>JAJOZX010008207.1:72500-207646 GCA_023014485.1 Bathynomus jamesi | reverse complement strand
TTGCATCAAGTTCTTTTTAGTCATCTTAAATTGATTTTGGAGAAGAAAAAGCTTAAATGCATAAATTCCTTTTGCCATCCATCTTGCATGATGGTACCTCCAGGTCTCTTCAAGGGAGTATTAGAAATGCTTTCTTCTCCAAAAAACAAGAGAACAAGTTGAAAAAATTCTTTATAATCATCTCTTGGCTGTTTAGAGTTGAGTGCCTCCTTCATGATTAAGACTGTTTGATTTTTTAAATCTTGAACTCTTTCAATTATTCTGCAGCTTTGGGAATCAACAGCAGTTTGGATTTGAGAATGATCCATAAAATCCCATTGAGTTTTGAATCTTTTGAAGATTGGAATATCAGGTTCAGAGGAATGGCCCATAGAATCCGGAAGACTTGAGATAGACAATCTCATAATATGGTGTCTGCAGGCTAAATATAAAAGCTCTTTTCCAAGTTCTTGTTCAATTTTAGTGCAAGCTCCAGCATGGATTCCGTATTGGATGCTGTTGTGTCAAATGACAGCCCAATAATTCTCTGGGTCATATCATGTTCTTGCAGAGAGAAATGCAACACGAGCCATCTCCGTACCCGTGCCAGCAGTGACTTTAGGAATTCCCAGCAATTTCTCTTCACCATTCCCACTGACTAACACTGCAATCCTTTCCGTTCTTCCTTCGCCTGCAAGAAAAAGTTAAAATATATAATTTATATATAATATATAATTTTAATTTGAACTTGATTTATTTTAATTTGAACAACTTGATTTATTTTAATTGAACAACTTGATTTATTTTAATTTGAACAACTTGATTTATTTTAATTTGAACAACTTGATTTATTTTAATTTGAACAACTTGATTTATTTTAATTTGAACAACTTGATTTATTTTAATTTGAACAACTTGATTTATTTTAATTTGAACAACTTGATTTATTTTAATTTGAACAACTTGATTTATTTTAATTTGAACAACTTGATTTATTTTAATTTGAACAACTTGATTTATTTTAATTTGAACTTGATTTATTTTAATTTGAACTTGATTTATTTTAATTTGAACTTGATTTATTTTAATTTGAACTTGATTTATTTTAATTTGAACTTGATTTATTTTAATTTGAACTTGATTTATTTTAATTTGAACTTGATTTATTTTAATTTGAACTTGATTTATTTTAATTTGAACTTGATTTATTTTAATTTGAACTTGATTTATTTTACTTTGAAGGTAAAATGGTGTAGATTGTGAAAACTAGCTTCAGACAGTGAAATGTAACCAATTAATAGAAATTTAGCTATCAAAATGTTTAATTAAACCACCAGATAATAACACATTGCCTAGGTGTGAAAACCAGACCCACAACTAAGTTTTTCACCTGAGAGATAAAATATAAATATGCTAAATTAATCAGACAAAAAAACTAACCTGATATCTCTGGGAGCATTTTTCCATCCCAATGAAGAACTAAGGCTCTCCAGGACAAAATGCTTGCTCTTGATATTCTGTTGCTATTTCTTTGCGTAACTTTTGACGAGTTCGAAGCATAGTAGATTTTGACACTGTAATGTTTTCCAATTATGGCCCAAAGACTGAGCAACAACAGCATAAGACATAGCTGCATCTCGATTGGAAAGATTCATTCTATCATAGGCTGCTACAACATTTTTGTCAATAGGCTTTGACTTTTTAGGAGCCAACATTTTCTTTTTAAATTGCTCTTCAGAGGACCTTGAAATTCATTTCAAGGTTGTCGTCATTAGTTGATGGTGATGATGATGATGACGATGACGATGACGATGTGAAATCATCTCTATTGGCAGGCAGAATGATCTTTTAGATCGCTTCTGCTCTTTGAGGGCTCTTTCACACTCTAATTCTTCACGATGAAGCCTTCTTTTCTCTCTTTTTGCAAGAATTTGGTCTACTGTACCCATGCTACTTTGTGTAGGATATTCTTGCTGGCTTAAGTAGAAAAGCTTGTCTTCTTCATTTGACATCATCAAAAGGGCATTAGAGTGACCAATATCAAGAATTTCAGCCTTAATTTCATCTTTAAACATAGCTTCTTCAATACGGCATTATTCCTCGGGCCTTTTTCTGTTTTTCATCAATTTATCATAACAGCTTATTAAAGAGTCAATCTTTCGGATGTCACTGCATCTACGCATTGTGGGAATCCTGGCTTTCTCCCAGTAGGTCATCACTTCATCTAAGCAAAGATTAATGGATCTTCTTCGTCCCAATTTTTCCTCTTTTTGATGGAAGAAATATGTTTGCAAAACTTGCAGTTTTGTAGGTAAGCGGCAACAAAGTATATCTTTATTTAAATGGCCAATGAGCCAAACTTTAGTTTTAGAACGAGTAGCCATTTTTAGTTTAAAAAATTAAATTTCTGAAATAGTAAAATAAACCAGTTAAATTAGGAGATAAAAAGGATAACTAAAAGGTTCAAGCCTATTCATTGGAAAATTTTTATAAGTCATTAAATCTCGGGACCCCTAAATATTCTCATATTTGACCAAACTTTTGCTGACATGTCTATCTGGTCCAAAGGAACAAGGGCATTAATGTGGAACAAGGATTTCTTCAACTTTATAATTTACCCCCCATTTTGGTCCACACTAATATATATATATATATATATATCTACACATTTCAACTACAAACAACACACAGTATAATTAATGTAAAGAACGACGCTTGTGTAGAAGAACGTTCCGCACAAGATGAGGAGGGAGAACGAACAAATGAAAAATGAGGTAACCACCCGGGAATCGAACCCGGGATCTTCCGATTGCCGGTCAGATATGCTATCCACTATACCATGGGCCTCGATTAATCAGAAGTCGTAATTCTCCTACATACGAGCAGAAACCAATGCCCTGAGGGGACACCTTCGCATGCCGTACATATATATTCTACATTTTAACTGCAAACACAGTATAATTAATGTTGTTTGCAGTTGAAGTGTGTATATATATATATGTACGGCATGCGAAGGTGCCCCTCAGGGCATTGGTTTCTGCTCGTATGTAGGAGAATTACGACTTCTGATTAATCGAGGCCCATGGTGTAGTGGATAGCATATCTGACCGGCAATCGGAAGATCCCGGTTCGATTCCCGAGTGGTTACCTCATTTTTAATTTGTTCGTTCTCCCTCCTCATCTTGTGCGGAACGTTCTTCTACACAAGCGTCGTTCTTTATATATATATATATATATATATATATATATATATATATATATATATATAATATATAACCTTTGGTTAGCTTCCGCCCGAATTGTTCATTCTGACGAAGGTCAAGCTTTTCACTCCACCTTAGACCTACAGTTTAACGTGGAATCCGAACCACGCCCCATCAGCAGCCCAGCGTCTTAACCACTAGGCCACCTAGCAACTATATACATATAACGACATGCCCATTGCTTAGATTAGCTCAAAAATGTATTTCACCTAATGGCCATGCAATTAAGACATACTGGACGAGTAAAAAAAAAAATTTTTCCTCCATAATGAAGTACAGTTGTGGAAAAAAGTTAACCGAAATAAAAATAAAATTTCAAGAGAGTTCTTTGAAATTTTACGTTTGGAGAACAAAGCCCCCCCCCCCCAAGTTGTTAAGCAGAAAAAGCGTTACAAAAAAAGTGTTCCAACGCGGTACACAATTGCGGAAACAAATTATATTCTCCTCACACGTTTTTCTCCTTTATCTTTTTCTTGTAAAATTCCCTTTCCATCTGCTGAAGTAGCTGGTGAAAGATGCATTAGGTATCCGTTCTGCTTTAACTAATAAATGCACGTTCACTATTCTTCTAACTCTATAGACTTCAAAACGTAAGTCTTCTCTCATTTTCACAGATGCCCTGAATTGAATCTACCTATAATTATTTAACAAATGCCTTGTCTGCCGAGATACGTGCGCTGCATCATGCTATATGGTCCTCTTTCAACAAAATTACTTTCGTCCCGAAACTTTTTAAACCAGCCTTGATTCAATTTGCAGTAAAGATTCTTAACATGTTTTTGCAAGTTTTACTCGTTTTGAAATGGGGTTGAGTGGGGAATATTTAGTACTTTCTAACCTAACTAATTTTAACCAATCAGAACCTAACCCAACATTAGCCTAACCTCAACTTTCGCTGTCAAAGATGCTTTCATGAATGCCTATGAAGTAATTGTGATGCTCAATACTTTCCTACGATGCATGTACATTTTTCCCATTTTTGTAGGTGAACTAAGCCTTAAACGAGACACTCAAATGAAGCAAGGGATACGAACTTCACAAACTTAGAAACTGTCTTAATCACGCACTATCTAGCACAGTTATTAAAAGTGATAATTTCATAAATAGTTATAAGTGTTGTTAATTTATAGATGGCTAATGTCACTGGGCGATTTATTTAAATTATGTGAATCTGTATACATTAGCATACTTACCAACCCTACTGATTTGAAAGCTATTCTATCGAACACATGCAAATAATATCAAACCTTTTACGCTCAGAATGAGCAAGTGTGCATCATTTTAGGCTAGAATTTCAAAAATTTCCCAGAGTGGGGTGGATGCTCCCGGACACCCTGGCATTGATTACAAATCCTACAGCTTGTGCTTTTAAAAATGTTGGCAAGTATGCATTACATATATTTATCCTATCATAATGGGTCTTAAATGCACAGGGACACAAAATGTCGAGAGGGAAAAGTTATTTGAGCATCATACAGAAAAATTCCTTGAACGCAAGTTGTATGAAGACATCTTAAGGCGTAGCAACCTGAGTATTTAGCACTCAAACACAAAGGTACATGATACTAGATTAGCGTTGATGGCTTTTCACAATATTATAATGTTTCACCCAGGTTGAACTATCACTAAATTTTGCATTACAAATTCCCAATCGCGTAATGTTTGAGCACTAAAAATGGCAAACCCAAATGCTTCTCACAGATTACTACAAAATTTGAACAATTCATCATGTTTTACTGCTCTGTTGAAAGTGCAAAGTAACACAAAGTGTGCAAAGATCCTGAAATTGGTAAGAAATTGTGTAAAAGTTTCAAATTTGATTACATGTAATGATTATTTAGTGCAGTAGATGACTACACAAAAAGTGTACTTTTTAGGTACACATTTCTGCTTATGAAATAACCCTTTTCTTAATTAAAATATTTACTTTTTTAGGTATAACAAACAAAATTCACTGAAATATTTTTTTGAGTAATTTCAGGTGTGGTGAAACTACACACTTTTGTGAGCTGCTTCCCAGCGATAACAACAGCATAAAATCTTCCCTTCGTATCTCAATAGGCAACACCGTTTCCCTGTAAGAAAAGTTAAGACAGTGAGGTTAGAGGTTCGAATCCCGATGATGCTGGTATTACACTAAGCGAGTTAGCGCAACGGGACGCATTAATTGGTCTGAGCGCTGTGCCGGTTTCTGGCCCTCCTCAATGATTATAATTAAGTAACTAGAAAACTGTCAAGACGGGTGAGCCGACCGAGCTTTGGAACAAGTTTTACAATACAGTTAAATGCTTTCATCAGTTGTTGAAATTAGATTGGTACAGAAAATTGAATGAATAGTTCACTTGTATTTCGGTCAAAATGAAGCAATGAAGGGTCTCTCCCTTTTTAAAATTTAACTTCCTGACAGCAAAGATTAAACGTTGGGTTTTTTCCTGCGATGAAAACATCAAATCAAAAAATTTCATTCAGAAAAGAACACAAGTGAGAGAATTTTACAAATTTTAGATATTTGTTACGCCATTAATATATTCACAATACTCTCATCTGAATATGCTCTTGGAAGCATGGAGGCATTTTAGGCAAAATTAATGGCATTTAGTTTGTTTTTGCATAAAAATAGTGAAAGTGCCAAGTAATAGTAATAGAGACAACAAAAGATAATAATAAATACAATATGAATTTACACAATGTTACATAATTTTAATTAAATGATTTAATGTATATTTATAGTAGAAAGTAAATTATGTTTAATAAAAATATATATAAAAAAAATTACGAAATTAAAGGTGATTAATGAAATTAGCATATTTCAAACAGCTGATTACAAAGTGAGAATTTTATTACTATGGTAAAGATGGCAGTAGTGAATTTATACATCAGTAGGAGCTAATGAAGTGCTTTTTTAGTGATTTGCGAAATACATTTAGTGATGAAGCCTGCCTCATATGCATGGAAATTGTATTCCATACATTTGCTCCTTTGAAAGAGTGCATTTCCTGTAGTTTTTATTGTATATTTAGGTTTGTGTATGAAATCCCTAGGCAGTCTGGTGTCATAACGATGGTGTATTTGATGAGGGGATGATTGCTCTTTGAATGGGTGATGTATGTCGATTTTTATTGATAACTTTGAACATACAGCAACATTGAGTTTGTACGTCATTTAGTTTTAATATATTTAGCTCTTTAAACATTGAGGAAGTGTGACTTTGTCTGTTGTCATTATTCGAGAGAGATCGCAGACATTTTTTATGAATTACTTCCAAAGGATGTTTTATATGTTGCTTTGAGATACCCCATGCTGCAATACAATATAGTAAATGTGGATGAATGAAGAAATAATATAGGGTAAGGAGAGCGTTTTGAGGAAGGGTCTTTTTTTAGTTTAAATAATATGAAGAGAAATCCTGATATTTTGGATTTGACATGTTGTAAATGACTTTTGCATTTTTTTGTCTAAATTAATGGCAAATACTTTAACCTCATTCACCCTTGCAAGAGTAAAATTTCCAATTTTTATTTGACAGTTTATATTAATATGTTTTGTGGTAATGATCATGTAAGATTACTTTGTCAGGTTCAATAAAAGTTTATTAGCACACATCCATTTATACACATTTTCTAATTGCCGGTTCGTTTCATTAATCAGAAAGTTTGCTTTATGATGGGAAAAGTAAGTGTGGTATCATCCGCGTATAATACGCAATTTAATGTGGTTGAGAGAAAATCATTGACGTCAATTAGAAATAGTAATGAGCCAAGAGTAGATCCTGTGGGATTCCACTAGTTTGCATCACCTTGTCCGATAAACTGTCTTTTAATCTGATATACTGATGGCGGTTTGACAGATACGATTTAAACTAATCGAGGATATTTCCTCTTATTCCGTTGACAGCATGTGAAGTTTATTCAATAAGATTTCATGCGAAAATGTATCAAATGCTTTTGACAAGTCTAGGAAGATCACAGTACTGGGTATGTATTTTTTGATGTTTAAATTCTGATACACATTTTGTAATAGCATGTTTATGGCATCCTCCGTTGTATGTCCAGTGTCCACCTCTAAAACCAAATTATTTGTTAAATATCGTATTTGATTAAGAATTTAGTAAGTTTATTGTACACGATTTTTTTCAAATATTTTACTGGAAGTCGGCAATATAGAAATGGGGCGATAATTGGATGGAGTCTTTAGGTTTCCCGACTTAAATATAGGGCATAGTCCGGCTTCCTTTAAACTGTCAGGGAATATACCTAGTGTTACTTAGATGCTTAGTATGTCAGAGAAAGGTATATTAGATCTGGAATTAGGAATGTTCTACTTTACGCGCGGACGCTGATCTCCTATAAACAACGGAGCAAAATTTCCTCGCGAAAACAAGTTGAAATTTATTTATTTAAAGCTTTTAACGGGGTTCTTTGTAGCAGCCAGATGTGGACAGGATAACAGCCAAATACTCTTTACATTACGTACCTCTCTTAAGCAAAGAAAAGATAAGAACACACAAATCACTGAGGGGATAAGTACGTAAAATATTTAAAATGCAGATTTGTATACTACAGCCTACCTGTATAAGAGAAAACAGTAAAATACAATTCGTATACAGAGAAAGTTTCGAACTTTGAAGATTTTCTAGACCATTATAAGATTTGCATATTCCAGAACTATTTCAGGATTTGTAATCTGATTATAACATCTGAAAAAAGCAAGAATAATGATGCCTCTCAAACCAAACTTATTCATTTGGTGAAATATGAAAGGATTTTAAAGGAATCGCCGGTAAGCTAAATTCAGCGGATTTCGCATGAATTTCCAAGTTTTCTTATGCATGCAGTGAGCTCGAATAAAGCCCAGAGGAATACGGTTGCATACGTATTCAATTTAGGGTGGAGTGTATTTTTATGAAAATCAATATTTCAAAATTCAGGGGTGCTAGATAGTTGTCAAATGTCTAAAAATGAACATTGGTAGTGGTTTTGGGTGGTTGCAAGTGATACTGCATCAGCAACCACATCCATACGCAACTGTAAAAAACCCTGTATTTTGCCTATTTTGGGTTCTATAATAGGTAAACACAATCTAAAAACTGTTTCTATGATTTTTTTTTGATGCCGAGACTGATAAAATTATTTCCAAAAGTGTAAAACAGTTTTAACACATTTTCATGAAAAAGTAATGCATATTGACCATACATTACAAATTTACACTATAAAATTTCATAAAATAAATGTAGAATCTAAACAAATTCTTGCTTTGTATTAAACTTTTTTATCAGTTTACGGGATTTTATACACTGCCGGATCATGCCATCTCTTCTATTGAACCCAATGACAGCTGCAGATGCCTCAATCACAAGCTTGATATGGCGTTCTACCACTTGATTGTGGCATGGCTGTTTAAACTTCAAAGGATTTTTTCTAATGTTCGCAAGTTCATTTGATGTAAGATGGGTAACTATTGGAGGCTCTGCTGTCAAGTTATCAAGGTTACTCATCTTGTCATACGATTTAGCATTTTCATTGATTATAGGCACCTTAAATTTCCTGACAGTGCGGTCTCTTGTATAACTCAAACTGTCATAATCATCATCATTCACATCATCCTCAACTTCCAAATCTCCGCCGGTGAAATCCATTTTGACTCTAATGTCCTGGGTTGTTTTCTCTACTTCACCCCTCAGTGCCAGGATCTTATTTACTGCAGTGTTTCTTCTCTCCCTGTCCTCATCACCAAGCATTGATATTATAATGTTTTCGGGGTGAGCAAAAAAGCATTCCTTCTTAGGGTTTTTAGGGCAATTTTTTTACTTTCTTATTAGGAAACTTGGAGATTCTGAGCAGCATTGAAAAGAAGTTTCTTGAACCATCGCGGTCACTGAGTGATTCTTCTTGATTTCAAACCAGCTGGGGAAATACACTTTTAAACAGAACTCAGCAACAGTAGTTATCAATACTGAACTCGGCTTTTTCTGTGAAACATAGAATCTGAGTATTTTACAACCTAATGTCAGCCATCTTGAGTGATTTAATGGCCCAACTTCTAAAAGCTCAAGGTCCTTTTCAATAGTCCCTAGCATGACTGCCATGCATATTTTATAAGCATAGTATTGGTCACGACTGAGATCATCAATTACATCATTGGGCAATATAGCGAAATTCTGATTGGCTTAAATTTGACAACATCCCATTCAGAAACCATACCACCTAGCTGTTTTCCTATTGGCCCTGAAAAACTATCAGGGCTCTTCGTAGTCCCATCGAGCTCCATGAAACAGAGCTGGGCAATTGCGGCATATTTTGCGGTACTGCGGTACTACCAAACCGGTACCAAACCGGTACGCGGAAATTTAAATGCGGTAGCGGTACTGCGGTATTTTCAGCGATCCTTTGCGGTACTGCGTTATGCGGTATCGGTTTGCGGTAGTACCGCAGTACCGCAAAATATGCCGCAATTGCCCAGCTCTGCCATGAAAACATGACGAAGAGGTAGCTCGTTACAATGTAAGAGGCATATGATCCTTTGCAGTGGTCTTCCAATAAGCTCTTCAAAGACTCTGATCGCCCCTGAATTATGTCCAGTCATCACTGCAGTTCCATCTGACCCCATGACTTGCAGGTTGTTTTCCAGATCAGTGTCCTTCATTGCTTCATAGAGACTTAGTGCAATTGATACACCGTTCCCATTCTCTGGGGTAACATGTGTCAGATAATGTCCTCCTGAAACATTTTAAACAAAATTTAAGGAAATAATATATGTATTTGAGATCAGTAGAATGAGTAGATTACCAGGTATGACCAATGAACATATATAACTATCGCATAGTTCTTACTCCTTAATGTTACTAAGACCTAATTTATGCTATCCACTAAAAATTTAAAACATACCATACAGAAAACAGTGGCTTACCGGTTCTCCGACTATAACATAGTGCTCTTCTAGTTTGGTTTGTTGATAATGTCGCCCCTCTAACTCTGTAATCGTCACAGTACCATCCTGTCGGCCATCAACATAAATGCTGTCCACTAAACCAAAGAATACTTCTTCCTCAGCTCTGATCTGTTCACGGTACTTACACCGTTGCCTTCGTAGTTTACTCCTGTATTAATGAAAATTGTTTACAAATTTATAAGGCTGGAGGTAGCACTGATAAACAGGAGTATGTACAACAGGAAACAATGAACAGTGATGGGCTGAGCCCAATATATTTGAAATTTATTTTTCCATGTTACAATGTATAATATGTATAATTAAATAAAATTACTTTACTTCTTATTAGTAGTAGTAATTGTAATTTTGTTTGAAAAAGCTTAGGAAATGTGGATGAAAATGTAATCATGATAATTTTGAAATCTTACCTGTCAATGACATTAGTGTTGTCGTCATCATCAGTGATAATGACAAAATCTTTTAAAACTGCTGACGCTACCGCTGCACCTGCTCTGTCGGAAATTGAATACCTGCAAGATTGTATTTTGAAGTTGAGAAAAATGATATCCATTTTAAGTCTCCCGAAATGACATGGCACATACAACTAAGTACAGTTATTAAAGAACAATCACAATTCACAAGTGCTAATTTACCTATCAACATCTCTGCACAGGTTCTCCAAATCTTGGTAATTACAATGAGAGGAACCAGCAGGCTGTGGATCATCTCGAGAGTCTTCTGATGGAGTTTCGCTAGAGCTACCAGTAGTGTCTGGACTGTCTGGTTGAGGTTGTGATGCACTTGCCTCTTCTCTCCGGCTTCGTTCACTGAACAATTAGTATGACTAGATTTACTATGCCAATATATATATATATATATATAATAAAAAAACATCAAAGGTTTAATTAAAATGGTTCAAGTCATGATGTATTCTCTGACTAACCATAATTCCGCTCGTTGTTCGTCAATTATTCTTCTCCTGTCTCGAACATCTGCCTCTGTGAGCTTTTCTTTAAATTTTGAACAGTATCCTAGCCTCACAGATTTTTGATCCTCATAGAAGGAGAAATCATCCTGAGTCATCCTCAGTTTAAACTCCTCCTCCAATTTTCGTCGTTGAGAAAGATCCTCAGAAAAAATATCAAATAAACAATCAAGCTCTTTGACAAACAATTCTATTTTTGCCAAATAGGTTGAACCTCTCTTTGTGACAGAGTATCGATGAAACCTGTTGATGCATTTTCGAAGTTGAAATATTAAAAAAATCAATATTATTTTCTTAATTAGAAATTAAAAATTGTGGTCACAAATCGCTTAAATATTTTTTAGTTTAGAAATTTTGGCTGAAATACATAGATAAATTAATTCACAGGTTTACAGAGCATATCACAACAAAATTATATTTAAAATAAAAAATTTACTATTGGCTAAGAAGACATTCTTGTAATTAATTTAGTACTACCCAGGATAGAAAGTTATGATGACTTACCATGAAAAGTCTGCTGATAGTTTGTCCACCTTCGTCTCAATGGTGCGCAAGGATAGTAGATAAACATTACACCAAATCCATTGTTTCCTCAACTCATCTGCAACTTTTGTGATGTTTTCCTTGGTTTTCCAGTTTGGCTCCTTAAGTAGACGCTGAACAACTTGTCCAGCGGTAGGTAATTTTCCATTAGGAAAACGGTCAATGGATGGAAAACTATGGCCACCGTGTAAGACTTTTGTTGTCTGACTTCTACGTTTCATAACTAAAAATCTTGAAGACGTTAAACTAGTGTTAATTGAATAGGTTATAAAAATTCTGAAAATAGAAGTAATATAAAGTAGTTCGACAAAACAGCTACTGATTTTAATTTAACTCAAAAAATATGTTTATACATCAATATACACTTTTGAAAATAATTTTGTTGTTCTCAGCATCAAAAAATCATAAGATGCACTTTTTAGATTGTGCTTCTAGCTATTATAGAGCCCCAAACAGGCAAAATAAAGGGTTTTTTTGAGTCGCATGTGGGCGTGGCACATATAAGAGTATGGTTGCTGATGCGATATCACCAGCAACTACCAAAAACCACCACCAATGCTCATTTTTAGACATTTGACAACTATTTAACACCCTGATTTTTTAACTAAACATCACTCCACCCTAGATATGTATAGGAATACGGTTGCGTACGTATTCATACGTATAGGAATACGGTTGCGTACGTATTCATACGTATAGGAATACGGTTGCGTACGTATTCATACGTATAGGAATACGGTTGCGTACGTATTCATACGTATAGGAATACGGTTGCGTACGTATTCATACGTATAGGAATACGGTTGCGTACGTATTCATACGTATAGGAATACGGTTGCGTACGTATTCATACGTATAGGAATACGGTTGCGTACGTATTCATACGTATAGGAATACGGTTGCGTACGTATTCATACGTATAGGAATACGGTTGCGTACGTATTCATACGTAGGAATACGGTTGCGTACGTATTCATACGTATAGGAATACGTTGCGTACGTATTCATACGTATAGGAATACGGTTGCGTACGTATTCATACGTATAGGAATACGGTTGCGTACGTATTCATACGTATAGGAATACGGTTGCGTACGTATTCATACGTATAGGAATACGGTTGCGTACGTATTCATACGTATAGGAATACGGTTGCGTACGTATTCATACGTATAGGAATACGGTTGCGTACGTATTCATACGTATAGGAATACGGTTGCGTACGTATTCATACGTATAGGAATACGGTTGCGTACGTATTCATACGTATAGGAATACGGTTGCGTACGTATTCATACGTATAGGAATACGGTTGCGTACGTATTCATACGTATAGGAATACGGTTGCGTACGTATTCATACGTATAGGAATAATATATTAAGTAAAATGATGAAATCATGATTTTCGTTAATAAAAAACCCGAAAAGTGACAAACGTTTTCGGATTACAACTGTCTTTATGTATATTTCCGTTGCTTTTAGATTTTGCGTTTTTAACTTATGACCTAAATGAAGGCTATTTATCAGCCGAAAGAGCCTGTCACCTCTTTAGTTCCACTAGTTTTCTTTTCTTTATGAGCACATAACGCAGAAAAAGTGATTTGATGCTTGTTTTCCTTTATTTTCTGCTCGATCTGAATTTTTTAGGCAGTATTTTAAACCACCTTTTTTAAGCTCGCCTTTTCCGAATTATGAGTTCTGTCACCGATGCAAATTTTTGTGTCTTAACTAATACGTAAGAGACTGTTTTGCATATTTATGAAAATAATTATGGCTTAATCCGAGTTGCACTTTGCTCGGCTTCAGGCAAGGCAAAATAATTACATTTACTTAATTTGGGAAGTACTTACGTCAAGATTCTGTAAAAGTATACTTTCGGCATGCCAGTTCCTGCAGTTCAGAGAGTAACACAGTTCCAAGTAAGCGAAGTGAAGAGGTTGAGGTCTGAGGTTCGACCCCCAATAATGCTAATAATAATATACGAATTAGCACAATATGCAGCAATAGTTGATCTGAGAGAGAGAGAGAGAGAGAGAGAGAGAGAGAGAGAGAGGCGCAAAAGTCGCGTATCATAGGAATTTTCAGTGTTGACTATAATATTTTTTTTCTTTCAGGTAGGGGATAGCTACGAAATTAACAATAGACGAGATGAATTGGTACAGAATTTAAATTCTGTACCGATTCACCGATTTGTTGTACCTGGTATTCCATACATTAAAACCAAGCTCACCCTCTCGTCTATTAATTTCGCAGCCATCCCCTAACTAAAAGAAAAGAAATATATATTATAGTAAACACTGAAAATTCCTATAATGCGCGACTTTTGCGCCACCCTGTATATATATAACTTGGTTGAATGGTTTGTTCTTAGGGAAGCGTAGCTTAGCGAGGAATAGGAGGACGAAAGATGGTACATGTTTATTTACAGACGTTTCGGAAAAGTTCGATTTCCATCATCGTGTGCTAAAAAGTTTAAAAACAAATAGAAATAAATAAGTATAATAATATATTGTTCGTTTTTGTTTATTATATTTATTTATTTATTTCTATTTGTTTTTAAACTTTTTAGCACTGATGATGGAAATTGAACTTTTCCGAAAGTCTGTAAACAAACATGTACCATCTTTTCGTCCTTCTATTCCTCGCTATATATATTATATATATATATATATATATATATTATATTATATATATATTATATTTATATATATATATATACTCTTAAATAAACTCTCTAGGATAAAAAATGGCATCTTTAAAATAATTCAAATTTTGTTATTATAATAAAATGTAAATTTAAAAACAGACAAAGAACCTTTTTTCTCATTTAATTTCATTTTCTAAGAGTACTCCAATCCAGAGTCAAAATTTTAAGAGGCCACTTCCGAAACAGAAATGCAAACATACTCCGATTTCGAAAGAATACTCCACACACCAGCTATTCCATGATGTTTGCCAGTCCATTAAGCCAGAGGAAGGAGAAGCTAAATAAATCAAAAAATCTTCAGTCGTTCAACTAGACTCGCTCGGTTCATCCCAACATATTGGTTGTTAAATGCGTGACTTAACCCCCGTACTAACAACCAGGGATCCGAGGACGTGCGACAGAGGGAACCTGCAACCTAACGTGGAATTTTCTTCTGAGATTACAACTAAAAGTAGATCTGGTGTGAAATACCTTCTACAGGAATTCACTCATGAACGAAAAGTTACAAAAATTGAAGAATGAATGATTTTTCGTACAGAGTGAAGTTCAACTTCAAATTTAATGGAGCTATATCCACTTCGCCGACCACCCCTTCTCGCGAAAAAAGAAAAAAATCGACCCATGTCGTTTTGAACGTCGTTAAACGTTTTGAATTTGGTTTATTTTAAACGTGAAGTAACCAGACCAAACCTAACTTGGGATAACCCTAGCTACATCTAACACGTGCTAACTTAACCTAATCTAACCCAACAAATGGGGAAGGGCGGAAGGTTGTAAATTTGAAGCGTGTTTCTGTCATTGTCTAAAATATTTTCTTGACTATGTGGGGTAAGCATTTAATTAGAGAGTTGTTATATAGGCCTATTTTAGAGCAATAGAATAATTTTTTTCTCGGCACAACGCTAAAGTTGATGAAAGTGTTGAGTGTCTATCATAAGGCGAATCTCGATGCATTAAACCTCTCTTAATTTGTAGTTTCGGAAAAAAATTTCGCTGAAACAAAATTTCTAAAGCACAAAAAGTCACAAACTGTTATTACTAGTTACTAATTTTGGATCAATTAAAGAAAGCCACCCCCAGCCTTCTTTAGTTAGCTTTATAAGGCTAACAAAAATACCACGACCTAACCAATCGTTAGGTCAACTGTACTCCCTTGACGATTGGTTAGGTTAGGTCGTTATATTTTCGTTAGTTAGCCTTAGAAAGCTAACTAAAGAAGGCTGGGGGTGGCTTTCTTTCATTGATCTCTAGTTTTGATTTCCTTTGGATTTTTTATTCATTTTGGTGATTGATAAAATTTCAAAAACAAAACCCAAAGATTACAAATTAGTGAGTTTTATTCTTTTTAAAAATGGTTTCTAGGCGAACTTTCTTTCAAAACTGTACATGTGGTGACGATCGATGATGACCAGATCAAAAATCTAATGCACATATGGAATAATTAATGTAGAGGCCTGTAACAATTACTTACTGAATGAAGTTTACTCGTGTTACACGGTTAAAGACTTGCATGGAACGACTTCTGCAGTCATTTCCTAGAATGTCGTTAAGAATATAATCACTGAATCCATGCATCGTTTGGAACGAGATAACATTTTTATAACTAGGCCCAAGAGACAACTCTCGAGTAAATGTTCTGAACAAAAATCTGCGGAATATTCAACTATATTTACCAATTATTATATATATATAGAGAGAGAGAGAGAGAGAGAGAGAAAGAGAGAATAATCTGAAATCCCTGTGAAAACACACACACACATTTTTTTATTTGAGTTGTTTAACCTCCTTCGCAACATCTAACGTCATATGACGGAGGGGACCTACAGCTTTACGTGGGATCCGAACCAAGGGTCGCTATCTAATCTGGGCGCGGAGGACGATCTCCCATGCAACTACTACCCAGACCCAATGTTGCTTAACTTCGCTGATCTCCGGAAGCGGTGTTACGACATTGGCCACGACGTAGCCATATATATAGATATATAGATAGATAGATATAACACTTGAATAAGAAGAATTAAAATACATAATACAAATTTAACTCCCTCCTACTGATATTAGGACTACCGAGCCTGTAATTAACTACAATTATAAATATACAATTAATAATATTTAAATGTGGCAAAAGTTAAGCAATAATTCCAGAGGTATCGACATATTACTCGAACGAGGTTCTCTTTCCGAGAACGTGGCTAAATTTTCCATTTTTAACTTAATTCGTTCGGAGGAAAGGTGAAATATTGAATCGCTGATGGTTGGAGCATTAGAATGTCTCGTTGCTTACGAGCTTTGCCGAAATTCATAGGAAGATTTGCATAAAATTTCGCTGTTTAAGCTCTATAAAACTCCGCGAATTAAGATTTTCGCTCCAGCGCCGCGCCACACGGAGGATTTATCCTCCGCATGTAAATACCGAAATGAGAAAATCCTCCCTTTTATGGCGGATGCAGGATGAGCGAGCAGGACGTAGGACGCGAGATACTTTCGTATAGCATAAATAAAAGTAACACCAAAAGGATATTATCTTCATGAGATAAAAACCCTCTGGCGTTTTTTCAAGATTTCCCTCGTCGCTGATGCTGCTGCTTTTCACTCGCTCAAGGTTCTTGCCATACCGTTAAGTACAGTCGCTCACACTCTTTCTTCGATTAATGCAACTCCTGAAGGGGACGTGACGAAGGAGGAACTTATTTGGCATGACACCCATTATGGCTTTGGTGTACTTTATAGGCTCATAATAAGAATGAAAAGGTAATATATACGAGGGGTCGCGCGTCTTAAGATACCTAAGCGCCACCACAGGCGAAAATGTGTTTTTGATGGATATCACTATTTTCACCCTTCCTCTATCGCGTGGTTTGGGTTATAATGACCTTACGACACTACAAGTATGGTTGAAAACCTTATGAAGCGAACTATTTTTTTCACCTCTATCGCCAGCCAAAAGTTCACCTAAAGTTCGGCATAATAAGAAAATCAAAAAATTTAAAAAAAATATAAAATATGAAAATCTATTCCAAAAAATCATCAACATCTTCATTGGCATACTTAGAACTCTAATTTAGCCAAAATGAACGTTCTAGCTCAATTAATAACAGAGATACTATTGCGAGAATATTGCTGAACTTTGGAGGCGATTTCTGGCGAAGTTTAATTTTGGGACTTAGGTACAGTAAGACGCGGGACCCCTCATATATATATATATATATATATATATATATATATATATATATATATATATATATATATATATATGGGGTATAAATGTGCGTATTCTTAATTGTAACAAGTGTGCTGGAGGGGGGTTGTTTAACCTATTTCGTGACGGCAAAGATCATATAACAGAGGGAACTTGCAGCTTTAAATGGATCCGAACCACGGGTCGTTTCATCATCTGAGGACGGTTTCCCATCCAACTACTCTCCAAACCCCATATCGCTTAACTTCACTGATCTTCTAGAAGCGGTGGTGTTGCAACAATGGTCACGACAAAGATTGGAACAATTATACGAGGGTAATTCAATAAGTATTCGCACTTTTTATTTTCACGTCTGATAGATTATAAACACATCACTTCTCAACATAGTCTCCCTGTTTCTCAATACACTTAATCCAGCGATCTACAAGCTCCCTAATGCCATAACAAAAGAATGTTTTTGGCTGTGTGCGTAGCCAGTCATGCCTCCTTCAGTTCATCATCGCCTTGGAATCGCTGACTTCTCAAAGCGTCTTTTAGTGGTCCAAACAGGTAAAAATCCGAAGGTGCCAGCTCTGGACTGTAGGTTGGATGGTCGAGAACTTCAAATTTAAGTTCTTGAAGGCATTTTCTAGTCTGTGCAGCGGTATGAGGGCGCGCATTGTCGAGTAACAGAATAACATCTTCCAACAATCTCCCTCTCCATTTTGTGCGAATTGCTTGCTTTAACTCATTCCGAAGCATGTCAGAATACGATGCACTTGTTAATGTAGTTCCACGCTCTAGATAATGTTCAAGGATAAGGCCTCGTGTATCCCAAAACAGTGTTAGCATAACTTTACCTGCTGACGGCTGTGCTTTGAACTTCCTTGCAACGGAGATGTTGGATGCTTCCATTGCATGCTCTGTCGTTTGCTTTCTGGTTCATAGTGATGGATCCAAGTTTCATCTCCAATGATAATGCGCTCCAAAAACTTTTCACCTTCATTATGATACCGCGCCAAAAGACGAGAGCAGACGTCCATACGATTACGCTTGTGCTCTTCCGTCAACTGGCGATGATGAAGGCGGCGGTGCATGACTGGCTACGCACACAGCCAAAACATTCTTTTGTGATGGCATTAGGAAGCTTGTAGATCGCTGGACTAAGTGTATTGAGAAACAGGGAGACTATGTTGAGAAGTGATGTGTTTATAATCTATCAGATGTGAAAATAAAATTGTGAAAATAAAAAGTGCGGATACTTATTGACTTGCCCTCGTATTATACAAATTAAACGCTTGTTACTCCCTTTTTATTTTCTGTTCATGGCGTGATTGAAGATTATCAACGTACAGTATCATCTCTCTTCTCATTACTCGTAATTGTGGTTTTTGCTTGTAAAATTTGAGTGTATATGAGGCGTTCCGAATACGAGTGGCGAACTCGACAAACCAGCTTTGAGAGATATCAATTGTCTGTGGATGGGGAAAGGGTTCAACTATTCATTCGTGAAACAATCACAAAATCGCCAATGTGGCGAGTTCGCCCCCCTCGTACTCGCGACGCTTCATATACACAGTGCACGAGTACGAGGGGCGAACTCGCCACATTGGCGATTTGCATATTATATATATATATATATATAAAACATTCTATATTTCTACTCATCCTTTTAAAATAACTCATGAATAATCAAAGTAAAAAAGAAAATATTCTGTTCAGTCATACTTTAAGTTTTTATGGTTTTTATTTCATTTTCACACGATGTAATGGTGCCGAGATAGGAATCGGAAACAAGTTCGCCGAAAAAATATCCAAAATAAAACAAATTATGATATTTTTTTTTTTTTTTTTTCCCGCGATTTTATTCCCGGAAATGTGCATTACTGTTACTTTTTTCTCTTTTTACAAATTAGGGTAGTAAGCCTTCTTATCTTTCCATGTGAACCAACTTGAAAATGTTAGTGGTCGGCACGTTTTATTACATTTCCTAAGTTATAATCAGGACGATTAAGCTTTACCTCCTATAATCCATCTCCCGCATTTACTTATTTCTTTATTTACAATTATTTATTCATTTAAAATTACAGTATTTCTCCAATAGGCCTAAAAAATAAAAAGGCAAACAAATACTCGTACAGCGCGGTACACACATCATTTCTTCTGTAACATTCAAAACTCGTTAACAGTATAGAGAAGTATGTATATTTACTCAGCTGTCGAGTTCCTTTCACCTAACTGGACGATTTAACCTTCATTGTTACCACGTTAACCCATTAGTGCCCATGGTAGAATTATTGCGTCACATAATGACAAACAATTTTGGTGGTAGGAAATTCTACCAATGGTCACTAGTGGGTCAATATAACAGACGGAACCTACAGCTTAAATAGGATTCGAATAACCACAGACTGCTACATCGTCTAAATAGTTAACAAAAACAAAGTTTTGATAGTTAAAATAGTTGTCAAAAGTGGTTTCCTCACACCTTCAAGCAGAGCTGGGGACACGTTGGCTCATGTTATGAAACAAACTCTGCAGTTCAGCTATACTATGCTATGTATATGGATGACACCAGAAAGCCGTTTTTCCGAAGTGTGTGTATAGGTTCACATTCAAAGCGTTTTTAAGTTTGCAGTACAGATAAAACTTTGGAGGTCTTATTCTTTTTTATGCAGGAAGGGGGGGCCAAGGGCGAATGCCCGCAAAATGCCCCCCCCCCCAACCTATAGAAGACAGCCAAAATCAAGGTCCAGGGGGACAGGGTTTTCGAGATGCCTAGACACACTGCGTTTGTAAGATTGGAGGTCACAGACAAGGGGAAAGATTATCCCTCACACACACACATTATGCACATCTAAATCATCATAAGAATTCATCGCATGTCTCTGTCTGTCTGTCTCGTTTTTAGGTCCAAACGGCTGGACTGATTTTCATGAAACTTGGTGACAACACCCTCTGGGATCACCGGGTTTTTTTAGCAACTTTATTTTAAAAAATTATCCTCCCCCCCCCCCCCCCCCCCCCCCCCCCCCCCAATTTATATGCTAAAGCCACGAAGCACTTAAATTTCAAGATTTTGGACCATTGGTCTTGGGATGTGAAAACTCAAAATTTTAATGGTTGCTTTCTTTTGTGAATTTGTTGATCTGTTGGATCTGTTAACTCTGTGACAAGACGAGGGCTTGGCTACCGCATCAAGAGAGGGCGCGGCTTAAAGCGAGCTCAGGAGGGATGAGGATTGCTTCTCAGAACGTGGGAAGCATGACTGGTAAGAGGAGAGATTGTGGAACTGATGAGGAGGAGAAGAGTGGATATATTGTGCGTGCAAGAAACCCGTTGGAAAGGTAATAAAGCAAAAGAGCTTGGAGAAGGATACAAATTGTTCTACAGTGGAGCATCAAGGCGGGGAAGAAACTGTGTGTGGAGTAATATTGTCGAAGGAAATGAAGGACGAGGTGGTGGAAGTAAACCGCAGAGGGGATAGAGTAATGGGTGTGAGAGTGAATTATGGGGAGTATGTATTGAATATCATCAGCGCATACGCACCAAGGGTGGGTTGCACAGATGCGGAGAAGGATGCTTTTTGGAGATTACTGGACGGGGAAGTGCAAGCTCTAAAAGAAAATGAGCGTGTGATTGTTGGCGGCGACCTTAACGGAAATGTGGGTAGGAATAATGAGGTAATTGAGAAGGTACATGGAGGTCAAGGATAGTGATGAGGACGATTAATCGGAATCGGAAGAATCGAGCATTTTTCAGGAATCGGAATCGAGAGAATTGTACCATGATTTCCGATTTTAAAACGATTCTTTAACTTTTAATTGAACCAGTTTTGCAATGTAAAATTTAAATGAAAGAGGATAACAAATTTTATTTTTATTGTATTGTAGCTATACATTAAAACATGTATATCCATGATGTGTAATCAAGAAGATTAAAATGAATTGTTACAACTTACAGTTGATTTTTATTTTTAAACCAATCTATTATAATTTATAATTTATATTACCATACTCATAATGTAAATAGTTAATCTTACCAGAGTAAAATATGACAATTTCCAGAAAAACAAGTATAGAATTATATTTAAAAATATTGAGAATCGGAATCGGAATCGAGACTTTTTAGTGGTATCGGAATCGGAATCGTTAAAAATTTTGGTATCGTCCCATCACTAGTCAAGGATTTGGAGAGAGAAACGCGGAAGGAGAAAGGATAATAGATTTCGCGGTTTCGTTCGATATGGCAGTGGTGAACACCTTCTTTAATAAGAGGATAGAGCATCTGATTACATATAAGAGTGGTGGGAGGGTATCTCAGAATGATTATATGTTGTACAGACGGACACAATTGAGGGAAGTGAAGAACTACAAAGTTATACCAGGGATCATGTGTCAACTCAGCATCGTATTCTTTGCATGGATGTGAAGCTCAAGGGGTGGCAAAAGCACGTACGAAAGGAATTAAGAAATAAAATGGTTCAAGCTAGAGGATGAGACTGTAAAAGCAGGTTAAGGAGAATGTTCTGAATGAGGTAATTATATGGATGAAAGTGGTGCAGCAATGGTGGCAACATAATGCTAATGTAATTAGAAAGTGGGACAAGGAAATACTGGGAGAAACATCTGGCAAAATCTGAGAAAATAAGGAAAACTGGTGGTGGAGCGAGGATGTACAGGAGAGCCTACAAAGGAAGAAAGCAGCAGAGAAGCTGTGGGAGGAAACGCAGCAGGATGACCATAGGGAAGTGTATAGAGAGATGAATAAGCAAGCGAAGAGAGCGGTAGCACAAGCAAGGGCCGAGGCATACCAAGATATGTACGAGGAATTGGAAACGTGAGAGGGACAAAAGAAAATATATAGATTGGCCAAAACGCGAAATAAAGCAACAAAGGATATCAATAAAGTGAAACAGATCAAAAGAGCGGATGGAATAGTGATAAAGAAAGAAGACATACAAACCAGATGGAGGGAATATTTCGAGTGGCTGCTGAATGAAGATAATGACAGGATATTCTGGGAGGACGGGCAACCAAATGAAGGGATGACGGGAAGAGTGGAGAGGAGTGAAGTGGTGAGGGAGTTGGCGAAGATGAAGAGTGGTAAGGCAACTGGACCAGATAAGATATCTGCAGAAGCACGAAAGGCATTAGGAGAGGAAGGTATTGATTTACTATGGGATCTGATGGAGAAGCTGTTTGAACAGGTGGTGATTCCCGAAGAGTGGCGTAGCAGTGTTGCGGTGCCAATCTATAAGGAGAAGGGGAATGTGCAGGACTGTAATAACTATAGAGGGATTAAGCTCATGTCACACACCATGAAGATATGGGAGCGGATCGTGGACGGAAGATTGAGAGATGAAGTTGACATAGTAGAGGAGCAGTTCGGATTCATGCCGGGTAGAGGTACCATGGATGCAGTATTTGCCTTACGCTAGGACTAGAATCAGGGGTTCCCAAATTGGTGTTCCGCGGAACACTTGTATACCGTGAGAAGTGTTCCGCGGAACACAATTTGGGAACCCCTGCGCTAGGTGATTGATAGGTACAGGAAGGGACAGACCGATGCATATGGTATTTATAGATTTAGAGAAGGCTTACGACAGGGTCCCAAGACAGGTGTGTAGAAGCCTTAGACAGAAGATGGTACCGAAAAAATATGTCAGACTGATACAGGAAATGCATAGAGATGTACATGCGACAGTTAGGAGCTGTCTGGGAGAGACGGACAGTGTTGAAGTAAGAGTTGGGTTGCATCAGGGATCTGCGCTTAGCCCGTTTCTCTTTAACATAGTGATATAAGTGCTGACAGAGGGAGAGAGAGAGAGAGAGAGATGAGAGAGAGAGAGAGAGAGAGAGGGAGAGGGAGAGGGAGAGGGAGAGGGAGAGGAGAGGGAGAGGGAGAGGGAGAGGGAGAGGGAGAGAGAGAGCCATGGAGTATGCTTTACGCAGACGATATAGCATTGTGTGCCGAGACAAAGGAGGAGGTAGAACAGAAGTTAGAGAATTGGAAGATAGAGGGATGAAAATAAGCAGAAGGAAGACTGAATACTTACGGTGTGGCTTACATGAGGATCAGGAAGATGAGATGGTAATGAATGGAGAAGTGATTAAAAGAGTAGACCGATTTAAGTACTTGGGCTCGTTAATGGATGAGGAATATGTGGAGAAAGAAATTAATAATAGAGAGCAAGCTGCGTGGAAGAATTGGAGAGAAATGTCGGGTGTCTTGTGCGATAGAAAGGTGCCAGTGAAGTTGAAAGGAAAGGTATATAAAATTGTGGTGAGACCAGCAATGTTGTATGGAACGGAGGCATTACCTATGAAGAAGACAAATGAGAACAAAATGGATGTAGCAGAGATGAGGATGTTGCGATGGATGTACGGTGTGACAAGAGAGGATAGGATCAGGAATGAGTATATTAGAGGAACTGGAAGGTGGGGCAGAGGCATCAAGAAGATACAGGAGGCAAGAATGAGATGGTATGGGCACGTGATGAGGCGAGATGAAGATCATGTCGAACGTAGAGTGATGGTGATGGAGTTGCCGGGTGGGCGAAGAGGAGGAAGACCGAAGAAGAGATGGAAGGATTGTGTTAGAGCGGACTTACAGGAGAAGAATTTGGAGGAGGATATGGTGTACGACAGACCAAGATGGAGGCGACTTACCTTAAACAGCGGCCCCATATAAAAATGGTATTAATTATGCCGAGGAAGAAGTTGATCTGTTGGATTTTCTGGTTGTCAGAAAAATATAAAATTTTATAGAAGCGTGGACTGGTTTCCTTCCCTATCATTAAAGTCTACAAGTAAGCCAAGTCCCAAGTTCCCAACACTCTTTTACAGTTTCATGCACTTTCGTGGAATGAAGAAAATCAAGTTGGTGAATAAATTTAGAAAAGAATGTAGCCATCAAAATTTTGAGCTACGCATTGGAAGCCAGGATAAGTTAAAAAAAATGTGACAAATTGTATTTGAAATTTAACTGCTTCGTGAGCTTCAAGTAAAATCTGTGAAGCTGCGTTTAAAATTTGTGTGATTCGTGAGATAATTGTAAATGTTAAACTCGAACTTGCTTAAAATCATCTTAAAATAATTTTCATTACATTTTATTGCTTAACACCAGCAGGAAACATCACTCATATACAAACAATATATGTATTCGCTCAGTTATGGACTATGCTAGCCCATGCTGGGCACCCATTATCTCAAACACACAAATAAACACCTTACAAATAATACAAAACAACGCACTTCGTATCATTACAGGATGCACTCAAACAACACTAATAGAACACCTGCACACAGAAACAAAAATACTGAAAGTTAGGGAACATTTAGACATGAGGGGAACACAATTCATGGCAGCAACGACAACTAACCCATAACACCCTTGCCACTACATGTACAATCATGCACCGACACCTCGCACCATTAAGGTAACACCAGACACACATTATAACCAAATACTCCATTCCATACCACGCCCCCCCCCCCACACACACCTAACCCACAAAGCACTGACACGACTCGGTCCGACTGCGGTCCTAGGTGCGAAGCCGCCACCCATTGACAGGTCAGAGACCAGCCTGAGCAGATCGGATCGAGTTAACTTAGCACGATTCCGATGTGGGCATCACCCCAACTTACGGACATAAAAACACAGACTAGACAACTCTACAGACGACACCTGCCACCTGTGCCAGGACACACCATAAACAATTGAACACATTATGACAGATTGTACCGCTCTAGCACAACACAGAACACAACATAACATCACTAGTGCGCTGAACCTCTGGTCCACTCCGGAGAGGGCGATTGGTTACCTCAAGGTGGGCTGATCGGCTAACCAACAACAACTATTGCGTCAAAAAAAAAAATGTTTTTAAAACTTAATTTTTATATTCACGTCGCGTTCTTCTTTGTCAAGAATAATATAACCGTGTAATATGACCATAGAGTAAATATGTATTGACCGGGACAATAACAGCCTTTCGCAGGAAATAGCAAAAATATCCCACGCATTGGGCTTCTTTTTTTTTTTTTGCTAGTTACGGTACTAATAATTCACTGCACAGCTTCTCTTTGAACACCTGCTTGTATGCAAGCAATGAGAAACACAAAGTTGCATTTTAACTCACTGAAGGTAAAGAAATATATCATAATACCTTCTGGTGACAAAGTAACCAAAATAGTGCATGTCAAAAATTTCTCGATCATTATTATTCCAGTTTTTACTGCAGGTAGTCTCTAATATTTATCTCTGAAAATAAAGGTTAGGTATGGTTGAATGTAGATCACGTTAGTTTAGAATTTAGATCATGGGTTAATTCAACCTAGATTAGGACCTAGGTAGGGTGAAGCAAGTTAGGTTAGATTAAATCATTTTATTTCATCATTTTCGCGTTTTCACTTCGTTATTTGCTTTTCTACTCGTCCCTTCTTCTATGGGATTTCCTGGAATTTTTATGGGACTTATATCCTGTCAATAAAAATTACACCGGTCTGCATGAAAATCGATTTCTTTATTTTGAGTTGTGATTATGAAGCAGTTCGCTGTGCTGAATTCAAAAATGCTACCAGTATTTTTCTATCACCCACAGTTTTAAAGTTATTAGCAAAACAATTTTGGGGCGTTTTGTAATTTTTTACCTTTTTCATCTTTAATTAATTTCGTTTTTTCATTTTTCAGATAGATAATTCTAACATTACGTCTTTAAAATTTTAATAATGGCTTCTAGAGGATGTACCCATAGTCCAGACATATTTTGTTATATTTGTGGTCGGTATGTTGTTGTAAAACAAAGGACAAATGTAACGTAACGATCTTCATTAAGAGAGCTTATCATGCTTATTTTGGAATTAAATTAGGATCAAGACAAAAGTTGGGCTCCACACAAGGTTTGTCTTACGTGTGTTGCGGCACTAAGGAATTGGAGCAAAGGTAAAAAGAAAAGTTTTCCATTTGGGATCCCTATGGTATGGCGCGAGCCTAGAAACTATTTCTGTTCTTGCAATGTTAAAGGTTATAATGCAAAGAATAAAGAGAGCCTTCAATACCCAAGTCTTCCATCTGCAATAAGGCCGGTACCCCATGGTCCAGAAGTTCCTATTCCCCGCCCACCCGAGAGTCTGGATCAATACAATTCAGATTCTGATTCAGCTCCAAATCCAGACAATGATGATGTTTATGAACAGCCAACAGCTGACCGAGATCCTCCTAAACCATTAACCCAAGCCGAACTAAATGACTTAGTCAGGGATTTGAATCTGCCTAAGGACTCTGCAGAACTTTTGGGGTCTAGATTGCAGGAGAACAATTTATTGGCATCCGACACATACTTCGCTTGGTACAGAAGTCCTGAAATGTTTGCAAGTAAAGAAGGTAAATATATTTTGTTTCTTTGTTATTTTTTTATTCTTTCATAAACAAGCAATATGCTTGTCCAAGAGCTAGGAGCTATTTAATTCTGCTTTAATTAGGTTTTACTCTCTCACCTAAAGATTTCGTGCTACAAGGGGTGTTGTAATACCTCATCTGTCCCCAAATGTTAACCACCCATTGATGGGAGGGGAGAGAGTATTTTGCTGGGAACTGGACTGGTTGTTATATATATTTACCCTACATTATTATGTAAGTGTTACTGTAGTCTATAACAACAAAATTTATGGTTTAGCATGTGCAATCCAATGTTGGTCTCGATAAAATGGTTCACATTTGGGGATAAATGGGGGATTTATGACACACCCTGTAGTAAAAAAAAACATACGTGATAGGGAAAAACTAACTATATTTTTGAGATCAGCGCACTCAAATTATATAGAATCACCAACTAGTTTGTAAAAATCGATCGACAAGTTTTCAAATGTGTACTGGTGTTATCAATACAGTATCTACATCAGCGCCTTATCTACTTTCTTCAAAAAGTAGAATGAAATGAATACTGACCACTTTATTCATACAAAGCTGGTGTTAATTATAAATTAACTTAATTAAAGATTTCTTTCACACAAAATTTGTTCTACTTTGGTATAACAAATCAACAAGAAAAAACTTTAACTCTAGACTCGTACGATTTGTAAAGCTTCGGTATACGGTATAATCCTAGATGCAGGAGTGGTACGGTAAAGTTATACGAAGTTACGAGATCCGAATGAAGTTAGAGTCGAATGTAAACTTTAAAAAAGCGAAGTTTGAAGTTATAGATGGAGTTTCAACGATGTTAAATTTAACGTTATTCAACTAAAACCATATTCCTCAAGTTACGGATGGAGATTCTCTCTATGACGAAGTACACACACACACACACACACACACACACACACACACACACACAGTGTATATACAATCAAAAGGATAACGCTCTGCTAAATTGAATGATTTGGTTAAAACGTTTATTTATACTTGGGAGGTACATTTATTTATACTTAAAAGGTACACAAGGTACGGATTAATTATCTCTGAAAAACATGTTTTTCAGAGATAATTAATTAGAGATAATTAATTAATTAATTAATGAAACGAACAGACAATTAGAAAATGTGTATAAACGGATGTGTACTAATAAACTTGTGTTGAACCTGACAGTTATCTTGTATGATTATTAGTGATGCACCGGAGCTCCGGCTCCGGCCGAGCAGGAGTTCCGGCCATTCTAGAAAACCTCCTGCTCCGGCTGGAGGTCTCACTAAACTCCGGCCTCAGGTGCCAAATACACCAAACTCAATTCTGACAACTTTTAGTTTTAATTCTATAAAACTAAAAACCTCATTTCTGCACCTATCCGAATATTTCAGGTCTCAGATGACTAACAATAATTTATTTTATGAGTGATCAGTGATTGTATTAATATTTCAGTTCTCAGTGACTGTAATAATAATTTATTTTACGAGTGATCAGTGATTGTATTAATAATTAATTGATTTGATATAGGCTACTTTACTCAGTATTCAGCAAGACATCATAAGTTTCATAACCTGAGGATATTCTGTTCAATGGGAATTTTTAGAGAAATTAGCACACACACAGCATAGAAAGTAGACTTTTATAAAGTTTAAGTTATTAAAGTTAAAGACTTAATAATTTAAAATAGCAGAACTATAATATATAAACCCTAAATAGATGAGACGCTGGACCACACACACACACACACACACACACACACACACACACACACACATAAATACTGACATAAATCAATTGGCCGGAACCTCCGGCCGGAGGAAAAAACATTAAGCCGGAGGTTCCGGCCCTCCGGCTCAATCTGCCTCCGGTGCATCACTAATGATCACTGTGGATCACTGTCAAATAAAACTTGGGAATTCTACTCTTGCAAGGGTGAATGAAGTTAAAGTATTTGACATTAATTTAGAGAAAATTTCAAGTCATTGACAAATACCAAATCCAAAATATCAAGATTTCTCTTCATATTATTATAACTAAAAAAGGAGTAAAAGACCCTTCCTCAAAAGCATTACTTACCCTATATTATTCCTTAATCCATCCACATTCACTATACTGTATTATAACATGGGGTAGCGCAAAGAAATATCTAAAATATCCTTTGGAAGTCATTCATAAAAAATGTCTGTGAACTCTCAAATAATGACAACAGACAAAGTCACACTTCCACAATGTTTAAAGATATAAATATTTTAAAACCAAGTGACTTCAATTCAATGTTGCTGTCAATATGTTCAGTTATCAACAAAAATCGACATGCATCACCCATTCAAAGAGCAATCACCCCCCACCAAACACACCATCGTTATAACATCAGATTGCCCACGGATTTTATACACAAATCTAACTATACAATAGAAACTGCAGGAAATGCATTTTTTCAAAGGAGCAGACGTATGGGATGTAATTCCCATTCATATCAGCAGGCTTCATCACTAACTGTACGATTTCGTAAATCACTAAAAACGCACTTCATTACCTCCTACTGATGTACAAGTTCACTACTGCCATCTTTACCATAGTAACGAAGTTCTCACTCTGTAATCAACTACCAGTATTTAAAATATACTAATTTCTTTAAGCACCTTTAATTTCCTAATCTATTCTTTTTATATTTTTTACTAAGCATCATTTATTTTCTACCAAATATACACTAAATCATTTGATTTACAATTATGAAACATTTTGTAAATTCTATATTGTATTTATTATTATTACTATTATTATTATTATCTTTTGTTGTGTCTATTACTATTACTTGGCCTTTTACTATTTTATGTAATAAATAAACTAAATGCCATTAATTTTGCCTAAAACGCCTCCATGCTTCCAAAGGCATATTACGAGGAGAATACTCTTAATATGTCGCTACAAATATCTAAAAATTGTAAAACACACTCACTTGTGTTCTTTCCTGAATTAAGTTTTTTATATTAAATTTTAAAAACATTAAAATTTATTTAAGTGTAAAATATATCGTACATTTATATTTAATTTGACAACAGCAGCGGTTAAACGTCAGGCACAGTATTACCTTTAAAATTACTGGATCTTTGACTAAAAGTGGCTTCACCAAAATTAAATAGTGGCTTTCGTAGTGAACTACTCGTATATAATTTACTGAATTAATACATACATACATACATACATACATATATAGTGTGTGCGTGTATGTGTAAAGAATTAATAACCAAATTAAAGTGGGTATATACATACACGAATACTGACGAGGTATTACGGTATATTTTCGTGCTGCCTAAGAACGAAAACAGCAGCATTACCGATATAAAAATAATAATAATGTTTTCGGTTGTTTAACCTTCCAAGTAACATCTATATAAGTCACACGACGAAGGAAACTCACAGTTCTGCGTAGGACCTGAACCCACTACCCAACCAAGGAAGTCTCAGGAGAGCTCCTTTTTCTTAAATCCGACCGGATTTAAGAAAGCTTCATTAAGGCCTTGAAACTTCGTGAAACCCACGAAGGACATTCATCTTAAAGTTATTTCGGGTACTTGAAACGTGACTCCCCTCCCAGCAGTTCGACATTTCATCGACCACCACGTCCAAATTTTGGATTTCGATCCTCTACCACTTCATCGACAATGCCAGTCTCTCTAATCAAATCACAGGAAAGAGCGTTCGACATTTTAGCGACAGATTATACAGCTACATTGTCGAAATAAAATTATCATCTGTAAAGAATCGTATGCCTGGTTAGGTGGCAGTACGTTAGGTTTGGTTAGCTATTTCTTCGACAAATCTACTTTTAGTAACCTGTCGATCGAATTTATAGTATTAATAATACATGGATTTTCAGAGCAATTTCTTTTCAACGAAGTGGAGCTCTGCTACATCGTCAAAAGGAAACCCTGATCGACACCCAACCTAACTTCATTTTAACCATGCACTCAACCTAACCTACTGTGTAACTTAATGGAGCCTAGCCTGACTTAACGTTTGTCAATAACATTCCAATCCTTGGGTAAATGCCTGATAAAATGGGCATATATATATATACACAGGGTGTTCCAAAAAGACCTGGACAACTTTGGTTGTTAATATATTTAGAACCACAAGTGATACAACAGTACCGTTTAGTTTATATGATACAGAAACTCAAAGTTTTGTGCACACCATCAATATACTTCAATGTGCTCTCCGTTTGTCGCGCGCAGGACGTCAAGGCGGTACACGAGTTCTTGCCATGTTCGGCTCAGCATGTTGGCGTCCACCAGTGCGCATGCAGCTGTGATCCGAGCACGAAGATCCTGCAGGTTTGCCACCTTGGTCTTGTAAACCACATCTTTGACAAACCCCAACAGAAAAAACTCAAGGGGGTTTATGTCTGGTGATCGTTGGGGGCCAGGCGGTTGGTCCGTCTCGGCCAATCCAGCGACCTGGAAATTTGTTATTCAGGACGGCTCGAACGACTAAGGCCCAGTGAGGGGGAGTTCTGTCCTGTTGAAAAATGATATCGGGTTGCAGGTCTGCAATCTGTGGGAATGTGAATCCTTCCAACATGTCTACGTAAATTGTTGAGGTCACTGTATCCTCCGCAAAGAAAAACGGACCCACCAAGTGGTCATGGAGAAGGCCACACCACATATTGACCTTTGGACTGCCGCGTATATGTTCAATGACCACGTGGGGATTTTCAGAGCCTCAGATCCTCACATTGTGCCGGTTGACCTTCCCCGATACATGAAAACAAGTTTCATCTGTGAACATGACCTTTTTCAGGTAATCTTCGTCATCCTCTACGCGGCTGAGCATTTCCACGGCAAACGCCTTGCGTTTGGGTCCGTCATCTGGTTTGAGTTCCTGCAGCATCTGCACCTTATAGCCATAAAGCTTGTCTTTTATGCAAAATCTTGTGCACAGTGGTGGTTGGTAGTGCCAATTCTCTGGATGCGCGTCGGATTGATTTTCTGGGACTTTGTTGAAATGATTCACGCACTCGTTCAACGTCTGCTGCACTTGTGCTTGCTCGACCGGTACTCTTCTGTTTCAGGACACTTCCAATATCCTTAAACTTCTTGTACCACTCTCTGATACTAGTCTGCGATGGTGGATTCCTTCCATACCTTGTACGGAAATTACGCTGAACTTGGGTGTCGGATCTCGTCTCGATGAACCATTCGACGCACAGAACTTTCTCCTGTGGAGTCGCCATTTTCTTTTACATTAAACCACCAGACCTGAAAATAAAGAAAACTTTAGGAGTTTAGGATTTTCTGTATCATATAAAACAAACGGTATCGTTTTATTATTTGTGGTTCAAAATTTATTAACAACCAAAGTTGTCCAGGTCTTTTTGGAACACCCTGTGTATACATATATACACCTTTCAACTTTTCGATTGTTCCGTGCGATGATTCCTCATTTCACGAAAATCAAGCTTGTCGCCCCTCCTCTCGGGTTGGGTTGGTGAAGTAGTGAGTTGGTTTCTTGTACTTTCCACCTCACACCTGCTCATCGGGGATTGTTCTGAGCCAGGCATTTAATCTTCTTTTGAAGACGTCCACCGCAACACCACTCATGTTCCTTAGGTCTTTGGGCAGCTGATTAAACAGTCTTGGTCCTCTCACAAAAATCTATTTTCTTTCAAGGTTAAGGATGTTCCCTGTCTAGCCTTTAATTTGGGAACACGACACAGTATTCCTTTCCTACTTTCCACTATTGTTTGGGGGTGTTACAAGGTTCAAAGAAAGATTAGGACTAGTTTCTCCATTATTTTCCAAATGTAATAATGCTGTAACTCTCTCTCTCCTTTCCAGTGAATATAGGATTGATCTTGGCTGCGAAACTTCTCTGAATCCCTTGTAGCTATCTAATGTCTTCTTTTTTATATGGGCATGTTAGGACCGAGCAGTATTCCAATTTGGGTATGATCAGTGTTTTCAGAAGAGGAATCATTATATTCCTATCCCTTCGTTTAAAGGTTCTCAGTATCTGCCCAGTTATTTCTTTGCTCTGTTTACTGCTATCTTATTTTGTGTTTCAATTTCGCATCATCAGTCATTACAACCCCCTAAGTCTTTTGCTTTAAAATTTCTCTGCATTTTCTGTTCATGTGGGGTATAAATTCCATGGATTTTAGGTTCTCTTTTACTCTACCGTAACAGCTGAAATTTCTCAGTATTAAACTTCATATTGTTGACTTCCGTCCAATTGTAGATTCTGTTCATGTCGGTTTGTAGAGATCTTATATCTTCTGGGTTTCTTATTTTTCTACTGATCTTTGTGTCATTAACAAAGGATGTTACTGTGCTGTCTCTGGTAACGTCCTCATCTATGTCGGTTAGAATGATTATGAAGAGTAATGGAGCTAGTACTGTTCCTTGTGGTACTGAGCTGAGGACCTTTAATTCTGATGAAGATATTCCTTGTACTGTAACGATTTGCCTCCGCTCACTAAGGAAATTATATATCTATTTTCCTACTTTTCCTGTTATTCCATACACTTCAGTTATATATCATGATTCCATGGTCACACTTGTCGAACGGTTTGGCAAAGTCTGTGTATATTACATCATAGTTTTCATAACTTTCCAGTGCATCAATAATGGGTACTTGTAGGTTATCTCCCCCCCCCCCCCCCCCCCCCCCCCCCCACCAATTTTGACAGGATATTTTCGTTAAAACTAACGAAAATATCACGACTTAACCTAACCAATCATCAAGAGCGTACAGTTGATCTATTAGTAAATAATAAATACTATTCCAGAACAAACAATGTTATAATTAATAATAATTCACTAGGCAACAAATTTCAACTTTTTTTTGTTACAGACACGTGAACTACTGATTCCTACTAAAGCGGTGATGCTGATTTCAGATCTGATATCAAAATTTCTCTATCACGTCCAGATTTTGTGTAACCGAAAACCCCTATTTTTCATTTTTTTTCTCACCCGCTTCTATTACGAAAGCCGTCTAAGCTACTTTTCCGTGCCACGTTTTATGTTAAGCATACTTAAATAATTAGTGAACAGGATGTCTTTCCTCCTTATTCTGGCTTAAGACAGACAGCGGAATTCCGCTGGCGGAGTTACCACCCCTGCGCCCAACATCCACCCAAAGCGCGTTAGTATTTTGTTGTTACTACTGAAAGGCAAATTCCTGTTCTTAAGTGAAACTTTGGTGTGTGTCCTCTTCCTTTGTCGCTTGTAGGATGACGAGCTCTCCTTCTGCAGGAAACCAACAATAATCTCCCATCATTTGGGTTGAAATTACCTTGGTATCTGTTTTCCATAACTGAGATCTGTTGGTGGAAGCGCTCACCATGCTCGTCACTTACAGCCCAAGGTTGGCCGGGAAGAAGTCAAGATGAGAATGTAAAAAATGAATTTTCAAAGACATTCTGCATCCCATTATTTCATAAGATTTAAGCATGTTTTCTACGAGTTTACGGTGGTTTTCAGCTTTGTGGTTTCCAAGAAAATTTTTGACAACTTCAACGAAAGATGTCCATGCTCCTAGTTCATTCTCATTTAGGTTAGATGGAAACGATGAGTCGTGGATGACACTGCGGATCTGTGGTCCAGTGAAAACTCCAGCTTCTAGCTCAGCATCTGTCAATATTCCTTTGAATTTATCCTTTAAATATTGGAAACCACTACTTGATGATCCATACCCTTCACGAAATTTTTCATAAGGCCAAGTTTAATGTGAAGTGGTGGAAGATGTACTTTCTGAGGGTCAATAAGTGCTGGGTGTTTCACATTGTATTTACCAACAACATGTTCAGTTGTAGATGGCCAATCATGTTTTTGTAGTGGTCTTGTCATCTCTGCTGTTCCATAGACACAAAAAGCACATATGCTTTGTGTAGCCCAACTGTAACCCAAGAAGTAATGATACAACTTTAAGGTCGCCACAAATATTCCATGTGTGGTCTTTATATTTGATGAGTCTTAGCAGCAGTTTCATCGATTCATAAGTCTCATTAAGGCCAGTGGAATGTGCTACAGGTATTGAAGGTTTTTCATTGCCGTTGTGCAGTAATACAGCTTTAAGGCTAGCTTTACTAGAGTCAATGAACAGTCTCCATTCTTTTGGATCATAGCGACAGCCAATCCCTTGCATCAGACCACTGATATCGTGGCAGAACAAACGTTTCTTCCTGTAAGTAAAATGATGAAACTGCAAATGGCGATGGCGGAAATGGGAAACTTTGGTGTTTGGTTGGAGAAGATTAAATTCTTGAAGTCTTGAACCAAGCAACTCTGCCTTTTCTTTTGGTAATTCCAAATCGCGCACTAAGTCATTTAACTCCGCTTGACTTAACAAATGTGGGGAAATATTTGCATCTGGAACATATATGCCATCTTTCCTGTTTCTATATCACTAGCAGAATCTTCAGATGAACTGCTGTCTGTTATCGTTGCTGGTGGAACTGGTGGTGGATTTGTTTCATCATGTGGTACTGGTTTCATTGCTGATTCGCAGTTTGGGTACGTGATCTTTGATTTGTTTTTCTTTGTGAAACCAGCAATCTTTGTCAAACAAAATAACAATCATTGAAGTGATTTTTCGGCTCACGCCAAACCATGGGGACTGAGAACGGCATAGCTTTCTTTACCATTCATCCAAGCTATTAACATTGCATTGCACTGTGCACAGCAAATATGTGGTGCCCAGTCCCTCTGTTGGTCTCCTAACTTAGTCAAAATAACACTTGTAGGCAAGTTTAATCTTTGTTTTGTTTCTACGTTGTGGCTTAGGTGTATATTGTCCACAGACAAAGCAGAAGTTGTCTGGGTGATTTACACAAGCACGTCTATTTGATGCCATTTTGAATTACCATACAATAACTGAAAAAACGTAGAAAGTAATTATTACGATGTGCCGTTGCCCGTTACTATGCTCTTGACTCAGTGTTGCAACTCGGGATAAATTTTATTTATCAAAATTGTTCGAATTTGTATAGTTGGCAAAAAAAAATGCTTTAACCTTGAAAAGCAAGTTTCATATTACTGGCATTAAGCCGATTAAAACCAAAATCTGGACGTGGTAGAAAATTTTACTAAAAGTGATTTGCATTTTACACAAAATCTAGACGTGATAGAAAAAATCTAATTATAGATTTGAAATCAGCATACCGAAATTAGCTAGAGCACCTATTTGGTCTTCTGTAACAAAATCTTTGTTGCCTAGTGATAATAGATCAACTGTACGCCTTGATAATTTAATATATAATTGGTTAGGTTAAGTCGTGATATTTTCGTTAGTTTTAATGAAAATATTCTGTCAAAATTGGTGGGGGGAAGATAACTTACAAGTAAGTACCCAATAATGTTGTTGTAGTGTTCCATTAGTTGTGATAGAAATGATCTGCCTGACCCAAACCCATATTGGTTATCATTTAATTTTTTCCGAGTTTCCAAAGTCATAGATTTTCTGTCTAACTATTCTTTCAAATATTTTAGCGAGATGAGATGTAAGCGACACTGGCCTAAAGTTTTTGACCTCTGATTGATCTCCTTTATATATTGGAACTGTGTGTGTGTGTGTGTGTGTGTGTGTGTGTGTGTGTGTGTGTGTGTACACACTAACATTACATACATGAAATTTCTCTTTGCGTAAATTCGTTAAATGGTTCCTTCCGTTTTGCCGTCCGGAAATATGGTTTGCGACGTTTCTAATTAAATACTTTTATTTCTTGTTAATTGCGAATGTCTGTTTCGGGGCTCCTGAATTTCTTCGAGGACCTATCGATTAGGTGACACGTTTTGTTTCGAGGTAACGAATTCCCTCTTGTTTCAATAAATGGGGCTCTCTCTCTCTCTATAACAACGGGATAACGAGGTAAAAAAATTTAAAGTGACCACGCTTTTTGTTTATATTTTCTAATAGTGAAGTTTTTAAAGTTTGTGGTGTGTGTGGGGGGAGGGGATGATTTAATCTTATCCGATGTACCACTGGGGGTGAACCCCTAACCTTATCATGAACGGTAACATCTACAGCCCTGAGGTTGGGGATGGTATCTTATTTCCACTGGTGATTCCATTGTATTCTTCGTCTGTGTAAAGTGTGTATTCTGTAAGTGTATTCAGTCTCCAGTTGAGGGGGGGTTCTTAGATAATGTACGTGTGTATGTATCTAAGTATATATGTATTACAACTCAGAATGGTCCCAAAAAACTTTTGGTACACAGAGAGTCATAGACCGTGCATAGAACAAGGAACTCTTCTGGGAAAATTAAATCCAATATATAGTCCAAAGAAGTACAGTAATTAATAGTAAATGACAAATACTATACTTTTTCTTTTTCATTATGGAGACCCATCGTGGGCAATGGGTCACTAGCAGAGAGGCCCCAAAATATAGCTTCCCTCACCAGCTATTTGCTAAGCAGATAGGACCCAGCTTTAGGATAGGGTCTAGGGTTTAAAGTTCCCCAGACATCTACATTCATATTAATTATATATATATATATAATATAACCTTTGGTTAGCTTCCGCCCGAATTGTTCATTCTGACGAAGGTCAAGCTTTTCACTGCACCTTAGACCTACAGTTTAACGTGGAATCCGAACCACGCCCCATCAGCAGCCCAGCGCCTTAACCACTAGGCCACTTAGGGTACCCATTTATCTACCAACCACTTTCTTTATTATGTGGAAGGATGAACAGCTGGGTTTTGCGGCTCGCCGGCTGCCGTCGGGTCTCGAACCCGGGACCGATGGATTCGTAGTCAGCGACGCTAACCACTACACCACCGAGGCGCATTTTATATATATATATATATATATATATATATATATATATATATATATATAGGGTGGTCCAAAAGTCCTGCCTCATGGGGGTATTGCTAGAATATATTCCAGGTTTTCTGTTTTGTTTACAGTGTCAAGGCCTTAAAGTTTACAAATGGCAGAACAACAACATACAACAGTGTACAGGTACATTCCCCAAGAAAATGTAGAATTAGTTCTCCTACATGTTAAGGGTTTCAGAATTTCACAACAGACGTCCAGAAAAAACTATGACCTGATCAGCGAACTGTCGGACGTCTCCTTAAGAAACTAAAACAAACAAAGCGTAGAAGACAAAGAGAAGTGGTAGGCCGTGATCAAGCACAACTGGGGAAATGTCAAAGTGTACAAGCAAGAATAATATCGAGTAAAAACGTTCACGTAGGAAAGTTGCGCAAGAAGAAACATTCCCCATCAAACCACTTATGGAAAGTGGCTACATACTAGACGTCCAGTAATGGGCCCGGAATTGCTCCCCACCACCACAATGCTCGTCTTGCTTTCGCTCGTGAGCATGTCAATTGGACTATGGTCCAATCGGGACGAGTATTGTTTACAGACTTTCCTGTTCTTCTCCACACTCTTTCCAGTCCATCGGATGTTCGAAGATTAAATCTTGATTCGTCTGTGAACAATACTCGTCCCATTGGACCATAGTCCAATTGACATGCTCACGAGCGAAAGCAAGACGAGCATTGCGGTGGTGTGGGAGCAATTCCGGGCCCATTGCTGGACGTCTAGTATGTAAGCCACTTTCCATAAGTCTCCTTCTAACGGTTCGCTCCGATACACTGACGTCTCGAGACCTTTCCAACTCATTGCGGACATTTGTGGCAGTCAAGCGACGATCTCGCAAAACACTCAAGGCAATGAAACTATCGTCACGGGCAGATGTGCAGCGCGATCTTCCAGATCCTGGTCTCCGGGTGTACTCTCCTGTCTCCACATAACGTTGGTGGACACGTCGAACCGTTGTTCTTGGAATTCCTAGTACGGGTCAGTCGATGGATAGTGGGTAGGAGGGGTATGGTTTCAGATGCGATGGAGCAGATGGGAGTGAGTAAGGAAGAGGAGAACGGCTTCCGCTGAAAAGTGGGGGCCTTCGGCGAGTATGGATCGTAGGCAGTTGGGTATGGGGTTTTCGGCCGAGAGAGGGAAACACCTGCGACGGAGAGCGGACAACTTTGAGCATTCCACCAGGAGGTGTAAGACAGTGATAGCGGTATGGCAGGCAGGGCAAAGCGGGGCTGGCGATTTCGCCATAAGGTGTCCGTGGGTGATGCGGGTGTGACCTATGCGGAGACGGGCTAGGATTACTTCTTTATGGCGGGACCGGTGGAATGAAGAAGCCCAGTATCCTATTTGCGGTTTGATCGTGTGGAGTTTATTTTGTGTGGCCTGGTCCCATTCCCGCTGCCATATGGAGCGGAAGTGGGAGCGGAAAGCCGGGAAGAAGTCGGAGAAGGGGAGGGGTCGGGAGGAGGCCGGCAGCAAGCAGATGTGTGTGTGTGTGTGTGTGTATATATATATATATAATATATATATATATATATATATATATATTAGTGATGTAGCTGATGTCATTTTTTTACATCCGCGGATGCGGATGAGGATGTTTGATTTCAACATCCGCGGATGCGGATGTCTACATTTTCGTTATTTTTTAGGATATATTCGAGATTTGTTGTGTTTAACGTATATAATAAGTTATTATATAGAGAGAGCTGTAGCTATAATGTAGTATAATTGATTAATTGTACAATAATTGCTGTACTTTTCTCTGAACATATAAAATAATATCAAGCATCTAACTAATATAGAAATCAATTAGTGAATTCGTCTGCAAATAAATTCGTTATATTTTGTTGAGTTTCAGTCACAATTAGAAACCATAATTGTGTTACCAGGATGCGGGACGTGAACCCAACTCAAATGCACCCCACCGACCTCTTTCCCCAACCTCCACCCTTATAGAAAGATATCTTTAATTAGCTTGATAACTATTTATATTAAGTTTAAAGTTTTATTAGGCATATTTATAAATGAGTAATTAAAATAAAGTAAACTAAGATGTTCATCGTTTAATGTTCAAACTTTATTATAGGAAGGTTATGCTTAAGGAACATTAATTTTTCTGCCTTTTCTGCTGCCAGTCTGTTTCTCTTTTCATCATATATTAATCCAGCACTGCTAAATAATCTCTCGCTTGGTACGTTTGTTGGAGGACAGGCTAAATGTTTCCTTGCAAGTTTACTCAAGTATGGATAGATATTCTGCGTATTTTTCCACCAACTAATAGGATTGTCACATGCAGCCAGGCGTTTTCTTGGTGATAGCTCTCGATCATTTTTACTACATCTTTTGACATCGCGTAGGTCTCGTCATTGCTGCTTGACTCAAGAAACTGAGAGAGAGATTCTGTGATAGATTTGCTTGTTGAAGGTGTTGGTTCTGTCACTGAAACTTTTATTCTTTTGGTGGGTGGCGAAGCGACAGATTCAAGAGATTGAAGCTCTTCAACTGCTTTGCCAAGTGATGATTTAACTCGTTCTAATGTACTAGGTGAAAATAACTTAGCTTTGTAACGTGGATCTAAGTAGGTTGCAATAGAGTAACTTCATACAAGAACAGCCTCTCGTCTTGTCGCTTGCATCACTTTTGCGCACAATGAACTAGTTCTATTAATATAGTAGAATTTGATAATTTCCGCTTATTAATGACATTTTATCTCAACGGTCCACATCCGCAGTCCAAAGTGCGGATGCGAGAAAATGTGCGGATGTTCCGCGGATGCGGATGTGACCTACATCACTAATATATATATATATATATATATATATATATATATATATATATATATATATATAATTAATTAATTACATTCCACGGGTTTTGTATATGTTTGACGTTGAATGTTGGCCTATGAAATTAGTATAAAGGTAAGCAAAATAATTTCTATTGGTTCTGTGTAATCATCAATCGGCTCATTCTTTGTCGAACATAACTCGTGTTATACATATAATTTTGAACTTTGTTTATACATTATACTGTACCTTACGCTGTTTCTTAATTGTTTGGGTCCTCAAGGCACCTTACCACCCACCCAGATGCTTTAACCTTCCACTGATCGACTCGTTTCAAAATGAGGCAGCTAAAATATGACATGATGTTATCAAATATTCTGAAGTAACTCGGGTACAGTTAAGGAAAAAAGTTCATGAACAGTTTTTTCATAATTTAGTAACTGGCAACTGTTTTATACTTATTACGTCATACTGCATAGATATACAGTATATCTATTTTGGTCTCGTCATGAACTAATTGCCTATTTACAACAATGCATATATCGGGTGATTTTTTTAAACGCGTGACGCTTTAAAAAGCTCGTATTTTTTTATTAACTGAAACAAAAGCATGAAATTTTTACTGTACTTATTCTACACATGGGCAATTAGTCCCCTAGTGCAAAACATGTTCTATGTGATGTCCTCTCCGTTCATTAACTCTGCGCACGAACAACAAAATTTTGCAGTACTTTGGACAGAGTATCTGTTGAAATCTAAGAAATTTCTTGTTCAGTTCATGCTTTCGATGTTTCTATTGTGTGTGGATTCTGTTTAAACATTCTATCTTTTAAATAACCCCACACAAAAAAGTTATACGGGCTTAGATCTAGTGATGTTGATGACCAAGATATTCCTTTATCATAAACCTCAGGAAATCTGTTGGACAGAACTCTTCCGTCGAAAGCATCGTGAGTCGAGAGGACATCACAGAGAGCATGTTTTGCAATGGGGGACTAATTCCTCATGTGTAGAGAGAAGGTACAGTAAAACCGTCATGCTTTTATTTCAGTTAATAATAAAGAAAAAATTACAAACTTTTCAAAGAGTAGCATGTTAAAAAATCACCTTCGAAATATTTTCAGGAATAAACAACATAACCAAACGGGAAAACGTATTATACAAACCCCAAAACAACGCAATAAATCACATAAATTATAACGCGAAATGACGTACACATCGTGACCTCATAACAGTTGCCAATTACTCCCATTAAGAGAAAAACTTCAAAAAATGAAAAATTTACTTCCGTGATTGTACATCTGTAAAGAATGAATTAAACATTAAAACCTCTTTCGTTATTGAAAGAAACATTTTATTTCAACTATAAATACTTGATGACAGAGGGAATCACTATTCAGTGTAGACTTAAATTTAGATCACGGAAATGATCTATAAATATTAAATCCTTTTCTATTCCAATGGTTAGAAAAAGGTTGTTTAATCTCGATCAGATATAATATTGATGAAGCAGTCTTTAGTCGGTCATTATTTACAACGGTTAATAGTCTATTTTATAATAATTTTGAATATACAGTCGGTTAAAAGAGTCCTGTCCACGTCGATCCTGAACCGTCGTTCAAACTCTCAAAGTAATACCTAGTTATAATATATATATATATGTGTGTGTGTGTGTGTGTGTGTGTGTGTGTGTGATGAATGGTTTATATGTATGTAATCGCTTCGCTGCCAACTTAAGCAATTAGCGAAGGTAACATTCAAGAGAAACTAGTAAGTAGAAAACTGTAGATATTTTAAGGCCTTTCCTAAAATCTATTTTGTTTTTCTTCTTAAAAGTGACTAGTTTTTTTAGGTATGCTCATGTGGAAGGACTGGAAGGACTGGAAGGACTAAGTTTATCAAAGATCGAATCAAGAGGCGTATGCAAGGATTGTTCACTCAATTGCAAGGATTGCAAAACCTCTTTCTTTCGTAGGGTGAAGCGAAGTATATAGAAAAAAAATTGGGAACTTAAATTCTATATGGGTGCAAAAGTTGCCAAATACCGGGTGTACATAAAGTCAGGATCTATTTTTGTGAAGCACTTGGAAATTATATGGAATTCAATCATAAAATGATAAAGTGGTAACATTTATTAAATAATTAAGAGTAGGATTCGACGGACGCCCATCAGTATCCCTGCACAGCTCAAATCGTTCCGCAGCATTTCTAAACACATTCTGGAGCATTTGCGGGGTTATGTTATCTGCAGCAGTTCGTATACGTAAGTTTTCAAGACTCGTAATCTTCGTCTGATAGACGTGCGATTTGATAAAGCCCCATGCAAAGAAATCTAAAGGGGTTAAATCTGGTGATCTCGCTGGCCAAGGTCTGTTGCTTCCGCGTCCGATCCAGCGATTTGGAAAACGTCCATTTAGATAATCCTGAACAATTTTGGCATAGTCACAAGGAGCACCATCATGTTGATAGACGACAGGGATAGGATTGTTAGTACCGTCGTCTATCAACATGATGGTGCTCCTTGTCACTATGCCAAAATTGTTCAGGATTATCTAAATGGACGTTTTCCAAATCGTTGGATCGGACGCGGAAGCAACAGACCTTGGCCAGCGAGATCACCAGATTTAACCCCTTTAGATTTCCTTGCATGGGGCTTTATCAAATCGCACGTCTATCAGACGAAGATTACGAGTCTTGAAAACTTACGTACACGTATACGAACTGCTGCAGATAACATAACCCCGCAAATGCTCCAGAATGTGTTTAGAAATGCTGCGGAACGATTTGAGCTGTGCAGGGATACTGATGGGCGTCACGTCGAATCCTACTCTTAATTATTTAATAAATGTTACCACTTTATCATTTTATGATTGAATTCCATAAAATTTCCAAGTGCTTCACAAAAATAGATCCTGACTTTATGTATACCCTGTATAAATTAATATAGAATTAAAATATTTTTGCGTTACACCATCAGCTTTAGGGCCACCGTGACCTTTAATTTTCCCATAGAAAACACACAAAGCCCATTGGCTTATTATGCCGAGCATACTATAGATCGTAAATACACAACTCTCTGCTAATTTCAACTTAAACCTACCACGTGCGGGTGATTCACATCGGGTTCCCTCCCGCCCACCCAAACCACCCTACCATTATGGGCAGGTTCACTCGCACCTATATCTGAATTCCTATTCAAGCGCATGATAGGTCTTGCTTGAACTCGTGCGCGAATGAAACCGTCGCGACTTTCAGTGCCACAAACTGCAGCAGCAACAGCTTCTGTCGAACGCCTCACTCCACTGCTTCTGTGGCATGGAAAATTGTCAAATTCCAACTTGGGTACTGCCTCTGCTCGGCTCACAAATTGACGCAGATGTTCATCGGTAAATTATTGTATGCTCCACAGATGTTTGGTTCAATCAGTTCTAGGATTTTATTTTTTATACGAAACAAAGCTGGAGCGGAAACTTTGTTGACGAATTTTTTCAATATTTTCAGGTTTGTTAATGAATTCCCGTCGATACATACAACCACAGGACACGATTAGCGATTGTTAACCATCTCGAATAGTTAAGGGTACCTGGCTGGCGCCTTTCCAAATCAGGCGGGCAGTAGCCAGACGACACCGCGTTGTAAATGTTCCACAAATACCGCTGGTCTGTGCTCAGTTCCACGTTGCCTAAGCCTTGCGGAAGTTCACAAGAATTTAGTAAAATTTCACAACCGATAATTGTTTCCACGTGGCGATTGCCTTGCCAATCTTGCCTATAAATGTCTGTGGGTCACGGGTGCTGCCAATAGATGGCGAAGTGGAAGCTCATTGATGTGCAACATAACAGCCATTGGATTGGTTAGCCGCCTTTTTCCCCCAGTGTTCGTTACAGTTCCATCACAGCCAACTCTGTACTGAACGGAGACATTTCCTGATCCCTCTGATATTGCATCTACTTTTGCATACTGCTAATAATTTTACTTTTGGAAAGTTTTGAATTTTATATACTTGTGTTTATATTCACATTGTTATAGTTAAGTAATTGAATATTAGTGGTTTTTAGCGATTTACAAGTTTTCATAGCGTGCCGGCTTAATTTAACTTAAACTTGTGACGGTTATAAACTAATTTTAACTGCGCGATGCCGTCGCAGAAAGCGTCGTGTGTTAGGTGTGGGGTAAACCGGTGGTATTCGGATTTTAAAGATTATAACGGCGGTCCTGTGGCGATTACCGAGAGATCAGTTTGTTTCTTTCGCGAGTTAAGGGAGGACATAGTTGACATAAAACGCAGGTGTACGTGAGGATAACGGAAATACTTGCAATGCTTGATGAGGGCAGGGGGTTGGGCTACGGTTGACGAAAGCCGAACTAATACTAACGATGAAGACGTTAGCAATTTGAAGGGTGAGGTGCGTAACCTAGTTTCTAGTTTAGGTAGCTTATCGGGAAGGTTGGATAGAGTTGAGGAAGGGGTTAAGGTTGGTTCGAGATTAGTGGATGGGGAGGGATTTAGAGAAGTTAAGGGTGGAGCTAGGCCGCGTACGTTAGGTGATAGGAATCCCCCCCCCCCCCTATCGAGGTTTCGAACCCTTTCACCCATTTGGAAAGGGACGTGAATGAGGGGGAAACTATTTTAATTGGGGACTCTTTAGTGCGCCATATGGACAGAGAGTTCGTTGAACGGCATCCAACCAAGAGGAGGAGGGTCTGTCTCCCAGGGGCCAGGGTTGACAGAGTTAGAGACGAAGTGGACAGGATTGACGTTGCCTCCCGTCAATCGATGTTGGTGACGATGGGAGGGGGGCAACAACTCGTATAGGCCCGATACGAGAGTGCCTGACCTTTTGGAGAGATATAGGGGGTTAATTAGGTCCCTAAAGGCGAGGTCAGATAGGTCTTTAGTTCTAGGTATTATCCCTAGGCACGGTTTGGGTCTTAGGATTACGTCTAAAACGATATTTTTGGATACTAAATTAGGAGAGATTTGTGCTGAGGAAAATTTACCCTTCGTAAAGCTGTGGTCCGAATTCAGTGATCCTAGCCTTTTTATAAAAGATGGGGTGCATTTTAATGAAATAGGTAATGCTAGGCTAGGTAGGTTAATTGACGAAAACGTACGAAAGCTGTATAGGTCGAAGCCTTCTTTAAACGTTGTGGGTCCTGGAAACGCGGGCCCGACGTGAAAAATAGTACGACACTGACCTTTTCGAGTCTCTCCTCACCTTCTACACTTGCCGACTTGAAGCCGTCCACCAAGCACAAGGCGGCAACACCAACTATTGAGTGGTTTTGTTTAGACGTAGAATTAAATTGTCTAAAAGATGTAACAATCAGTTTTTTTGTACCTCTATTAATTTCATCTGTGCAGGGGGGGGGGGAGGCAATCACTGTTTGCCACCCGTTACTTCGATTGCGGCTCCTGGATTAGGCTAATATGTTCTTCAACCTTGGTAGTGAGGTAATACTTCATTCCGTTCTTTACTTAACTCGTGTTATCTTTACGACCATCAAAATATAGGCCCTTCAACGAAGGCAAGTTGACGTGTGACGTCATGGATTTCTAGTCTCGTGCGGTACCTCTAAATCAGTGCTTCGCAACCGGTGTGTCGTGACAAAGTCCCTAAAGTGCCGCGGTACTTTCGTAATTAGAATTAGAGGAAATGAGCTACATCACTGTTTCACTAATTTCAAGCTACTATTATCTAAATCCGAGTTTTTCAAACTTTTTGAAGCCACGGAACCTTTTTTTAAAAAGAAAAAAAATTCACGGAACCTTTATTTAAAAGAAACAAATTCACAGAACCTTGACCAACAGGTAAAATTTTAATGATGTAAGGCAAATGGTAATAAAACACAGTTTATGCTCACTGCAGTTTACTTATGTAATTTATGAAATTTACATATACAGTTATAGGAATTTCACAAAAAAATTATATGTTTAGAAATTTACAAGAAAAATAAAGACAATTTACTTTTATTGACCTATTTATTTTAAATTCCCCTCCCCACATTACTGTCAGCATAAAAGAAATTATAAGTATGAAAAATATCATGTTTATTGTAAAATCAAAGTTTTCAATACAAAATAATTAAAAGCGAGGAATTTTAGTTATTGAGGAGTAATTTTAATAGTTAATCAAACAAATAAATGTTCAATGACTCGGATGTAATTGCTTTACTTTGGATAAAAGTTCAATATTACATTACTGTAATCATAACTTCCGTGACCTGAGAAAACTAAACCTAAAAACATGGAAAAACTCACCAAATCAATCAGACCAATGCTCGTGGTCATCAGTTGTGTTTTGTTTACAAAATGGGCTTCTGTTTCTTATTGTGGCTGCGAGAGGGCAACACTTATTCTGGATATCTCATCGTTCGAATTAAAATTCTCTCTCTCGCCCACTCTCTCTTTGCCTACTACGCCTTTCAAAACACAATCACTGAATTCGCAGAATATATATCTTAAATTCATCCATGCCAGTTGATATTATTTTATCTTACCTCTCTCTCCTTCTCAGTCTCTCATGACATGCCCGACGGAACCCCATCAAGTTCTCGCGGAACACAGTTTGAAAACCCCTATCTAAACTACGCAACGACTCGCCAAAATTCGGTTCGATGTGCCGCGAAGGTCGAGCTAACTAGAAGAAGTGCCGTTAAATAAAGGTGGAGAAGCACTGCTCTAAATGATCATAAAATTAAAAAACTATTTTACACAGTAAATATGTACGACAATATTCAACCTTTGCATTTATGTATTTTTGATTTAAGAATGTCTTTTTTTTCGCTCCATTTTGCACTTTTTGTTTAAAATCTTGAAAGTAGACAAACATTGAAAGACAATAGGTGTTTACATAAACGTGCTGTATAGTACAAAAGTAGAAGGAATATCGTATACACGAAATTTTTTAAGTATATATAATCAATTCTTTCTGTAATTATTAAATTTCCGGATGATAATGAGTCTGACTTCAATACATGTTAAAATATTCATTGGAGAGTGAAACATGCATTTTAGGAGCCTAAACATCTGAATGGAGCAGAATCTCAATGCAAACAAATATCATTTTATATATTATATATATATACACAATATTTGACATCCATAGTGCATAGTTTCCATAAACAGACCTAGAAAGAAAATCCCAAAGTAGCCTCAATATGCAAAAATTTGGCAAAAACAAATCTTGCAATTTTCCATCATTTACATATTCTAGACTTTTAAAAAATTTTACTGTAGGTATTTCACAATATCGAGCTTTTACACATTGTTATATGCAAAACCTTTATCTAAACACTTCATGGATAATAAAACAAACTGATGCAAGGCCAGTTTGCATGATTCGGTTATATAAAAGCCAAACTGTCAGCGCAAAAGATTTTTTCGATGCAATATATGTATAGTTTAGATTCTTCTATTTCAACAAATCTTATAAATCTTTGAGGAGAAAATTTAAGCTTCCGAATAATAATACAAACCCGCCACGAATAACCCTTATATACTTATATATTAAGGAAAAAGTGCCAATGAAATTTCGTTACAGGACTATTGTGTACACACACACACACACACACACACACACACACACACACACAGAATAACAAAATCCAAGATCCACTCTAATTAAGCCCAACCCAAGAACAGAAAAAGAAAGCGAGTACGGAATTTGGCGAACAGACAATGCAATAAGGCTTTAGACATTTTTATCTTATGCACATGCATATTCAGAAGTTCTATTGTGCATTTCGAGTGTATATATATACATATATATATATAAGAATTTCATCTCATTTATAGTGTCGGAATGAAATTGTTGACAAATATTACAAAAAGTATTGAAGGTGTTCTCATGACCTAATTTTCTATAACAAAAAAAAATGTAAAGTGACAGAATCAAATTCAATGTTAATTTGGCATTTATATCCATGCATGGACACCAATGCAGGGTCCATACTATCGAAAATAACCACGTTTGAAAAGATAAATTGAAATAGAAGTCATAAAATAAATTGATAGGGCTCAATTACTGATAATGGAATTTACACTACTTGAGTTCGATGTTAATGCCAAGTTCGATTCTTCTCAGTGTGAATACAAAACTGATACTCAGTTTTATATTAATGGACTATTAAGAAGTGAGCAATTTCTCAATTTAAAAACCATCATTTTTTGTACCTATTATTGTTTTCTTACAATGTAAGCAGTGAAGGTCGGTATGACCAGGGCTGTGGAGTCGGTAGACCAAGCCTCCGACTCCTAGAATTTTAGAAGGGCCGACTCCGACTCCTGCCTCTAAATAATAATATAAAATATACTTTGATTATATTAACCCAGAATGGCATTTCATCACTACCAAGTGAATCATCAGGCTACTTTTTAAGCTCAATTTCTCTAAATTTAAGTCTTAATGGTTGTAGCTATGCCATTATGGCGTTTTTATTTAAGGAAAAAAAATTATTAAACCAAAAACATTACTTACAGTCTACATTAACGAAAGTAAAAATCTACTATTGTAAAGGGTGATCCAGAGAAATGGGACCCAAAAGAAACCCCTGTAACTCAAAGTATAAGTCCTTTTATAAAATCATACGCATCATTCGAAAGAGGATAGTTACAAGTTTGTACAGGATTGTATAGGTTTTGACAATACAAGACAAGATAAGATACAAAACAAAATAAAAGTGTTAGTTAAAACTAACCCTTCAAGATGACTTGCATGGACTGTGGAACAGCTGCGTTTCATAACTGAGCAATATTATGAGCATGGAAGAAGTGTAGTTTCAGCTCTTAGAAGGTGATTTTGACATCTAAAAATTTGTCTTGAAAAATCTTTGAGCTGAAACTACACTTCTTCCATGCTCATAATATTGCTCAGTTATGAAACGCAGCTGTTCCACAGTCCATGCAGTCATCTTGAAGGGTTAGTTTTAACTAACACTTTTATTTTGTTTTGTATCTTATCTTGTCTTGTCTTGTATTGTCAAAACCTATACAATCCTGTACAAACTTGTAACTATCCTCTTTCGAATGATGCGTATGATTTTATAAAAAGACTTATACTTTAAGAGCCCTGGGTATGACACGGAAATTTTAAGCCGTTTGGGTCTGTATTACATGTCAAAATAGATTAAGGAAAGGTTCCTCTCAGAATTATGTCACAGATTGGGGACTGCATGGACACTAACCGAGAGCGTACTGGCTCTTTTTGACCCTATATACCAGAAAGGAAACTCGTATGATCACGGTTTCGAACCTTTTAGTAAACTGTAAAAGTAAATAATAGTGGACAGTTTCTCCATTTTATTTAAAATATTTAAAATAAAATGATCAGTAAATTCCAAATAGCCTTTTATGCTATGAATAAGTGGTTTTGGTAAACAGAATATGTAATAAATCTATAAATAATAGTTAAACATGGTACTAGTTGGTGTAGCGTATAGTCATCCATCATTAGGTTTTCATCTCACTTAAGCGGGGTAGATATACGTTCCAAGTCGCAGGGCAAGGCTAGTCATTTATTACGAAAAGTATCAATATGTCGTTTGAAAATGTGATAAATTTTATAATGTCAAAATTATGTGAAAAAAAAAACCTAACCTAACTAACAAAAAAAAAACGCGTGTTGTATGCCCTATTAAAAGTGAAATAACCAATTTATTTTTTTAATTAAACAAGAAATTGTCCGCTATTGTTAACCATCTAAATATAGATATTTTTTGTGTAGATATGAAAAAAAATGTCCCAAACAAAATATTTTCACAAACTATCAAATTAAAATGAATTGTCATTAAAAATATTTTAATCGCCATCCAATTTTATTCGTGATTGAAAGGGCTAATGATGGATCCTTTTACTTTGAAGGACTGGGAGCCGAGCAGAGTTCAGTAGTGTGGAAGATCAGTTTACTAGAGTGAAGACGCATTAATGAGCGTTTCGTACTAATGGTGAATGAAAGTGTGTAATATTAATGAATAAAATTGTTTATTAATTAATTTATTTATTTTCTAAAGGAAACTTTATTTGTGCTTTGTTACGGAAATCGTAATTGTCGTTTACCTTTTGGTTTGCTTCCGCCCGAATTGTTCATTCTGACGAAGGTCAACTTTTCGCTCCATTTTAGACCTACAGTTTAACGTGGAATCTGAACCATATCCCACCAGCAGCCGAACGTTTTAACCACTAGGCTACCCAGGGTACCCATTTACCTACAAACCAATTTCTTTTATTGTGTGGAAGGATGAACAGCTGGGTTTTGCTACGCGCCGCCTGCCATCACCGGGTCTCGATCCCGGATCCGATGGATTCTTAGTCAGTGACGCTAACCACTACACCACTGATTAATTAAAATTTCAATTTACTGGCCAGTGTCGTAATACCGCTTCCTATCGATCACGGTCTCCGGAGTAATTGCATGGGAGACCGTCGTGGTTCGGATCCCACTTAAAGCTGTAGATCCCCTCACTCATATGACCTCAGACGTTGCGGAGGTGGTTAAGCAACCCATCATTACATTAACACTATCGCTTACGTTTGTAAAGTGTATAGGCTAAATGATGCTGGATTCTCCAAAAGAAAGACAGACCAAAAATAGTTATTCTGTACTAGCAAAAGGTCGGCGCTACGCGCCGATTTTGCTAGATCTGCGGTGCTTCGGCTGAATTGTGGGCCTACGGCGTATTTTATTTTGAACATCAGTAGCCCTTTATCTGGATATCATTCCTATTCCTCTCACCTTGGGCCTCAGTAATTGGGGTGCCTGCGGCCTTCCAGTTACTGGCAAACCAATTATTCATTCAATAAAACTACAGAAAAGAACGCAGCCATGAAAATCTAAAGCTTCACAAATCTTAATACAATGAGCTCGGATTTGAAGCCTAAGATTTTCATGACTGCGTTCATTTCTATAGTTTTATTGACCAAATAACTGAACCGACAGTAATTGGGGGCCCTGCGACCCGCCAAATCATAGTTTTCATTGTTTCGAGTGCATCAATAATATTGTTATAGTGTTCCATTAGTTGTGATAAGCATGATCTTCCTGACCGGAATCGATGTTGGTTATTTTTTTTTCTGAGTTTCCCCATTACCCCACCCCCTCCCCCCCATTACCCCCACCCTTCCCCCATTACCCCCAAGGGGGGAAGGGGGCTGGCACCTTGCAAAGGATTTAATTTTTTTTTGGTTACATATATATATCGCATCTATTTTTCCAAGTTTCCCCATTAACCCCCCCCTCCCCCATTACCGCCCCCATTTTGTGCCAAAATTATGATTAAAAATTAAGAAATGGGAAGAACTGTACCCCTAAAAGGGGGGGGCAGGATTTATGTTAGGGAATTTTTTTTTAGCATGGGCACTGCACAATAAAAAGACGCATCGAATGGTGAAAACCGCATTGTTCTACACCAATTGTAGCGACCTGTAGGTGTGCGCAAAAAAACTTACATATATATATTATATATATATATATATATATATATTTTTTTTTTTTTTTTAGTTCAGGAAGAACCGATTCGCCTCTATTTAAAGGGCATATCTCAGCGGAAAAACAAAGAAAAAGTGGGAGGAAAGACAGAGGAAAAAGAAAGGGTGGAGGGGACAGTCGAAGTGGAAAAAGACCAAGGATGACAAGGACTGCAGGGTCGAGCCCCATCATCCTTGGGTGCTAGGGCCGGGAGGGCGCACGTGAAACCTCCAGGAACAAGCACGTACAAACGAGCACAAAGAGCACTCAAGAGCACGAGCTTAGAACCCCCTTGCGGGGAATATATATATATATATATATATATATATATATATGGCTTCATTTCTGAAATAGTATATTAGATAACGTCTCACTTTTTCTTTTATATATCAACTAGTACAGTTCCCGTCACTTCGCTGACGGTTAGACAGGCTAAACTACAAAAAAAGAACCCAGCCGTGAAAATTTTGAGCTTCACATTGTGTCAACATTTCTGAATCTGGTATCTCCCAAAACCTCCTCACCCCCATTCCTACAACTTGGGGACTAACCCCCTCCCCCATTACCATACCCATCCCCCATTACCCCACCCCAACCCTTCCCCCCATTGCTAAACTACAGAAAAGAACACAGTCATGAAAATCTTGAGCTTCACATAAATTTCCGCCCGTAATACAATTTCTGAATTTTTTTACAATTTCTGAATTTTTTTCTCACAATTTCTGAAAGTGTGACGGACAGACGGACAGCTCTCTTATTATAATTATAGACTAGTACAGTTCCCGCCGCTTCGCTGACGGTTAGACAGGCTAAACTACAAAAAAGAACCCAGCCGTGAAAATTTTGAGCTTCACATTGTGTCAACATTTCTGAATCTGGTATCTCCCAAAACCTCCTCACCCCCATTCATACAATTTGGGGGCTAACCCCCTCCCCCATTACCCCCACCCCCACCCTTCCCCCATTGCTAAACTACAGAAAAGAACACAGTCATGAAAATCTTGAGCTTCAAATGCCGCCCGTAATACAATTTCTGAATTTTTTTACAATTTCTGAATTTTTTTCTCACAATTTCTGAAAGTGTGACGGACAGACGGACAGACGGACAGACGGACAGACGGACAGACAGCTCTCTTATTATAATATAATAATATGGATTGGCTTATGGCTTTAAACAATACACGTGTTTATAAAGCCTCGATCTATTTTTTTTTTTTACACGAAACTTTACCATAGTTTTGGTGCATATTTAATGTATTCCTTTAATAGCGTACTTTTAAATCCTTACCAGGTATACCCAAAATCTACAGATTAACCTGTATAGTCGGTGCACACGTTGACAAAATTTCATACGTTTTGGAAACCAAAAAAAAGGCTATCAGTCAATAAACCCCCCAAAAAAATTGAGCTTCAGATCCGAAAAACCAGATGCTCCAAATTTGTGAAGTTGCATTTAAAATGACTGGTGAACTTAAAGTAAATATTGAGCTCTCGTTAGCTTAAAAACTTTGGTTTAAAATTTTAGTTTACATTTTTTTTTTTGTAAATAATTTACACGTTTCAATGCGACCGTGGACTGACTAAGTATACAGTCCGAAATGTTGGGAATTACTTTTCTTACTGTGGGTTTAATATATAGTGGGCTCTCCATTGATATCAATGATTACTTTGAGCCTGTTGGGCAATGGGCATGGACATAGGTTTTGACAGTTCCAGGGCCATTTCGGACAACCAACTGGTTTTATTATCAAAACAAAAATATCGGGTGAGAAATACAAATACTGCGGGCACCGAAATATGCACCAAACTGCACCCTAAGGAGAGAAATTGGGGTATCTCTAATGAAAAGGAGGATAATAGATGGAAGAATACAATATGTAAAGAATATAAGAAAAGGAAAGAACCAACTGTTGAAGACCATTTTAGAAAATACAAGAAAGTAACAACACTAAATGGATAAAAACAACCAAAAACTACCTTGAAGAAGTGAACATCAGCTATCAAGATATAGATAATATGACTAAAGAGCAACTCAAAGAAAAGACAAGAAACTGGGACTCGGCAAGATGGATAGAGGAGGTACAGAACAAATTTAGTTTAGGAATCTATAAGAACTGGAAAAAACAAATAAAAGAGGAAACTCTCTACAATAATAGACCCGCATCAATAACTCTATATAAAGCTAGAACGAACTGCCTACCACCGTACAACAGGAAGAGACATTAATGAAAACGTGGAATGCAAACTTTGTGGGGCAGAAGAGGACCTACACCATTTTGTTCTGTTGTGCCCAGAGTACACAGAAGAAAGGGAGAAAGTGGCTGAACTTCAACAACCATATGTTGAAAATGTGGATGCTTTGATTGGAGACTCTGTTTGGGGAGTCCAATACTGAAAAAAAAAAGAAGCTCTTTTTCGAAATTTTGCTTAATTAAGTGGCGCCCGTAAAGAACACGCATCACAAATTGATAGGTATAGGGTTCACTGATGCGTTATCTTAACGGGGGCTCCGCCCCGTACCCCCGAGACCTAAATTATACAAATGATAATGTAATAACATGTTAAGTTATGCACTTTTTTAGTAATTTTCTAACTTCGTTTTTTTGACTATGCGACACATGCAATCAACGTATTTTAATGAGAGAAACAACTTTGTCTCTGGTATTTTTCGAAATTTTGCTTAAGTGGCGCCCGTATTCTGAACCATTACCAAGCTCTTCACAGCTTCTGGAAAATAAGAGAAAAAAAATAAAGGGAGCTAAACACAAACTAGTTACAAAAAACAAAAGTTTAGGAGGGGCGCTGCAAAGGCTATGCCTCCGACCTATCATCTGATCTGATCTGGGTGATGCTCACTCTTTTTTTTTAGAGACTTTCACCCTCAAAAGTTTTCACAAGCTTTCAGTCGGATTGAGGCCAGGAGCGTTACAAGGCCATTGCAAAGATGAAGCGTGTTTTTCATAAACTTTTTTTCACAATTTTAGCAGTGTAACAAGGTGTGCTATACTATGGGACCAGGAGCAATCATTTTCCTACACTGTTCTCAGAGCATGTTCATTGATGTTTAAGTAGACACGTGAATTCACGGTCGTATCTTCAACAAAACCGGAGTTCTTGTGCCTTGAACACCAAAACATTCTCAAAACATGACCTTTGGAGTAGAGTTGCACCGATGTATCGGTATCGGTATCGGTATCGGCCATATCGGCCACTTTTCACAAAGTATCTGTATCGGCCGATACTGTTCTGAAAACCGATACCGATACTTTGAATTACTGTTTTTTGAAGAAATTATCTTATTTTATATAAAATTAAATTTGGTTATTATTATACAGTAATATCTTATTTAGTTGTTTAATATATATTTTATCAAAATTAGCAATGTTTACATTTACTAACAAAACAAAAATCATAAAATGTAACTATAGGCCCCTATACAAGATTACAAATATTCAATACAGTAATACAGTAATACAGTATCATATAAATATACAATTTCAAATTACAGTAATAGTTTTCAGTAAAAATGAAAGTTTTGTAAAGTTGTTCATAGATGGCACCACGCGGCATGCATAATCATAATAAACCATTCAGTTGCTTGAATCTCGTGTGCAAAGTTATTGATAATACACTACCATTATATGCACTCATTGGTTTAGAACTTTATATAATAAGATATATATATATTTTCTTTTTCTTAATTTAATTTCAAATATATATATTGATAAAATAAAAAATATTTCTGGTAAATAAATTTACAATTCTTATGTATTAATAATGGCTATAGGGCCCAAGTCAGCTAGACCAGCCTACAGTGATAGCAGTACTTTTACTGTATATACCCCAATACATACCAGTGTATGATAATATAGTTTACAGTAATAAGTTATAAAATTATCATCTTTGTATTAATTTAATTTAAAATATTTTTATACAACATTAAATTTACATCTCCTAACTTTATTAGTAATGGCTTTAGGGCCAAGGCCCTAAGTAAACTACACGAGCCCATTGTGATCTTAGTCTCATTACTGTAGGCTATATATGATAGCTAATAGTTTACAGCAATAAGATATATATTGTCTTTTTATTAATTGATTTAAAATATATATATCTTAATTGTAAAAGTAATGGCTAAGCTAGACTAATAGCATGTAGTCACTGCTCCGCTATATTATTATAATGAAAACTATTCTATAATTAAAGTGAATACATTTCTTTATTAATTTATTTAATTAACTCTTAGTTTAATGAATTTAATATTATTTTGAGCTGTCTTGGAATGAAAGCCCTTAAATAATATGCAAACATCTTCTAGCCTACCTTTTAAGGAATGAAATCCATATGTAAAAGGCATAGCTATACCCTATATAATTATTAGTTATAGGAATTACAGGCTCTAGCTATATATTATAATATATTATATTATTATGAAATTAAATGGAACTAAAGTTGGGATTGGGAAAGGCATTTTAAGTTAATTGAGATATTATATCATTTACTTGAACTTTTATTAATAATCAATTTTAAAACTATTAATTAATTAAAAAGTATCGGTATCGGCACTTTTTTGTAGTATCGGTATCGGTAAAAATATTGGTATCGGTGCAACTCTACTTTGGAGGCTGCTTCATGGTGGCAATACATTTGGAATGATGGCGTTGATTGAGTGGACGTCGAACGTGCAGATAATCCTGCCTAAATTGTATTATCTGGCTCTCGTCACTGAACAAATCCTTTGCCTATTATTCAGCGGTCCAATCGGCCTATTTTTATTTTGTGAAAACGAGACGCTTAGTCTTAGGCTTAGGCTTTTCATTTGGGAGTTTTTTTTAAGCTGGTCTTCTTCCGATTAAATCACTCTCATTTTGAAGCCTCTGTCAAATGGTTTTTCTACTGACTGGAGTAGATATATCCTACATATAGGTATTGCTGATAAAGGGGCTGAACATAGTGTACTGACAGTGCGATCAGAAGCAAGACAGAGTCGTTATTCTTGTTTTTTGTGTAAACTGCAATAGAGTTGATTCAGATACTGACGTTTTGAAAAAATACACAAATTTAATAAATAAGTGAAAATGTAATACTATTAAAATAATTAAATTTTAAAAGAATGAAATGTAGGCCTATAAGATTTAAATACATTTTATATAATTATTTAAAAAGTGATCAAGAAATGTCAAATAATGCCTAAATCCTATCTCTTTCAAGTCGGCCTTCAACCTACTGCGGTTATAAATGACCTTGTATTTTCACGGATTGTAATACAGGGTGTTCATAAAGTCCCTATCTATTTCAATGAAAACGTAGCAAAAAGTGTAAAATTCAATAACAATATAATAATATAATAGAAGGCATACACTTAATGAATACTTAGCATATGATTCTATATGGGCACCATCAGTATCTCTACAAAGTTCAAATCTGTCAGCAGCATTGCGGAACACATTTTGGAGCATGACAGGGGTTATTTTTGTAACTGATGTTACGATACGAGCACGTAAATGTCTCGGCTTCATTCAGATAGCATTTTAAACACCACTCTCTTTCAAATGGGGGACCGTGTCATTATGCAAACATTGTTCGGGAGTACCTAAATGAACGATTTCCAAATCGGTGGATCGGACGTGGAGGCAACAGGCCCTGGGCGGCTCGATCTCCTGACTAACGCCCTTGGATTTCTTTGCATGGTGTTTTATCAAGTCAAACGTCTATCAAACGAGGGTGACAGATCTACAGGGTGTCCCATAAGTTCGGCATCATAGGAAAAATAATAAAAAAGGCAAAACAAGAGCTTTTATTTACAGAACGTGCTCAATATGTCCACCATTGTTTTGAATACACAAATTCTGACGTGATACCCAGTCAGCAAGCACACGGTGAATGATGTCAGGAGTAATGGTGTTACATGCCCCAATAATGCGCTGCCGGAAATGTTCAACACTCTTAATTTTCTCTGCGTATACCAGCGCTTTCAAGTGGCCCCAGAGGTAAAAATCTATGAGTAGAATTATCTGGATTCGTTCTTCCTTGCTCACAGACATTATGGCCTGTAGAAAGAGAAAAATATGAATTACGGTTTGTAGAAATAGAAAAATATGAATTTCTCCTATGATGCCTGACTTATGGGACACCCTGTACAATATTTACGTGCTCGTATCGTAACAGCAGTTACAAAAATAACCCCTGTCATGTTCCAAAATGTGTTCGCAATGCTGCTGACGGATTCGAACTCTGTAGAGATACTGATGGTGCTCATGTAGAATCATATGCTAAGTATTCATTAAATGTATGCCTTCTATTATACTGTTATTGAATTTTACTCTTTTTGCTACGTTTTCACTGAAATAGATAGGGACTTCATAAACACCCTGTATATGTTTCACTCAAAGAATCGAGATTCATTTTAAGAGTCACTTCGAGCATACCGACTGCAAAATTGTGACGCAAAAAGACACATTCCAGAAATTTTTTAGCGTTTCTAAACCTTTGGCCATGGCTTTATAGGTAGGCTTTGAGTGTACAAAATACATCCACTACCTAACTAGACTGAAGATGATGACACGTAGACAGAACTGGTTATTTTTTTAAATTCCAAATTTTTAAATCAAACAAGTGTGATGACAGTATGAACATAATGTTTCACGCTTTAAAAACCCCAAAACAAAGATATTTACGAACAAATAAACATTGCCTCGTATATGTATAAAATCGTCAATAGTACTGCTCCAAAAATCGTTCACAACAAAATCTAAACTTTCAAACTCTACATCATTTGGAAACAACACAAACACATCAGAAAACCAAATTATACTCTGGATTATAATTAAATTATAATTAAATTATCCATCCATCGTGTTCTGCCTATCAGGCAGGTCCAACTCATGTGTCCCGCCAAAGTGTTCTATCCTGAGCTATCCTTTTCATCTCCTGCCTGCCTGCCTGCCTTCAAATCATCCAGCATTGCTTTCCTTTTCCTTCCCATCGGCCTTCTACCTTCATATCTACCCTCTATCACCACCTTCAACAATCCTTCTCCTCTCAACACATGTCGGATCCATTTCATCTGTCTTTCTCTTATCACTTTAATGAGTCTTCTTTCCTCCCTCACCTGTTGCAGTACTTTCTCATTACTTTGGTGTTCCCTCCAGCTTATCTCTAGCATTCTTCTCCAAATCCACATTTCAAAACTTTCCAGGAGTTCCTTTTCAGTTGTTTTCAATGTCAATGTTTCTGCTCCATACAGTACCACACACCATATCAAGCTTTTTACTAACCTTTTCTTCAGCTTCAAGTTGAGTTTACCTGTAAGTAGTCTTCTCTGTCTCTCAAAAGCTACCTTACCCATACCAATTCTAGATCTTACTTCCTTATTGCAATCTCCATTGTTGGTTAATAAACTTCACAGATATTTAAACTACTCAGCTTCTTCTAAGGTCCGATTTCCTATCGTTAGGTTCATTTGTGCTACTTTCCTTCTTGCAATTTTCATTACCTTTGTCTTGGTCTCATTAATTTTCATTCCGAATTCTTCCGCCGTTGTTGTCAAGCTATTGACCATTCTTTGCAGTCCTTCCTCAGTACCACAAACAAATGCCTTGTCATCTGCAAACCTTACAGATTTGACCAATTTACCTCCCACTCTGATTCCCTCTTCCAGATCTGAGAGTGCTTCTATTATCATTGCTTCCGCATAGATGTTAAACAACACCGGGGACAGGGAGCATCCTTGCCTGACCCCTCTCCCAACCAATCCAGGCTCCAATTCTCCTCCTGCAACTCTAACATTCAGTCTGGCCAAGATATAGGTTTTTTATCAGCCTACGGTCCCTCCAGTCAACATTAATATTCTTCAATATTTCCATTAGTTTCCTCCATTGGACTCTGTCAAAAGCTTTTTCAAAGTCAATAAAACAAACACACATTTCCTGATCATGTTCCAGCACTCTCTCTCCCATCATTCTCATAATACCAATAGCTTCTCTTGCTCCGCATTTTGACCTAAATCCAAACTGATCCTCTCCAATGTACTGCTCAGCTCTGTTCGTTAGTCTTCTGGTTAGTATCCTTAGCATTATTTTTGATGCATGGCTGACCAAGCTTATGGTTCGAAATTCTGAACACTTGGTGGCTCTCGGTTTCTTGGGGATAGTAATCATAGAGACTCATGAAGTCAGCAGGCCAGTCTCCACTTTCATACATGTTTCTGCACAATACATTCACCTCCTCTCTAGCATCACCTTCAAAACTTTTCAGAAGTTCTGCTGGTACATCATCTAGTCCTCGGGCCTTGCCATTTCTTAGGTCTTTTACAGCCATCTCTACTTCTCTTTCCAATATGTCCGGTCCCATACGATCTACTTCCACCTCATCTGCTTCCTCCATTTCGATGTTATTAGGTTTGTTCTCTTTATCATACAGTTCTTCAATATACTCAATCCATCTCTTCCTTGTATCTTCTGGTCTTTTCAGTTTTTCTCCATTTCTCCCCTCTATTTCTCGCACTCCCAAGCTACTTCTTTTCCATCTATTTATGTCCTTAACTTTTTGGTACATTAAATCAGTTCTTCCTTTCCTTTCTAATTCCTCCATTTCCCTGCACTACTCTTCAAGCCACATCTCTCTTGCTTTATCAGTTTCTCTTCTCAGTTCGTTAGTCAACTGTCTGTATCGTTGTCTCCCTTCTTCTGTATTTATACTCTTCCATTTTCTTCTTCCTTCCATTTTGTCAAGCATCTCCGTAGTGACCCAGGGTTTCCTTTCTTCTTTTTTCACATAACCGATATTTTCCTGTGCACTCTCCTTTATTGTATCCCTCAGTCTACACCATCTTTCTTCACTTGTCATATGAATGTGGCCGTCATTTCTTTGCCTCCTTATCTCTTCATTCACCTTTTTAGCAAAAACTACCCTTTGTTCTCCCTTCAGTTTTTCAGTATACCATTTCTTCCCTACTTTATTCTTTTTCAGTCTTCAACCTCACCATATTTTCCATTACCACCAAGTTATGATCGAAGTCAGCATGTGCTCCAGGATAAGCTTTCGAGTTCTTCATTGCATTCCTATATCTCTGTCTTACCAAAATAAAGTAAAAAAAAATTAAATTATATCAGATTAAATTATACTCTACATTTTTATGCTTTGCTGAACCAAACCTCTGCATCATCAGATCATACAAACCATAAACGCATTCTTCCTCACCTTTTTTCATTTCAACCTTCTACCCTCGTTCGCTTCTCTATGCACACCAATTACAACTGTGTGTGTGTGTGTGTGTGTGTGTGTGTGTGTGTGTGTGTGTAAGAAAAATTAGTTATATAAAACTGTGGATTTTCGCAAATGAAACTTATAAAAACGGAATATCCTTTGAGATCCCCCCCCCCACCATTACGTAAACCTCTTTACTCCTTAAGACTAAAATAAAACTAACTTGACAAGAGAAGGAGATTTTAGAGACGAAGTAAGGACATTAAAGAGGGACAAGATTTAAGGTCAAAAGAAAAATTTCCTCACCAGCTTACTATCTTCAAAGAACTTATAAAAAATCACTGTGATTATCCAATCTCAAAGAATAACTTGGGAATAAAATCTTAAACAAGGACGCTCATCAATCTCCACCCTTCAATAAAGATTAAGTAACGAGGCAGAGACCAACAATAGAACGCAATTTGGAGAGAGTCGAACTCTCGTGCCAACAGCAACACAACGTATTTCGTCGTGACAAACTAAGAAGAGACCACAAAGACCAAAGACACCATAATATTTATTAGTTTTAATTTTAACACATATATATATTATATATATATATATAGGTGCTGGTCTAATGTGCGGTCTACCTAGCAAAGTGAATCTACCTCTAATTTTTGTGCGGTCTACCTAAGATAATTAGTTCACAGACCCGGAAGCCAGAAAAAGAAGAAATCAAAACGGCGGAAAAAAAAATTTAATTCCAGACAGTCACATCTGAGATTTCAAAGAAAACACACACCTGTGCCATTTTTTTAATTTTTGTTTTTAGCCCTTTTTCAAAATGCGTTTACGTGAATTTTATACAACTGTTAGTGCATCCGAACACACACCTCTATAACCCAAAAATAGAATCAAATATTTTCTTCTCAAATTCGAGCTTAACACATTAAGTTACGGATCTTTTCCGTTTGACTGCCGCCATTGAAACATAAGAGGTGAGTGCCCCCAGCCTTCTTTACTTAGCCTTATAAGGCTAACTAACGAAAATATTACGACCTAACCTAACCAATCGTTAGGTCAACTGTACGACCTTGACGATTGGTTAGGTTAGGTCGTGATATTTTTGTTAGTTGAAAGACCGCACCTTAGACTGTTCGAACGCCGGTAGACCGCACATTAGACCGTTCAAAACGCCGGTAGACCGCACATTAGACCAGCACCTATATATATATATATATATATATATGGTGAATTTCACACTTGAACATGTGAAATGAATGAATGATGCAAACGCATAAGGAAAAAGAAAAAAATATTCCAAGGCCTTTCGTGTATTCAGCAATACACCTCGTCATTCGTTGACGAGGTGTATTGCTGAATACACGAAAGGCTTTGGTATATGTTTTCTCTTCTTCCTTGTGGGTCACACTAAAAAAAAAATCAATTTTTATATATTTGCTATATCCATTTTATGTTTTGTATTCTAGAGGTCGGGGTCGTTGTTAATTAACCCCCATGTTCATACCCCCTCATCTACGTTATTTTAATTATCCATTTTGATTTAATAAGAAATATTTCCTGCTTTACATTACTAATATACAGGGTGTTTCAGGTCGATCCTAAAACTATGGAAATTGGTATTGGTATTTTGAAAAAAAATTTGTATTTGGTATTTAAAGTTTGTCATAGTAATTCCGACAATTTCCATATTTCTAGGGTCGACCTGAAACAACCCGTATATTTACAATCTGTTGAGAGTAGACATCTGTACATAATTAATTATTTATATGATATTTCACAAGTAGTAATGGCCGCCTCATCTGAAACAAGGTTAAAAACTAAGAAAACCCTCTGTGGCATAGATTACACGAAGGTAGCAGAATTTCCATAAGGGATGTTACCAACAAAAAGGGATGTCGTTGAAAATATGGTTCATCTGCTCCCTCCAGAAAGTGTAAGGCTGGCACAACGGAGCAAAGATGAACCAGTCCAATTTTTTTATGTATTTTCTACGGGTTTCTCGACCTATGTTTATATGGTCTTTTTTCTTTACTTTTGTCTCAAGAATACACCCTGCGATTTATAAACACATTATGAATCACCCTGCATAAGAAAGAGAGAGCCAAAATAAATATCTTGGAGGCTCATGATGCCTTTTTTTTTTAATTTTGAAAAGATTGTGTAGCATACCTAATTTTAGTGTGCGGTGATAAATTGAAAATCTGTGCGGTGATAAATTGAAAATCTGTGCGGTGATAAATTACGTTCTATATCCGATATAGAACGTAATTTATCACTGCACAGATTTTTAATTTATCACTGCACAAATTGAAATTATTACTGCGCAAATTGGTTATCACTGCACACTAAAATTAGGTATGTTGTGTAGTGTGTAAACTGCATGTATGTGTAGTGAAGAAAAGAGGAGAAGTGTGTTTGAGAGATGGATTGCTCACAAGGTAGATGAGACAGAAAAAGATCAGGTAAAGAGGACAGTGACAAGAGAAACGAGAGTTCCAACACTCCCCGTCTCCTGTCTAACGCCCCCCCCCCCTGCCCGGAGTATTTCCCTGGTCGATTGGCGTCTACAATATCCTCCTATAAGCAAGGTGAAACGATAAGGTGGTTCTACGCCACATTTGTCAGAAACTGACGCCACCTTTGGATTGAGTCGGTTATATTTTTCCTTCCCTATTCATAGCAACACACACACACACACACAAAAAAGAGAGAGACTATAATTATAACTCGAGTCTTACCTTATTAAGTTAATTATAATTTAACGAAGTTAAAATAAATACTTCTAGAAGGGCTACGTCGCGGCCACGTCGCCACACCACTTCCCGTAAGACCAGCGAGCTTAAACGTTCAGTAGTTAGACAGATGACCATCTTCCGCGTTCAGATGACGTAGCGACCCTTAAATGGCTCGATTCCCATATAAAGCTGTAGGTAACCTCCGTCACACGACTTCAGCCGCTTCGAGGGAGATTAAACAATCCCAAACATTGTTACTATTCATCGCTATAACTGTAATTACAGTATTACAGTAATAAGTACAGTAATAATTATAGTAATTATCATAAAATTTAGTTCATGACTGACAAAATATTTATTCAAAGTCTTTTAAAAATAATAAATTTATATACGATACAAAAACGGATTAAGTCATTCTGCTTTTCTTTACTTATTTATAAATAAAAAATAGTTAAAAAAAAGTGTAGTTTTACAGTTTCTTGGATTAGTCGAGAAAAATTTGAGTTTCAGCCGAGATTAAAAAAGTTGGTGGGTAAGACTTCTTAAGTGATATTCATTGTAAAAGAGAAAAAAATGAGGGGAAAAAAATCCCCTTAAAAATAAAAAGATGTAAATTAAGATGAAGAGTTAAAACAAAAATGAGAAGAAAGATAAAACGGTGAAAAGATGAAGGGAAAAATAACTTTGAAAATTAATAAAACGTTAATTTTCATAATTTTGAGTAAAAAATAAAAAAAATAAAAAAAGGGTAAAATAAATTTTTCTAATTACATTTATGAATGAAGTAACGCGTACGATGAGAGCAAGGGTGTTACCAGAGAGGAATAAAACTGAATTTTTAGGAGAATGAGTGACAGTTGTTGCGCCTGATGTACGTTGATGAACTAATGTTTCTGGTTGAATTAGAGGATGAAGTAAGAAGAACAGTGACAAGTTCTGTTGAAGTACATGAAAGTAGATTATAGTGGATGAAAATAAAAGCGAGGTTCTTGTCGTTCGGAAAGAAAGTGTGTCACTCCGTAATACTGTGGTGAATGGAGTAAATTTAGTGGGGAAAGAATTTAAACATTTGCGATGTATGACTGACAAAAAAAGGTAGCTACATTGGTCACAAAAGTCTGGATATAATGATACCAAATTCAGTAATCGATGGTACAAGTGCACTGCAAATTGAAAGTACAGCTTGAATCAAAGCAAGCAAATCATGGGCATAATAAATGCCCTGATAGGAAGGACATGCTTGAATGTAGATACAGCAATAAGTTTACGTGAAGGTGTACTGACGCCAACAACCATGAAAAGATACGAGAAGCTCGTTTGTCATGATAGTCCAGTCAAAGGTGAAGGCAGCAAAGATGAATAATTCAAGTATAATTGGTGTAAAATGGATTGACCGTATGAGAAATGAGGAATTTAGGGCGGAGTGAAAAACTCATTTTTCGAATTTTCAAATTGGCTAGTGTGGAAAATGTGTGGAGTAGTGAGGAAATAAGCTGGTATAAATTTAAAATCATAACATTAATATCTTCAGGTGCCACAATGACCTTCAATATTGAAAAAAATTGAAAAAAGCAGATTTTAACCAATAATTACAGAAGAGTCCACGATGCACAATAGACAAGAATTTATTCACACTTGTGTATAAAAATAGCTCAGTCAACCTTTAAAAAAAGTTTCTTCTCTAAAAAACAGTTTTCTATAGTCAGCTCACTCAGCTGTCACGTGAGTACCTCGGTTCAGTGTAGCTGTCGCTTTCGTAGCAGGTGGGTGTTCTGTTGTTGGCGTTACTCAGATAGTCTAAACTATATTTCTTATATATTTTGCATTTCTGTATTGTGTTGCCCTAAGTTTGCCATGTACTATTAACTGAAATTAACGTATAATTGATATTAGCTCTTTCTTTTTCAGATTTGTATACTTTCAAAATGTCTCGAGTTTGTGCAAAATCAACCAGGGCCTCAACTGAGTGCCCCATGTTTGGTATGGGGGAAGATTTGTGGCACAGGAATCTTCCTACATACGAAGGAGTTTTTAAATATTACTTGTTTGTAAGAAACGATTTGAAACAGAATACTAATAAAGATCCTTCAATATCTCAAATATTAGAACAAGTTGTTGATAAATTGAAAACAATTTGGGAAAGTGCTTCCGTCCCAATTCTGTCAGACAGGCGAATTGAAACAATGTTCAGAAGCTACCACGAAAAGTATCGTGTCATTATGAAGCCATACCAAAGCAGAACAAATTCTGAAGCTTACAAAGCAAAGATTGATATGTTCAAAAAAGAAGCACACACGAAACTTTTTGACATTGCAGCGTGCAAGTGCAAAGTACTAACACAATGTTCTTGTCCCAAAGAAAAAACGGTTCCAAAGGAAGAAGTGACGTTCCTCTTAGATCAAAGGAGTGAAAGAAAACTGTTTATTGATAGAGTAGATATTACACACTCAAAGAAAAAAGCATCTACGTTGCTAAGAAAGCAAAAAGAAGCTGTGAGGCTCACCAAAGAATCTTCACAGGAGAAATTGCAGGATACAATGTTGAATTATCATCATCGACATCAAATAGTGAAAGTGAATCTGGCGAAATATCAGACGATACATTTCCAGAGCCAGTTAGCTCGAAGAGAAAGCTCGAACAACCTGAAGAACAATTATTCAAGAAAAGGAAAACTACAAATCTACCTTCAGTGGCTACTGCTTGTGACAGGACTGCAGTTTCAGATCGAGCTGCAGCATTCATTGTTAGTGCAGTATTGCAAGATATTGGAGAAGTTTCTATTGACAATACATCTGAAGTAGTGGATAGGAGTAAAATCAGAAGAGAAAGACAAAAGAAGAGATCAGAAATTATGAAAGATCAAAATCAGGTCCCAATCAGAGGAATCTATTTTGATGGTCGAAAAGATTCTACACTCTTCCAAGAAAAAAAGAGTCCAAAGTATATCAGAAGAAGGTAACAGAAGAACATATCACTTTAGTGAGAGAACCTGGTTCAGATTATTTGGGCCATTATTCTGTGAATTCTGGATCAGCTGAAGAAATATGTAAAGGAATGTTTGAGTATATTGGAAATAATGACATGAACCTGGAAAACCTTGTTGCCATTGGATGCGATGGTGCAGCAGTCAACACTGGAGAAAAGGGAGGCGTTATAAGGCTTATAGAATTGAAGCTGAAGAAGCCAGTTCAACATTTAGTGTGCCAGCTCCATGCCAATGAATTGCCATTACGCCATTTAGTTGCAAAGCTGGATAGAAAAACATCTGGCCCCCGCGGATTCACCGGTCCTATTGGCAGGGAATTAGAGAACTGTGAGAGTCTTCCTATTGTCGAGTTTGAAAGGATTGATGCTGAGGAACCAACTGTAGACTGTGAAGATCTTAGCACCGACCAAAAATATCTAATTGATATTCATCAGGCCATAACAAAGGGATATTGCTCTCCAGATCTTGCTCATCATAGTCCAGGCAAAATGGCACATTCACGATGGCTGACTACAGCAAATCGTTTGCTTCGTCTATACGTTTCAACTGTAAGTCCATCTGAGAACCTCATGAACATTGCTTCTTTTATAATGAAGGTCTACATCCCAATGTGGTTTTCTATTAAGCAAAGTACGTCTTTTGTCAATGGCTCAAAACATGTTTTCAAAACTATTGAACTAACAAGAACACTGAATGACGAAGTAAAGGATATTGTAAACCCTGTCATACAAAGAAATGCATTTTTTGCAAATCCAGAAAATATTCTAGCATCAATGATTCATGATGACCGCAGCGCCATAAGAGAATTAGCGTGGAGGCGAATAAAGAAAGGCAAACAAACAAGGAAAAAGTTGTGAGGCGTTTCACAGTACCTGTTATTCAATTTGAAGCTACTGATTATACTGATTTAATTAATTGGAAAAAATGCATTGTCACTGAACCACCTGTGACAAGACACCTGACAGAAAATGAGATTGAAGAATTCATAGAAAACAAGAGTACCCCTCCATTCGAGAAATTCCCTTGTCATACACAAGTAGTAGAAAGAATAGTAAAATTAGTGACTGAAGCATCATCAAAAGTATTTGGATTGAACGCGCGAGATGGCTTCATAAGATCAACACTTCAGTCACGTAAAAAAATGCCATCATTCGAAAGTAAAGCTGAATATAAAGTTTAAATAAAACGTTAATAGAAAAAAACATGCGCAAGGATGGGTGGTTGGGAGGGCATGGGTGGAGCTCGACACGCAGCCACCTCCTCGTGGTGAGTTCTAGATTATTTAGATCATTAATCAAAAGAACATTGATCTAAATAAACTAAGAGCTGCGTAATTCAGTAACTATTTTTGTAATTGGAACACTTAAATATAATAATAACAAGTAAGTTTCAGTTATTGTACTAATGCAGAATATAAGAAAATCATTATATTTCACTTTTTTCGACGGCTTTGTGGCACCTGAAGATATAATTTCGCAGGACTAATATTTATGCACAGTCATTATCTATAGCACCCACATATTTTCCGCACTAGCCATATTTGAATTTCGAAACAAAGTTTAAAAACCTCATTTTCGATCCGCCCTAATGAGGATGTTCGTTAAAGGCGAGGAGTGAAAAAGTCATTGGGTATAATATATGTTAGTATGGTCATGTGGAGATAGTAAATCATGTTGGAATTGTGAAAAAGGTACGTAATAATGAGTGCGTAGATGTTAACAGCAGAGGAAGACCTCGTTGAAGGTGGAAGAATGTAATTAATGTGTAAATAAACGTGGATGAAGTTCAAAATAAATGGAATTAAAAATAAATAAATCCCGATACTAATAAAACCAGAAATCTTCAAGCGACTGCGTATATTAAAATTTAAAGACATATCTGAAATACAAATGTGCTCCCTAATGTTCAGGGGTTACAAAACAATCTGCTCCAACCATATTAATCGATATAATGAACAATCAAATACGTCACGAGCATCAAACAAGATATATGGAGAGTGAATATATCTCAAAGGCAAAGTATACTCTTCATTGTAGTAGAAATTCTTAACACTTATTTAGCGGAACGCTCTACCGAATGATTTAAAGACAATCGATACTCTTTCATCTTTTATAAAGCGGTTAAAACTTAAATTCTAAAGTTACTGAAGGCACTCCTTTCCTTATCCTTGCTAAAATTCTCATTATCCTCCTCCTAAAAATCTCTCCCATCACTTCACCTCACATTACATTATTCTTTGTACCAAGCATCTAATAAAAGTATATGTCCTTGTCTAAGTTCTTTACGGTTTTATACAGATTTCATTATTCGTTGTATTTAGTTCCTAATATTGGTATGTGTCCTAGTCTGCAAGTTCCTTTTAGTCTTTTTTAAGTCTGTTATAAAAATCTTGTAACGTATTACCTATATAATTATTATCATATCTAACTAGTACCAGTAGGTTTCTGCCTGTAAAGTCTCGTGCACGCTTGCTAAAGGCAGTTTCCAACTGTGTATAGAATCTGTATTTAATAGTGAAATTATACTAATCTATGATAACTATATATATTTGCAAATTAATAAATAACCTTTGTTAACCTTGGTTTTGCTTCCGCCTGAATTGTTCATTCTGACAAAGGTCAAGCTTGTTGCTCCACCTTAGACCTACATCTTAACGTGGAATCCGAACCACGACCCACTACGGGTGGTCAGAAATTACAAAGTCCTCTCCCGGACTCGACCTCCCAATCAGCAGCCCAGCGTCTTAGCCACTAGGCTACCCAGCGTACCCTTTTATCTACCAACCAGTCTTATTGTACGAAAGGATGAATAGCTGGGTTTGCTCCGCGTCGACTACCGTCACCAGGAATCGAACCCGGGGCCGGTGAATTCGTAGTCAGCGATGCTGACCACTACACCACCGAGGCGCATAAGTAAAATAAAATAAATTTCACAACAAAACATCATCGTCCCTTTCTTCTTTACAAAGTCAATAAAAGTTGAACAGTGCAACGGAAAGCCCTAATCCTGCAAAGGAAAGCCCTAATCCTGCAAAGGAAAGCCCTAATCCAGCAACGGAAAGCCCTAATCCAGCAACGGAAACCGAAATCAATGCAAAAAATATTTCTTGTAATTCATATACACCGTTCGAACACCTTTTTTTTCATGTCACCATTACTGAGACAGTTTAGATTAACTCATTAGTTTGCCCATTGGTAGAATTTCCTACCGACAAAATCGTTTGTCATTATTGCATCACTTTTTTTTGTATTCACGTGATCTTCGGTATGAGTCATTGATACGACCCAATCTAAAAGATTCCTACAATTATTAGGAAATAAAGAAAAAATCTCTCACATTTTGGCATGGAGGAACACCTCCGGCATCCAAAATGACGTGATTTCTATATTAATAAACATGTTCCAGCGATCAATTATGGTGTAAATGATGCTATCAACGGTACATTAAGGGATAGTGTGTGTACAGTAAATAATAATATAGATCCTCTCGTGCAATAACGAATATTTTCATGCATTCTTCTCATGATTTGGTCGAATTAGTCCTTTTTTTTTTTAAGCCTTTTAGAAGGATTCGTGTTTTTTAGAATTAATTTTATAAGTGGTAAAAAGCATGGAAACGCCTTTCTATTTATTTGGAATATGAACCACAGTAAGGAATATTTTTTTTTATTAGTTAAGTTGCCTCAGCAAAGATGATTAAAGAAAAACTATTCTATAATGAATTTAGGTTACATAATATTTGCGACAAGTAATCAATTTCGGTAAAGAATTTCGAGGAGAAATTGTAAGTCAAATTGTGACTGAAATTAGCTTCATATATACACTGTAATAAAAGATCTGATTTGAATGAATGAAGCTAAAGTCTGTTGGTTACTTATCCGTGCGATTCCACCGATCCTTTCACACATGACGGGGCCGAGTTCAGGTCCATAGAAGGAAGGGCCCATTGCTCGCTTCTCCCCCTCCATATCCCTCCCGCGTTGAATCGAGGTGAGGAGAAGGTGGGGAGCGAGCCCGGGTACTTTAACAACTTTCGGAAGCGCAACCACTCAGATACTGCGATGGCGCACTGTGGGGTATATTGCAATTAACATCTTTTATCAAAAGGCGTCACTCATATACTGTACTTTTAAGGAGTTTAGCACGAAAAAGGACTTTATTCATTTTGCTGAAAGACGATAAATCAAAACGTTACAAAAACCGACACGTCAAATCTCTCTCTCTCTCTCCCAGGGAGGACACCCGCGTCATCCACGCCCGTCGCCAAGGGGGGGTCAGGCGGTGCCAGGCCCCCCAAAATTGAGTTGGTGCCCCCCCCCCCAGAAAAAATAGTAGGTACTGTGATAATATGACTATTTTATTCGAAATGTTTGTACTAAACGATGTCACTTAAGAAGTGGCTTACCAAGTACCTCCAATGACTGGCAATTCAGCCACTTCTGTAATTTACTTTTGTATTGGTATACCCGTTCTAAAAGTTATGATCACACTAACGTAGCCTAAAGCAGCTAGGTTTATAGCTTACATTTCTTCCTAGCCTAGCCTAGATAAAGTTAAATGCTCGGATACCCTACACCAGAATCGTAAGTATAAGACAAGTGTGTAGAACCTTCGGTACCTTATGCTTTAATGATATGCCTCCACTGGGTTTGTTTTATTTAGTTTTATTTAGTTTTATTTTGAGGTGACCAGATATCCAGCAGAGTAATTTACCGTAGACTAACCTAGGCTAGAACTTACCGTGTTTTCTCGTGTTGTCTCGTGTATTCCACTGCCTAACCTACGAGTACCAAGTACTGAATAAAAATTATTCGATTATATTTTTTGTGTTTATGGTTATAGAGGAGATGCCCCCCTAATAAACACAGGTGCCCCTCCAAATATTTTCGGCTGGCGACGGGCCCGGCGTCATCCCCGAGCCAGGCACGAAGGTGCTAGCCTGGATAGTGTTCGATGTTCAGCGACAGTCTTTGCCGATAGAATAGACAAACAGCGCGTTTAAGGCTCCTGGGCCAGACCAGTTTCTCCCCAGAGTGTTGCGGGAGGTGCGCGACCAGGTGGCTCCCCACCTGGCTACAGTCTTCAACAAATCGTTGGAGACGGGCCAGGTGCCTGGTGACTGGAAGGAAGCCAACGTGACCCCTATCTTTAAGAAAGGGGATCACGAAAGTCCAGGGAACTATTGTCCCATTAGTCTCACTTCAGTTGTAGGTAAATTATTAGAGGGGATAATAGCGGATAGGATCGTTGATCATTTGGATTCGTACAAGCTACTTGGGGACTCCCAACATGGGTTTAGACGGCATAGGTCGTCTCTCACCAACTTACTCGAGTTTTTCCACGTCATGTTCAGTGAGTACGATAAGAGTAGGGCGATTGATATACTTTATCTCGACTTTCAGAAAGCTTTTGATAAGGCACCTCACCGCCGGCTAATGGCGAAAGTGCGCGCGCTGGGTATCGGTGGGGAAATAGGTAAGTGGATTGAAAACTGGCTGAAGAATAGGCGGCAGAGGGTTGTAATTAAAGGGGTTAGTTCGGGTTGGGCCTCGGTCACTAGTGGGGTTCCTCATGGTTCCGTTTTGGGGCCACTGTTGTTTATCATTTACATAAATGATATAGACGGTGGAATAGTCAGTCGGATCGCCAAATTCGCTGATGACACCAAGCTTGGGGCCAATGTTGGGACGCCCGAAGCGATCGAGAAACTGCGTGCGGACCTAGGTAGGATAGGAGAGTGGTCCGAAAAATGGCAAATGCCGTTTAACTTGGGTAAATGCAAAGTGATGCACATTGGCTACGCCAATCCCAAGTCGGACTACTCGATGTTGGGGAACAATATCGAGGCGACTGATTTGGAAAAGGACTTGGGTGTGCTAATCAGCAGCGACCTTAAGTTTACCAAACAGTGCGTAGAGGTGGAAAAGAAAGCCCAGAAGCTGTTGGGTTATATCAGGAGGCAATTTCAGTTCCAGAACAAGGAGATTGTGTGCTCTGTACAATTCCCTTGTTCGGCCGCACCTTGAGTATGCTGTGCAGTTCTGGTCGCCCACCCTCAGGAAAAATATTGAGAGGCTGGAGCGAGTGCAGGCGAGGGCCACAAAGTTAATCCCTTCCGTTAGGCATATGGGCTACAATCGACGGTTACGCGCCCTGAACTTGTTTTCGCTGGAAACTCGGAGGCTGCGCAGTCAACTGATCGAGGTTTTCAAGCTCTTACGCGGTTCAACGATGTCGATTTTAGAAGCATGTTTAGTTTAAATGATAACCCAACTCGCAACAATGGTTGGAAGTTGGATTTGAAACGGTTTAGGACTAGTGTGTGTGGGAATTACTTTACGTATAAGATCTGTGACACATGGAACAGGTTACCTTCAGAAATTGTGAACAGTTCCTCTGTGGATCAGTTCAAGAAAAGGTTAGACCAAATCTTGCACACTAATTGAGTGTGTAGAAAATTTTCCCTGGCACCCGTTGCCATTGGTACCTCCTCGGTATGGGCCGCAAGGCCTTTTGAGGTACTTCTTTTCCTTGTAACTCCTTGTAACTCTCTCTAAGTTAGGTTAGGTTACGCTTGATTAGGAAAGGTCAGATTAATTTACATTTAAACGAAGTTAAAACGAATACATAACAAAACCAACTGTCGCTTTTGTAACTTCCGACAATTTTTCAACGGTAAAGGGGATATACGGGGGTACAAAGCCCCCACCCCGAAAAGAAACCCCCCTCACCTTTTATTCAGAATCAAAAACAATGCATACGAGTACAATATACAAAATACTCTTACAGTACCTTTGCAATTAGACTTTCTATTGTTATATGCCATCCTTTAAAATATAACGGTTGATAACACATTATCAATTGGCGCTTTCATTAACGAAACGATGTTCTGAAAGGCGTTCAACGCTATAAAAAGAAAGGATATCGTTAGCGTAATTAAAGTTACAAATCTATACCTTTCTTTCCTTCATTGGCGCGTGAAGCAAATTGAGATTGGTTCTCTTTAATTGGAAAAAACAAATTTGAGAAATTACAGCCAAATTACACACACACACACACACACACAAATATATATATATATATATATATATATATATATAAAGAAGCAATTCAATAAAACTGCAGCAGAGAACCAGTAAAGAATCGAACCGGCGTCGCCAACTAAGAGAATCCACTGCGCCTTGACTCAGTGAGTCATTCGGAAAAGAAGACCAGCATTCACATCATACATTTTTTGTGAAATTACTGCCCGAAATGACAGGTTTTCTCGGAATTCTGTTGAAAGTGTGAACGTTTCGGGAAGAAAATACCTCAATTCTCCTTTCCATCTTCTACTTAAGGTACAAGAAACGAATTTCGGAATAGCTTCAATGAGCATACTGGTAAAAAGTAAATAATCATCATCACAACCTGAAATGACTTATAACAAACAGCGTTTATTTTTATCAATAATTATTTTTATCAGTAATAAACAACGCTCCCGAAAAATAAATAACTGACTAACTTGAGGATTCCACTAAGGTTAGCAAACCCAGTGTAAACTTAGTACAAATGAAATTCCTTTCTAAAAGAAACAGGAACTTGATGAATAGAGTTCTTGGAACTATTATTCCTTGTTCCAAGAACAGGGTCAGTAGGATATTGGTAGTGTTTTACATGTTCCACAATCCCAGATGACTCGCCGCCTTTATGAAATGGGATTTTCGTCACGAAAAGCGAAAATTAAGCCGATGTTAAATGCGAAACAAGAGAGACGACGACTATCCCGGTGCAAAGAAAGAGTTGCATGGACTGCAAATGAGTGGTAAAAAGTGCTTTTTTCAGACGAATCAAAATTGTGCGTGTAATTTGGTGACAGTGGTCCACAAATTTGGCGAAGAAAGTCTGAAATGTATCATGAAAGCTGCCTGAAGCGATCGGTCAAATTTACGGCGTGTGTGTTAGTGTGGGACTGCATGAGTGCAAATGGTGTGTGGTCACTTGCATTTGTAAATAGAACTGTTAATAAATCTTAGAATACTTCATGCTGGAGTCTGCAGAACAGCTGTATGGAGACGAACCATTTATTTTTCAACATGACCTGGCTCCAGCTCATGCAGCTCGTGCAACATCTGCGTGGTTTGATGCCCATGAAACTGAAGTACTACCATGGCCAGCTAATTCTCCCGATCTTAATCCGATAGAAAATCTCTGGAATATTGCTAAGCAGGTCTAAAAGCGTAAACCATGAACACGTTTGATGATAACCTGGCAATCGATAACTACAGAAGAAATTAAAAAAAGAGAGAAGTACACCATAATCTACATATGGAAAATGATCGAAAAACTGGTACTAAACCCAATTACCATCCAAACAACGCTGGAAAACAGAGAAGGCAGAACGTGTAGTGTTCCCAAATTAAAGGGACCTCTTCAATACTGAAGGAAAATAGCTCGGTTGTCAGGGGATCAAGACTTTTTAACCAGCTTCCAAAGGACATCAAGAACGTTACGTTACAGGGGTCAAAGTTCAAGTCTTCAAAAGAAGACTAGATGCCTGGCTCAGGACGGTACAAGATGAGCCGGGTGTACCTGGCTATGTGCGGTGGAGCGCAAGAGAGCAACTCGATCCTCCACCGAGCCAGGTCTAGATGCGGAGCCACCAGCTTGATCTTCGTGTGGAGAGAGACCAACGCACAGAACTGCAACGAAGTTATAGCCTATAAACTCGTACTAACATATAAGCACACCGGACAAAAAATTAGTCACCCCTCTCAGAATGTACCTAATAACATGTGACGGTAGCCCTGTTCAAAAATCAACTTGTTCTTATTTTCATAGGTTTCTGTACTTTTTCCCATGCTTTTTGACCTGAAAAGGCCGAAAATCACAACCATTTTGACCTAGGTTGTTGGGAAGCATTGCCGCATGGAGCTTTAAGTTTTCTGCCTTGAAATCGGCCAAAAGCACCAGTTCCGGGGTCCCTTGAATCATGTTTTGCACTATAACTTTTATCTAAACAAGATAGAGCAACAAAATAGGCACCAAATTAAAGTGTTTTTAATCCTCTTTCTAACTTATACAATTATGATAGTCTTGGAACAAGAAATGGCACATTGGTACATACAAAGATTTCAGAAATATCACAAAATTCGTTTTCTCACACTCAAGGCAGACAAGGCGCCTTATTCATGACACAAATTTGAGATTAACATTTTGTCACAAGTCTAATCGATCAAGAAGTGAAAGCATTACATGATGATTAATTTCATAATGACATTTACACAGTCAGTTGTTGAGAGTTTGTTTCTTGAAGCTGTCAAAGCGGCGTCTGTTGAACTCCACAGCTTGAAGGAGATAGTCCCTTTGCTTGGCATCTGTTGTTATGACATTTGCAAAGTCGCTCATCATCTTGACACCACGTTCAGCAATGTCATTCACCGCTTTCAGATTCTTAACATAGTCCAACGCTTTTCTGTAGTCCTCATTCTGTGGCCAAGACGTGACAGGTTCCAGAAGCCACTCGGATCCAATGTTCAGTGTGTCCAGCAGGAAATGTGATTCTGGGCCAATGAGATCAACCAGGGTGGTCTTAGCTGTGACTCTCTGGAATAGAGGCTTTCCTGTTCTGAAGCTGTCTGGCTTCTCAGTGGCATGTAACTGGGCAGCAATGTCGTGCTTCAATGTGTCACTCAATCTACTGCTGAACAGGGCAAATGGCACGACTTCCTGCGTCAGGTACCATTTGTGGTTTTCCATCTTATTAAGTACTGCATCAGCAAGCTCTGGGTCAGTTTTCTTGTACTTCAACATGTCCTGGATTAGACTTAGATCATTCACGGGAGCATCTGCAGCAGACATTGACATCATCCATACAGGAGTGTAGAACAGCGCAAGGAAGGTGTTGAGTCTTTCCAGCTTTGATACAGTGTCTTCGTCGTACTCAAGTTGATCTGCAAACATCAGCATTTTCATGGAGTACAGGTTTCTGGCCATCCATCTGGCCTGATGAATGGCGCCTGGTCGACTCCAGTGAATACCTCGAGGAGGCGTTCCTCCAAGAACAATGACTGTCAGTTCAGCCATTTCCCTGTAGTCGGCTCTTGGAAGCCTTTCTGCTGTTAGAATGTCTTGGAGTATTTCTTCACTGTTCTTCTTCTTTTCCTTCAGCCATTTGCTGTTGATAGCCAGCATCTTTGGGTTTTCCTTGGACAAGTCCGTCCAAACATCCTTCAGATGCTCAAACCAGGGATTATCTGGCCCCTTCACCTTCCCAAACAGCTTCTCCCAAACTGCTCCTACTAGGATTTCCAGGATGTGATGTCGACAGGCCAGATAAAACACCTTTTTGTTCAGCATTTTCTCTAGCAGTTTGGCAGCTCCTCTGTGAACTCCACTGTTACTGGATGTAGTGTCAAAAACAAGGGCAGTAACATTATCCGTAAGTTCCCATGTCTCCAGTAAATCCATTGAAGCCTCAGCCTGAGCTGTGCCAGAAGAATTGTCGATGACAGGTACTCCCAATAACTTTCCTTCAGTGTATGAAGGTGGACCAGACACTAGCACAGCTAAAGTCTCTGAGGTACTTCCAGGTTCACTGCCCAAGACATCTTTGAGCAACTTTCCATCCCAGTGTAAGGCAGCGTACTGTGGGGGGTTTTCACAAAACTTGGACATGTGACTCTGGCTGATATTATACCTGGACAGCATTCTGTTGCGACGTGTTGTTGAGGTTGAGATGACGAAGTTATCCAGATCAGCCCCTCCAGCTTTCAAGGTGGCAGAAACCATGGCAGTAACTTGATTGTCTGATAAACCAAGACGATCAGCTGTATTGCAGATGACATCACATTCCATGACCTTCCTTGGAAACGTCAAAGTCACACTAGTCACAGTGTCTTGATGGTGAGAACATCCAGGACGAGGCTGATGGTAATCCATGTCCTCTGTGTTAGCGTCGTTGTCAGTTGAGTCACCCCAGGTAATGTCATCCACATGAACAACTGCCTCTTGTTCTGCTGCAGCTGTAAAATAGTACATGTTAAGACAGTAATTGTTAAGTACATGCTAAATATCGCAATGGAGTAAAACTTAAAACTTTTTGACGTTCAAAGTAATTAGTTTTACCTTGTTCTTGTCTATGCTGCAGTCTTTCATTCCTCGCTGCTTGCTGCAGGGATCTTGTCTCAAAATCTCATGACCAGACATATGACCTTTCCTCTCAGTCTTTTGGTCTTCGTAGAACCTGATATCCTCATCTTTCTTCTCTCTGGATAACAGTCTGTTGTTCTGTATTTCCTGGATTGCATCTGGAGCTCCTATATCGAACAGGCTGTCTAATTCCAGCACAAATGCTCCTCTTTTTCCTCCAGGGTTACTTGCTCTTCCTTTGCTTTTCACCAGAGCACGATGTTTCTCATGTAGTTTCATGAAGAGCTTCATTGCGTTGTACTTGGTCATTGTCTTGATCCTAGCCATCTGCCAGAATGGGATGATAGATTCAACTGTTTTCATATGCAAGTCTTGAACCATGGGCCTCCCTGCATTTTCCGGTAAATTCTGAAGATTAAGGAAATACTGGAACGCCTGTCTGTTGGTGGGAAGCTGGGAACCACTGATAAAAGCTGAAGGGTATCCAACCAGGAAAGTTTCAGTGAGAGATCTGGTAGATGGCCAGTTGACACCTGCCTGTGGACAGTACGTGGAGGTTCTGAGATATCAACTGTGCGCCCACGGAGCTCCCTCAGCTCCTTGCTTAATGCCATTGTGAAGTTGTAACTTGTAGATGGTTTTCTAGATTCTGATTGAGTTTCTGTTGTTTCCTGAAAAATGATAGATAATTATTATTATTATTATTATTAATTATTATTTATTTATATTATTATTAATTAATTTTATGCTCTTTCATTTGATACCTAATTTGTTGCTCTATCTTGTTTAGATCAAAAGTTAAAGTGCAAAACTAATTCAGGGACCCGGAATTGGCGCTTTGGCCGATTTCAAGGCAGAAAATTTAAAGCTCCATGCGGCAATGCTTTCCCAACATCCTAGGTCAAAATAGTTGTGATTTCCGGCTTTTTCAGGTCAAAAAGCATGGGAAAATGTACAGAAACCTATGAAAATAAGAAAAGTTGATTTTGAACAGGCCTAGACTGTGACGGCGCCTCTGGCCTTGATAACCGCACGAATCCGGCGAGGCAGACTCTACGAGGTTGTGCATGTACTGAACATCGATTTGCTGCCACTCGTTCATCACCGGTCCGAAGTTCCGCCAGAGTCCGTGGGTGTCTATTCCTGCGCTTCACTTTCTGTTTCCAGCCTGAACAACACCTTCGACGCATTCAGGATTAAAGGCTTCATTGGACCTGCGATGTACTCGTCGCCTCCCATCATTGGAGAACAAACAAAAACGGGACTCATCGGACCAAATTACACGTTTCCAATCTGCCGCAGTCGTTTTTGTGCCTCTGAGCCCATTTATAACGTGCAATTTGTGACTTGCTGTTAACAGCGGCCTCTTCCGTGGTACCCTGCTCCAGATGTCCATCGCATGCAGTTCTCGTCGCAATGTCCGTTCGGAAATTGGTCGCTGGAGAACCTCATTGGTTTCTTGGAGCAATTGTTCTCTGGTTTGAAAACGATTTGCAGTTACTAGACGAGAAACATGGCGGCGGCCCCTATTGTCGAGAATTGTTTTCCGGCCACAGTTACGCCGTCGATTGCCAGTTGATTGCGAACTACACCACTCTTTGTAACTCGCTGGACAGTACGCGTTGACACACCACAAATTGGGCTACTTCAGACATTTTGGTGTCCGTGGGCTCTGCCAAACACGATGCTCCTTTTTGCCACTGAGTAACGTCTGCCTCACGACCCATTTTGCAGACTATATCCAACACACACTTTGTTCTTCACACCTCACGAAACAGATCTGATCCTGTGTGCTACGTCACCGCTACTTGTCACTTACCAATGCTACATCAGCGCCCTCGTGTGACCTTGAACTTCCTACTATCGGTGCTATTAGGGGGTGACCTAATTTTTGTCCGGTGTGCTTATATACAGATTTTGGTGGGTAATGACAAATTATGAAAGCAACCTTTGGGTATAAACACTTTTCCGCCATCTGAACGTAATGAACGTAACCTTCCGTGAACTTCAGACACGAGTCTATTGCATGTTGCTCTTTTCATAATGTAGATAAAACATTTTAAGGGTTCTTTGCACGCGTTTTAGCAATTTACCTCTTAGCAGCGAACCATCAGGGCATATCATACTTTTCCGAGTCCGAATTTCATTGGCTAATATGTATTTTTATGTGAAATTTAATTCTAAGAGGGGTTTCTTTTCTGCAACTTTTCCCAAAAATCGCGTTATCATGTTCAAATGTGCGGTTTTCTGTTCTACAGGGTGTCCCATAAGTCCGGCATCATAGGAGAAATTCATATTTTTCTATTTCTACAAACTATAATTCATATTTTTCTTATGCTCGGGATGCTAATTTCCCGTCCACCATTCTGTTCAGTGACGAGGCTGTTTTTTATGGAAATGGTGAGGTAAATCGACAGAACACCCGCTACTGGTCTCAAAACAACCCTCACTGGTATACCTCTTCAAAGGAACAAGGTGCGTCTCGGGTGATGGTATGGCGTGGTATTTGGAAGGATCGCATCATAGGCCCCGTCTTTTTCGATGAATATGTCACTGGAGGCACCTACCTACGTATGCTCAAGGAATAAGCATTTCTCAGTGTCTTGAACGAAGAAGGAAACTTCCCAACATGGTTCCAGCAAGACGGCGCTCCTGCTCATTACAGCACCCAAGTAAGGGAATACCTGTACCAACAATTCCCTGGTCATTGGATAGGACGTCGAGGGCCTGTGCAATGGCCAGCTAGAAGCCCGGATCTCACGCCACTAGATTTTTATATCTGGGGCCACTTGAAAGCGCTGGTATACACAGAGAAAATTAGGAGTGTTGAACATTTGCGGCAGCGCATTATTGGGGCATGTAACACCATTACTCCTGACATCATTCACCGTGTGCTTGCTGACTGGGTATCACGTCTGAATTTGTGTATTGAAAACAATGGTGGACATATTGAGCACGTTCTGTAAATAAAAGCTTTTGTTTTGCCTTTTTTTATTATTTTTCCTATGATGCCGGACTTATGGGACACCCTGTATGTTGAAATACCGAATATTCAATTGAACACAACCTCATATTTTTAATCCTTTGTCGTAATTTGTTGCCATTTAGACACATTAACTTTGCTTAACTCTTACACAGGTTTAATACATACATACATAAGAAAAAAATCTACTCCATTTGAATCTTTGTAACCATTTGGACGCAGAAGGTGAAGTTCAACATTCCCTCAATAGATGGCCAAGGAGGAAGTAATGGCCTCATCAACTGAAGCTCTTACGCAGAGGTCAGAGGAGATCTCTGGAATATTTTTTGATGGCAAGCAGGATAGGAACACAAAGGTGTTGAAATATGACGAAGTGACGGAGATTTCATTCTGGCAAAGTGATCGAGGAGCATTACACTATCACGTGGGAGCCTCAAGGAAAGTACCTCTTCCATTTCACTCCCGAGGAACCTGAGGAAGGAGAAAAGCTTGCTCATAAGATCGCTCAGGGCCTGCATGAGTGGCTTCTGGATCACGGAGTTGACGAGAGCCTTGTAATGATTGGAGGAGACTCTACCAACACCAAGGGGTGGTCTGGAGGCGCCACAGCCCTATTGGAGAAGATGCTGGGTCGCAAGTGCCACTGGATAATCTGTCAGCTCCATGTGAACGAGCTCCCACTGAGGCACTTAATCATCAAGCTGGACGGCCCTGTAACTCCCCGGTCAGGCTTCAGTGGGCCTATTGGAAAACTTCTTGAGAAAGTGAATGAACTTGGTCAACTTCAACTTCAAACCAGTGAAGGAACTGAAGATATCATAGAGCTGCCAGTAGAGAGAGTCAAATCTCTCTCCACAGACCAGCACAACTGCTATCTTCTGATCAAAGCCATCAAGTCTGGAAGTCTCAGTTCACAGTTGGCTGGTCTCAAGTGCGGACCTCTGAACCAATCCAGGTGGCTCACTACTGCACAGGCTTTCTTCTTCTTGTGGATGAGGGAGCACGGACTGAAGGGGGAGGTGTTGAGGAGGCTCGAGGTCCTCGTGAAGTTCTGCCTTAACTTCTACTTCAAAATGTACTACATCAAAGTGAAGCACCACCTCAAATTTGGTCCTGCACACGTTTTTTCAAGCCTGAGGCTGCTGAAGAACCAGACTACCGAGGTCAGGAACATCATCTCTGCTGCAGTGATAAGAGGAGCTTACCACGCACATCCTGGCTTTATTCCTGTGCAGTGAGGATGAGCATCAGAGAGCTTTTGCTGTGAGCCAGATAGAGAAGATCGGAGAAGGAAGAGACTTTGGTGATACGACAATGAGGCCCCATAAAAATCCCAAAGTCAATCTGCAAGCCACTTCACCTGAGGATCTCCTCAACTGGGAATCAGAGAATATTTACGAGCCTATTTTCACCTGCAAGATGACCTTGACTGAGCTCGAGGATCTCGGGAAAACTCCACTCAAAGTGGATGCTTTTCATACTCAGTCCTGCGACAGAGCTGTACAGGAAGTCTCAACTGCTTCCCAAGCTGTGTACGGTCACGAGACGAGAGGAGAGAGGGGTGGGTGAGAGCCAGGATAGACCATCGAGAAATGCTCCCAGTGTTCAGATCGAAGCGAGACATACTTAGCTTTTCAGGTTCGAGCGTCTGATGAAGAGGCTGAAGCCATCGTTAATGCTCATAAGAGCTGAAAGTCCCCATAAGATCATAATATAAGATCTCATGAGGCCACGCTTTTCAGGGATCCAGGAAGAACAGGCGTGTAAACCTACACGTGGAGGTGGCAAGTCTCTCGCTACTCGATCAGAGTAGAGTTGGTGAGCCACGCCTATTCTTTGAAGAAAAACTTAAAATTCTAAGTTTTACGTGAAATCTAAACATTTTTTCAACACCCAGAGGTGTTGAAACACGCAAGAAAGCAAGGATGAGGTTAGAAAAGCAGCTTTTAGACTAAATCATATGCAGAACAGCTGTGCGCTTTGGTTTGGGTGCCCTGAGGCTGCGTTAGGCAGCCTTCAAATCAGAAAATCGCGATTTTGACCATGAAAATGAGATTTTTCGGAAAAGTTGCAAATAATAAACCCATCTTAGAATTAATTTTTACATAGGAATACATATTAGCCACTTTGTTTTTCCAAAATTTCAACCCTGAACCCAGAGTATGATATGCCCTAGCGCACCATACTGATTTTGCTGCGGCTAAAGCCAGACGATTTTAGTCTCTGAGAGAACCCTTTTGGTATAAAAGGATTAAGATCTAGCCTAAAACTATTAAGATTCAAAGTCTGAATGTTTAAAAGATTAGGAAAATATTTAAAGTCGTCTTTATTACACGATAATCGTGTGTTTATAACAAATAAATCTTATACAGGATGTCCATACACTGTCCAGACAATGCAGCATCATAGCAGTAAAAATACTGTAGTCTTTGCCCGTGATGCTGGACTTTATGGATACTGTGTGTGTGTGTGTGTATAATGCATAATGTTTCATAAATACAGGGTGATGCATAAATGTTTCATAAATACAGGGTGATGCATAAATGTTTCATAAACCCGGCTATTTATGAAACTTTTATGCATCACCCTGTGTGTGTGTGTATATATATATATATATATATATGCGTGTGTGTGTGTATATATATATATATATATATATACCCCTCGGTGGTATCGTGATCAGCATCGCTGACTACGAATCCAGAATCCACCGACCTCAGGTTCGATTCCCGGTGACAACAGTCGTCGCGCAGCAAACCCAGCTGTTCATCCTTCTATACAATAAAAATTGGTTGGTAGATAAATAGGTACCCTGAGTGTAAGACGCTGGGCTGCTGATCGGGAGGTCGTGAGACCCATTGTAGTCCGGGCGAGGACTTTAATTTCTGACCACCCGTGGTGGGTCGTGGTTCGGATTCCACGTTAAGCTGTAGGTTTAAGGTGGAGCAATAAGCTTGACCTTCCAAAATGAACAATTCGGGCGGAAGTAAAACTAAAGTTAGCCAAGTTATATACAGGGTGTCCCAGAATTAACTATCTATTTCAATGAAATCGGCAAATTTAATAAAAACTGACATAATTTTGTGTTTATTACTAAATTATGATACAAAAACAAATAGATTTATAAATCATAAGTCAAAACTTTATTGAGAAGTTTCAACATGTGCACCGTCTGTATCTCTGCAAATTTCAAATCTATCCTCAGCGCTGCGAAACACATTTTGAAGCATTTCAGGTGTTATCTCCCGCACTGCCAACTGGATGCGTTCTTTAAGTTCAGCTAAACTATTGATCTTTTGGCGATAAACCTTTGTTTTTATGAAACCCCATGCAAAGAAATCCAGGGGTGTCAAATCCGGAGAACGCGGAGGCCAAGGTCGAGGTCCTCCACGTCCAATCCACCGATTCGGAAGGCGTCTGTTGAGGTATTCTCGAACAATAGAGCATAATGACATGATGCTCCATCTTGTTGAAACACAACATTATCAAGAATGCCATCATCAAGAAGCTGTGGTTCGAGAAACTGCTGAAGCATATCAAGGTAGACGGTACCTGTTACAGTTGCTTCCGCAAAGAAGAATGGGCCATAAATTTTGGATTTGGTCATTCCAAGCCACACGTTAACTTTTGGAGAGTCTCTTTGCCATTCTATGACTTCAGACGGTCTTTCATTGGACCAGATAATGAAAAAATTATGAAAATAAATTATGAAAAAAATTTAGAAATTTATACATTTTTAACACATATTAAACATGATAAACATAAATAAAAGTGTGTTTTTAAAAATTTGTCCATTTCATTGAATAGATAGTTAATTCTGGGACACCCTGTATAAGGAAGGTACAAACAGCATATTTAAAAATGTCAAATTGTATAGGAAGTCAGTAATACCGAGATTCTTAGTCGTAAATTTTTCACTCTTGACGAAGAATGAAATGAGTGAACTGTGTCGGAAAAGACCTATTTCATCCATATTAGGCGTTATATTATATAGGGTTGCCAGATTTTTCAAATGCCCATACGGGACAATTTTTTCCGAGTTTATTTTTTTTTTTAAAGGCCAAATTTTTTTTTTTTTTTTTTTTTTAATTGAAACGATTTCTTCAACGGTTACAACAAACAAAATTAGAAAAATTTTATTACAATAATATTTAACAATTAAACATCGTGAATAATATTGAAATTATCATAGCATATTAAATATTGTAGTATACATCGCTTTACTAATTATATTATGACATACTCTTATGTCAATATTTTTCTGAACTTTCTTCAAAATTTTAGTTCCATCTTCTGACTTCAAGTATAACTGAAATTCCTTGCAAGTCAGAAAAATTTTCTTTAATCATAAGTTCTGATTCTAAGTTTTCTAAATCTTATAAATAAAATCAAGTGTGTGTGTGTGTGTGTGTGTGTGTGTTTTCCTCTTTCACGGAAAAAACTTTCACGCAAATGCAGCAATTTACACCTGAACGATTTCTTATAAAAAATAGACATGCATACATATTTTATTTGAATTACACAATCTCCAGTTGTATGGTCAAGCAATCGTAGGATTCACACTAATTCAAAGCTTACAATATAACTACTGCCAACTCGTGGCCAAACACATTTTATAAGAGTTATGTAATTTCTAGGATGTTCTAGAACATTCAACATTACTCTACAGAATTTTACAGGATCCTACATAATTCTAGAAAATTCTAAATCAATTCATTCCGAAAAAATTTGCTTTAAAAAATATTTTTTGCAGAACATTTTGAATACAAATGGATTTTTGGATCAAATGCGGGACGTCTGGCAACTCTAGTTATATATGACCCAATCTTTACAGATGTCAAAACATGCATACAGTCTAAACCTTTGAAACAGTTTCGTACCTGTAAAATATATGAACTGAACTGTAAATTACATGACCTAAACTTTAACCTTTATTTAGTTTCAAAATATTAAATTTTATCTTCTGCGTGAAACCGGTTGACTAAAATTCATTTTGTTTCCGAGGTGATAAAAATGTGCTTATGCTTAAAGTATAGGAATCTACCTCATCGTATTAACTCTAACGCCTAGAGCAGGGGTGGTCAAAATGTTGATCACGATCTACCAGTAGATCGCAGAGCAAATTTTAGTAGATCGCAGAATGACCAGTAGCTTAGCCTAGCAACAGAGACCTTACATTTCACAATACTAACGAGCACACGACCCGACCACTACTACCAAAAATTAGCGTTCTTTATGTTATCACCTCCATTATCGGTAGCAACATTTGTTTTATTTTTGGGTTTACCAGTCATTTAACAAAAAATAAAGTTTAACTTTAATAATTCTGAGAGATATTTAATTAATGTCACAGAAAATGACACCGCTAACTTTAATTTCTGCCAAAACTTCATAATGCGGTAAGCTAAGCTGTTATGAGCATGTGTCACTTAAGTGACGGGTCAATCATTTGGAATAATCGGTGGTGAAGGTCAGTCTCCAGTCCAATTGCATTAACACCGTTAAAATGAGTGCTGGACCAAGTGCCAAGAAACAAAAAACTTACAACTTTCACACTGAGTGGGAGATGGCATATTTTTTTCGATGAAAAATTCCAAGTGTGTGTGTTTAATTTGCCATGCATGTGTCGCTTTCGTCAAAAAGGAGAATTTAGAGAGGCATTTTAAAACTGTTCACAACACAAGCGGTATGACTGATTTCCCAGCTGAAAGTGAACTACGTAAGAGAAAAGTCAATGAACTTAAGTCTCAACTTAGTGCTGAGCAGTCTATCTTTACAGGGCCTAGCACAAAATCGAAAGCAGCAACGATTGCGTCATTTCGGGTGAGCCGTGTACTTGCGAAACACAAGAAACCTTTCCAGGATGGAGAAATATTCAAAGCAGCATTTACTGAGGGCAGCAGAGTCGTTGTTTCAGAATTTCAGTAATAAATCGGAAATATTGTCTGCTATTAACCAGCTTCAGCTATCCAGAAACACTGTGATGCGGCGTTGTGAAGTAATGGATGAGAATTTGGTGGAACAACTGAAGAAAAACATACATGACTGCGTGTTCCTTTCACTTCAGTTTGATGACTCGACAGATGTGATCGACACATCATAGTTATGCATTTTATTAGGAATCGTGTTTAAAGATATGTCTGCCAAGAAGAACTGCTTAAAAATCCTACCTTTAAGAGGGAAAACTCGAGGCGAGGACATTTTTCATGCATTCAGTGAGTTTGTTAACGACACGCAATTCCCCAATTCACAAGCTTGTGAGCATAACGACTGACGGATCACCTGCTATGACTGGCCGCTCCAATGAGTCCTCGCCCTGTGCAAAGTGACAAAAGGTTTCCAAACTTCTTTAATTATCACTGCATAATTCACCACCAAGCATTGTGTGGTAAATGTTGAATATTAAAGAAATTATGGATATTTCCCATAGATTGTGTGTTCTTCGGCGAGAAGTCTACAAAGGCGTCTTTCCGGTCTCAGCTAGAAAATAAAGCAGAACACACTGACCTTTTGTTGCACACTGATGTCAGGTGGCTAAGTAGAGGTAAAATTTCTACAGAGGTTTAGGGATCTCTTACCTGAAATTAAAGACTTCTGAAGTTAAAAGAAACATTACAAAGAGTTGGAAGACGAAGTGTGGCTGTTAGATTTAGCTTTTTTGACCGACACACTGCTTTTCTAAATCAGCTAAACTTAGAGTTGCAAGGTAAAAACCTAAACTATTGTTGAAATGATTACCTCAGTGAATGCTTACCTCAGTGAATGACTTTAAACAAAAACTAGAACTGGTATCCTCACGCTGCAGCGACACCAACGCGGAACTTCAAAAATATGATGTCAGAGCTGGAAAGTCAGGGGAAAGAATGTGACCAGTTTGACAGTGATCGATACGTTGAACATTTGCAGGAATGTATTACAAGACGTCAACAGACGATTCCAAGGACTTAGCAACACTAGAACCTGTAGCAACATTCATGTGCTTCCCATTTGGTGCAAACTTTGACATTGATGATATTGCATCAAAAAATGGCTTATTGTTTAATATGGACATATCTGCAATCAAGAATGAAATTTTGACTCTGCGAAACGACATTCAAATCAAATCCAGGTCTTCAGAAGGAAACTTTTGGCACCTACTTCTTGAAGAAAAGTATCCGAATGTCAGAAAAAGTGCCATGTACTTGACAGCATTTTTTGGATCAACCTACCTTTGTGAGTCAACGTTCTCACACACATCATATCATCAAATCAAAATACCAAGCCACTCTGACAGATGATCACCTGGATGCTTGTTTGAGGCTAGCAATCAGCAGCTACAATCCGGGACTACACACGGCTTGCTGATGCCATGCAGCGTAAATCATCACATCAGTAAAGTAAGCTCTTCCTATTCCAGTATACCTAATTTCTATAAGTTTGGGGTTAAAATTTAATGAAAATGTGTGTGTGTGTGTGTGTGTGTGTGTGTGTGTCAATATATTTTTATATTCACTTCATTTTATTCTTGGTTATTCTCTCTCCATCTTTCTCATATATATATATATATATTTTTTTTTTTTTAGTTCAGGAAGAAACCGATTCGCCTCTATTTAAAGGGCATATCTCAGCGGAAAAACAAAGAAAAGTGAGAGGAAAGACAGAGGAAAAAGAAAGGGTGGAGGGGACAGTCGAAGTGGAAAAAGACCAAGGATGACAAGGACTGCAGGGTCGAGCCCCATCATCCTTGGGTGCTAGGGCCGGGAGGGCGCACGTGAAACCTCCAGGAACAAGCACGTACAAACGAGCACAAAGAGCACTCAAGAGCACGAGCTTAGAACCCCCTTGCGGGGATATATATATATATATATATATATATAACTGGGCTGGTGATCGTATAGGGAGAACTTTGGAGAAAGTAGATCCCATCTCAGTAAAGTCTGGTCACCCCTGGCCCTTATTGGGCATATTCGCCCCATTTCGCTTTTAAAGCGAGTCAAATTTCGTTTTCTGGATACAGGAACAGTCTTTTACCAATCTCTGTCATTCCTGTTTTAGTCTTGGTCCAGGAATGAGAAATATGAAAGTGCGGATCTCAAAGGAAGAAATTTTTATATTCTTTCCTGTTCCAGCTGCAAGATTTCCCAGTTTAAGTAGACTACGTCATGGCCACATTGCGACACCACACCCCGTTGATCAGCAAAGTTAAGCTACATTTATTCTGGGTGGTAGCTGAATGGGTGACCGTCCTCCGCGTCCAGATGTAGCGACCCGTGGTTCAGACCCCACATAAAGCTGTAGGTCTCCCTCCGTCACATAACCCTTGCCGTTATGAACGAGGTTAAACAACCCCGAAAACACCCTCCCAGTTTAAATAAGACTTTTCACAGAAAATACCCGACGGGTCTGCAGTTGTGTCAGTCTTCTACTTATACCCTGGGCTACGTCGTAGCCAATGTCGTAACACCGCTTCCCGTTGATCAGCGAAGTTAAGCGACATTGGTTCTGGGTAGTAGTTGGATGGGAGACCGTCCTCCGTGTCCAGATTATGTAGCGACCCGTGGTTTGGATCCCACGTAAAGCTGTATAAGTCCCCTCCGTCATATGACCTTAGATGTTGCGAAGGAGGTTAAACAATATCTATTATTATTACTTATACTTATACCCTTTCTCAAATTAGAAAACTTTTTCTAAATCTGGACTTTCCACATTCGGACCACGAATAAGAATAGGACTGGAATGGCGAAAAGTGGGAGGTAATCACAGAAAAGCCTCTAAGCGGCGTTTCTTTGATATTTCATCATCAAAAGAACTACCACAAAATAGCCTATTATACATGTTACAGGCAAAGTATGAAATTCAGGTATTCTATACGATACCTAGGCACTCTATACATTGCAGTATGGTTTTTAGGCAAAGTATGAAATGAATATTGTATTTACAGTTAGGTTAGGTTAAATGAATGTCCGGTTAGGTCAACTGTATGCCCATGACGATTGGTTGGGTTAAGTCGTGATATTTTCGTTAGTTTTGACAGTAAACGAAAATATCATGACCTAACCCAACCAATCGTCAAGGGCATACAGTTGACCTAACCGGGCATTCAATTAATCTTCATTAACATTTATTTCATACTTTGCCTAAAAACCATATGGCAATGTAAAGAATGCCTAGGTATTGTATAGAATACCTGAATTTCATACTTTGCCTGTAACATATGAACTAATTACGAAATAATTATCATTCATGCTTATACGAAGAAACTCAGACACTATCTTTAAAAAGAAAGCCTAAACTCTTTGCTTAAAATTACGGATCACCTGAAGATCAGGGGCCCCAGCCTCAATTACCAAATGATATCTTCGTTAAAACTATCTAAAATATCACGACTTAACCTAACCAATCGTCAAGGGCGTACAGTTGACCTAACCGGGCATTCAATTTATTATTGTATTTGGTACTGTAAAGCAAAAAACAAGAATACATGGGGAGGTCCTGATCTTCAGGTGATCCAAAATTATTATAATTTTATTTCGAAGCTTCAATTTATATAAAGTGGCCCATAAGTACCAATTGGTTATAATTAAAGCGAAAATACATAAAATAAAGTTTTTAATAAGTTTAGAAATATTTATGAATTATTCAAAGTGGAAAATGTAACCATCTTGACAAATATTCTTCCTTTAGTAATCGATTACGTCCATCGTTAGATGGATTTTCGCTTTAATTATAACCAATTGAGACTTATGGCCCACCCTGTACTTTACTACCGGCTTGGTCTTAAATAAAGAATTTCACGCTTCAACTTTGCATAAAGTTTATATCGAGTTTTAAATAATTAATTTACTATTTCTTTCCTTTTTAATTTAAAGTTAATGAATTTTAAATTAAAATTTTTGATCCAGTTTTCAATTACGAAGACAAATTTTTATTTAAATGTAATTTCACGTTAATTTACGTTCAGTATTCCTCGAAACAAAATCTTTCTTGGAATAATAAAAAATTACAGTTTATTCTTCAAACTAGTCGCGCACCGGTCCTAATGTCTTGCATTTAACTTCAAAGAAATCCCCACAAATTCAGCAAAACGAAGTTACTGGAAGTTACTGGAAGTAATGTTTGACAGGAATTTTATTTCCTTTACTGTAACAGTATTTTGTGGGGAATTTTTTTTAAGTCAAATATCGACTTAGGACCGAAACGCGACCATTGGCAACTTTACCCTATGACGTTTATAACCAATAAACCAATAATAGTGTTTATTGGTAGGAGATAAATCCCATAAAAAAGTACAATATTCTCAAGTAGTTAATGACACGCCGACTAAACAATAATTTTAGAACTGAAAAATTGGGATAAACAAAGGAGATAAAAAATAATAGGCGTGTAACGAATATAATACGCGTAATGAAACAAATAACAGTATAAATTAATAATAAAAACTATCTGAAGCTAATACTAAAAAACTAAAAAAAAATTACATGTAATAAAATAAGTGCTAGTGTTAAGTTGAGCTATAGCATACCGTGGTTCCCAACCTGTTGCTCGCGACACCACTGTGCTCCTTGATAGTCTGGTCTCCTACAATGCTTAAAATCGTGTTTTTGTAAAAGGAATTTGATTTTTCAGTTTTTTAGGCGTTAAACAGGGTTAGAAAGAATTTTGACAGTGGTTTGATTATTCCTAATTTTTGCAGATTGAATGGTTGGGAACCCCTGGGCATACCTTTCATACAAGAAGTCCATAGTCGAGAAGGCGAAACAGACTGATGAATAGCTTGGACAACTGGATTGTCCGAGTTTTGAATTCTTCACATTAAACCGTATTGAGCACGTTAACGTGTGTCTGTTTTGCTACCTCAGAAAGCTCGAGGCGTTGTAGTTAGCGAACATTTGTGAAGCTGAGCTTATTGGAGGTTACCTGTGCAGCAGTCTAAAAGATCCGTTATAACTCAAGTTTGGAGTTCTGCAAAAATCTTTTTTTAATTAGCCTACAGTTGCTGCCCATAAATATTAGTGCGGAAAGTACGAAAAAGAATTTCTCACACACACATTATATATATATATATATTAGTGATGCCGACCAGTCCACAATCCAAATACACTTATTTCACACAGTTAAGTTACAGACTGTAACCGAAACGTGTTATTTATATTACGGTACATATTCAAGCAAGCAAGCAAGCAAGCAATTTGGCTAACATTTACATTATATACTTGCAAAGAGTGAAAAAATAGTGGTCCGGAACATCTGAGGCCCGGTCCGGACCGGTCCAATTGCATCGTGTGTGTGTGTTCCACAACCCACCAAGTGAAAACCACTATGTTAAGGCATGTGGAATAGAAATATGGTTTTGACAGTTCCCCATATCGGAATTTCACTTGCTGTTTGGAATAGCGTCTGGCACTTTACTGATTTTATTGTCTTATGTACAACCTGTAGGATATGGCAACAAAGGATTAAGCTATACTGTATACGCATAGAGCCTAAGCAATGACTTTTATATCTGAACTTCCAGAGCATTTCTTTTTTTTTTAACGATTTCTGAAAGAAGCTGGGATCACCTGAAGATCAGGGCCCCCAGCCGTCAATTACCAAATGATATCTTCGTTAAAACTAACGAAAATATCACGACTTAACCTAACCAATCGTCAAGGGCGTACAGTTGACCTAACCGGGTATTCAATTTAATTTATTATTATATTTGGTACTGTAAAGCAAAAACAATACATGGGGCCCTGATCTCAGGTGATCCAAAAGCTGGACTAAAGTTGTCAAACGCCACTTTACTTTTAAACTCCGTCACAAATTTTAGAAAACAAAATTTAACCAAAAGTTGAGTAAGAATTAGTTTAAGGTCAAACGATCAACGTAGTTTTCTGTAAAAGGTTCTCCTGGAAACAACTTTCAAAATGCAAAAAAAACATTAATTGATTAATGTTCTTGTTAGGGATTGGGGTTGGTTGGTTAGAGTATGTTATTCTTTTTAGTGATAGTAACAAACTTTTAAAAACAAAAATTATTTATTAGTGTGATTAGTAATTTTTCATGCTTTTTGGAAATTGTTTGTAGGCGAATTTTTTTCCCCAACATGTATATATATTAGCTTAAAGAGGTCTTAAATTACCAATGAAATATTACGGACGTGCACACAGTTTTACAAAGCCGATTTATACATTTAAGGGACTTTGGGATAATACGTCAACACACTGTACCTATAATTAAGATGCAATAGTCCTAGTGACCTTTTATGATTTTCAGTCGAATACACAGACCAGATTGCACCATCAATTGGATCACCTGAAGATCAGGGCCCCCAGCTCCTTTAGTTAGCTTTATAAAGCTAACTAACGAAAATACCACCTAACCTAACCAATGGTTAGGTCAACTGTACGCCCTTAACGATTGGTTAGGTTAGGTCGTGATATTTTCGTTAGCCTTAGAAAGCTAACTAAAGGAGGCTGGGGGCCCTGATCTTCAGGTGATCCCATCAATTTAATGTCAAAATGCACAATGTGGCGAGCGGAGAAGTCATTCTCTTAAATCAAACTGTACAATGATAGGGGTTATAAACGAAATTGAGAAGTTTGGGGAAAATTAACCAGATCTGGTGCGTCACTTTCCAACCTAAAATATTTGTTTCAGATCTGGTGGAGTCAGTTTTGTAATTAATACTACTATTAGATGTGGTATATGCGTCACGTTTTCTGGTTTTCTATAGGATTTAGAGTCCCTTTATTCTTTTTTCTAGAATCTGTGAATCACTTTTGCTAAACTTCTCATAATATAGGATTATAGAAAGTAGGTATTTGTACCATCAGTTCCCAGAGTTAAAAATTAGATCTAGACCTACCTGAAAATCATTTTCTTCGCTGAATGAAGTAAAGAGCTGCTAAGTTGACCTGATACAAGTCTAATGATGTAACTACTTCAACTACTACCACTCCTTCTCGATCAAATATGAGTGAATTCATACAACCTCTGTTATTTATCTTACGATTAGTTGTTCCTGATAAATAAATACGATTCATATGGCTTTGTTTGTAAACTAAACTTATACGTTCAGAGTAAATATTCTTTTGGTAAAATTCTGTATTTGTATCACACCACATACTTAGACCTAATGGATCTTTTCGGTTTGACGGCCTGTAATATTTTTTAACATTACTCGTTTTTTATTGTCGTTTTAATTGAGGATTTCAAAAATAACATTCATGTTTTAGAGAAACAAATAGTGAGGCAGTTATACATTTTAGTTTAGAGAATATCATATACGCTTTAAGATTCCAAAATCCATGAAAGTTTTAGGTCAATTCATGACTCATGACTCATGACTCAATCGCTCATGACGATTGGTTAGGTTAAGTCATGATATTTTCATTTGTTTTGACAGTACACTCAGGGCCGTAACTAGGGCTTAGAAATTAGTGAGGTCCAGATTTTTTTCGAGCGCGGCGGGACGAGCAAAATTCAGACGAAAATGACATTCTACAAACACAACCCAAGCTATACACTAAACACAAAACACAAAACGCTCGACGCTCCCTCTTTTCAAAAGAAAAGCGGTAATATGCGTTTCATACACGGAGAACGGTTCAGTCTCTCTCTTTTTTTTTTAGGAAGTAATTACCGAGGTCCGGACCTCGGTGACCTCATAGGTAGTTACGGCCATGAGTACACTAACGAAAATATCATGACTTAACCTAACCAATCGTCAAGGGAGTACAGTTGACCTAACCGGGCATTCTGTTAACCTAACTGGGCATTCAGTTAACCTAACCAGGTGGTAGAATCTAGAATTTGACGGTCCCGTAGCCATGACTCGTTTTTTCCGCCGGGGTCAAACCAAAATGATCCCAATACGGTTTAAAAAAATATATTTTAAATTTGTTGAATTGCATATAACTGCCTCACTATTTGTTTCTCTAAAACATGAATGTTATTTTTGAAATCCTCGATTAAAACTGGACAATAAAAAACAAGTAATGTTAAAAAATATTACAAGCCGTCAAACCGAAAAGATCCGACCTAATCTAAAAACTGAACTATTCAGAACAACACAACACTACCTGATCACAGTCATTCATATAACTGCCAAATAAAAAAAAAAATAGATTAAATTTTAACCGAAAGAAGATCATCGTACATCTTGGTGCAGAGTTTTACATCTTGAATTTTGCCAAAAGACATTTCATTGAAGAAGTTGGATCTCAACCTTCTGAAGTGAAATATAAGTGAATTAAATAGATCAGATCTTAGCGTAATTTAAATATATTTCCTCATTACTTTTGTCTTTACTAGTTTTAAAATTAATAACTAGGCCACGTTTGCTTACTCACTATACGCAGAATATTAAGGTTTCTCGTTCATTTCGCTAAGTAGGCTTATACGTGTACAGTATATGCTTGCTAAAATAAGATGTATAAAGAATTATAGGGTATAAAAACCTCTTTAAATTCCCAAATTCTTTTATTACATTACTCGTAGTTCCCCAAGGCTTAATTAAGCCTTTACTTCATTCTGAAGCCGCTATAATTATTGTTATTCTAATACTGTACTATTAATTCTTCTAAAGCCTCGAGGGCTACGACTAAACGTAATGGACAAAGTGGAAACTGAAGAGAGATTTTTGCAAGCTGGGCACTTGCGGTTTTTTTGCGGTACTGCGGTACTACCGCACTACCAAACCGGTACCGCATAACGCAGTACCGCAAAGGATCGCTGAAAGTACAGCCTGTTTACTTTCAGCGATCCTTTGCGGTACTGCGTTATGCGGTACCGGTTTGGTAGTGCGGTAGTACCGCAGTACCGCAAAAAAAACGCAAGTGCCCAGCTTTGGATTTTTGTACTTGCATTTTTCATTAGTTGCCTAAACAAAATAAGGAATTGAATGTAGGAATTTAATTAGATTTACATTTAATGTAGCCTATTTTTAGTCGAAAAGGAAAATTATTGAATGATAAGCCAATATTGTAGTCCCATTTAAAATAACACACACACACACACACACACACACACACATACAGTATTTTTATTATTTTATGATTCACTTTATTCCAGATACGATAAACATATTACATTCCTGCTTGAAATCCCTCCCATTCCCATTTGCAGTGCGAATATAAGAATGTTGAGAGTGGAAATTCCATATTTCGGAAAATTTCCTGATTTGTTAAAGAGTAGGACGAGTCTGTGACGCAGCCGCATGCCTGAGCGAGGGGTTTTTTCTATGAAAAATCTAACTTAAAGTGGGAAATCCTGTACAGTGGGAATCGGGATGAATCGACCTGAGAATTATCCCCTTTGATATATGTTCCCACTTTCGGATTTCTCATTCTTAGACAAACTAAAATGGGAATAGTCGAAATTGGGACGAGTCCGTGTATATAAAGAGCTTCAGAATTTATGCTTCTTGTACAGTGCTTACAATAAGTCTCGCGCGTCTGTCTCGTCCCAAGCTAGTCTGTTAGGTATAAAATGGGCTGTCCTTATGGCAGCGGAGTGTGTTCGGATTGGTGCACATAATTGCTTTAACCCCATCAATGACGTCCACATTATCATTGTGTCGATCACTCTATCTATTTATATATAGAGACATTACTTGATATAGATGTATATAGAGTATGTAGGAGAAACGCTCTCATTGTGTCGATGACTCTATCTATTTATATATAGAGACATATGTGTATACAGATATATATAGACTATGCAGGAGATAACGCTCTCTCTCTCCATCCTCTCTCTCTCTCCATCCTCTCTCTCTCCATTCTCTCTCTCTCTCTCCATCTCTCTCTCTCTCTCTCTTCTCTCTCCCATCTCTCTCTCTCTCTCTCTCTCTCTCTCTCTCTCTCTCCTCTCTCTCTCTCTCTCCATCCTCTCTCCGCAGGGGGTATAAAGGTTATGCACATTTCTTCTGGATGTAGTAAACTTTATACTTGGGGTGTGACAGCCCTCCGGCCCGAGTCGTGGGATTCTAGAGGAACTCTCCGCAGGGGGTATAAAGGTTATGCACATTTCTTCTGGATGTAGTAAACTTTATACTTGGGGTGTGACAGCCCTCCGGCCCGAGTCGTGGGATTCTAGAGGAACTCTCCGCAGGGGGTATAAAGGTTATGCACATTTCTTCTGGATGTAGTAAACTTTATACTTGGGGTGTGACAGCCCTCCGGTCCCGAGTCGTGGGATTCTAGAGGAACTGGCTGCCAGTTCCTTTAGGTTCTCTCTCTCTCTTTCGGGAGGGCGGGTGAAGTATTTTGCACAATCCGTCCCGTGGGTTACTAGGACCCCATCCCATCCCTACTCTGTCCTTTTAGCTTACGTTAAGGTTGTTCTCCTCTGACTGAAAAAAAAAAAAAAAAAAAACTTTTAGTATTAAGTCTTTTTCTCTTCTTTTACTATTAGGACCCGACTGCTACCTCATGCGTGGGAAGAGAGGCTTTGGAACCTCTATAAATAACACCATTTAACGCTCGTAGGTTGTGAGAGACTGGGATGGAGGGGTCCCAGGCGTAGGGGCGCGATGAATGGAGTGTGGCTAGTGCCCCGTTAAGCCCATTCCTAACGCGTAATGGCCTGACCAGCCCCCTGCGACCGTTCTTTGGTGACCAATTGATGGTGCTTGGCTGTACTGCTCTGAGGTGAGAGAGCTTTACTGCCCAGCTGGCTGCCAGGCCAGCGTAAAGTCTCGGGCGTAGCCTCTGGGTCTGGTGGGATATCCCTTGAACACTGGATTCTAAGAGTCTGGCCGCTTGTGAGTGACTAGTAAGACTTAGTAAGGGGCTGCATCTCGCTGTCGCTCCTGGCGGAAAATCCGTGACGCCTGCGTCGCGAGTGTTTGTCAGTTGGTAGCTGCGACACGTTTGGGACTGTCCGACCCTGGGGAGACCTTTGGTCGGTGCGGCAGCAGGAGAGGTGTAGTCTTCTGGAAGGGATGAACGTCACTTGCAAATAGGTGGATGCGTCTACGCGCGGGAAGAATTCACCCCCCCCCCCCTTTTTATATACTGGTCAGAACGTTTTTGAGAGTTTTCATTGCTAGAACGCTTTATCTTATTCAGAGTATTCAGAATTTGAAAAAAGAAAAAAAAAGTTACAATGACTGGACCGCAGAAATTGAAGGCTGAATGTGCGAAGTGTGAAGTGAACCAGTGGGTGACGAACTTCAAAGAAGCTTGCTTCGAGAAGATCAACCACTCCAGCATGTGCCGCTTTTGCGAACTCATGCGGTTTTACGAGAAGCTAGAGGAGAGGGTCCGGCGGCTCGAGTCGTCCAGACCGGCTGTTGGAGGTGCGGCAGTCACTGACGAGGCTGCACTGCCGCCTAACCCGGAGCTCATTCAGGATAGGATAGCTGCCGTGGAAAGGCGGTCCAGCGATGGAATGGACAGATCTCGGGACCGCGGAGAAAGGGTAGAGGTGCAACCGGGGGCCAGGGTCCTAAATCAGTGTCAGGAATCGCCAGCGACCCACGTGGAATGCTTGGAAACGCGGCGTAAGGTGGAGGGCGCAAAGAAGGGGCTGATAGAGAAGGGTGGGAAGGGGTCGATAGAGAAGGGTGGGAAGGGGCCGATGAAGAAAAAGGGTGGGAAGGGGCCTACTGATGGCCCAAAGAAACCGAAGGATGTAGCTACCGGTCGGGGTGGGTCGGGTGGTGTAACTGCGTGTATGGGTGGCGACGGGTTTCGAAAGGTCTCAGGCAAGAAGGCTGCGAAGCCGAAGCCTGAGACCCCAGTTGCCCCTGTCAGGACCTCTAACCGCTTTAGTCTCCTGTGCTCGAAGGAGGAAGACACCGTTTTGATTGGGGACTCACAGATCAGGGGCCAGGAGAAGTACTTTGCTTCTGCAAACCGGGATGGGAGGAAGGTAAGGTGCTTACCTGGGCGGGGAACGACTCACTTAAGGAAGGAGGTAGAGAAGGTGCGCGTGGCTAGTCGGAGGACTGCGATCGTTGTCCACGCTGGTGGCAACGACCTGTTCCTCAAAGGCGGTAGGGTAGGTCTTTCAGAGGGGATCATCACCGAGATCATGTCTCTTGCGGATGATCTAAAACTGAAGACAGACAGGGGAATGTTAATGGGAATTTTACCGCGAATGAATGCCAGTGACCACGCACTCAGTAAGGTCATTGGCATCAACGAGAGGGTGCAAGACTTGTGCGTCCCGCTGGGCGTGAGGTTTATTGACCCCTTCGACGCATTTTCAGGTAGGTGGGACCTTTACCAGAGAGATGGTGTCCACCTCAATAACAAGGGTAAAGGTGTGCTAGGCGCGCTGCTCGACCGGCACCTATACAGAATGGTGAGGTCGAGTCCGGGGAGAGATGATGGGCCCCCACCGGGGAGGGATGATGATGAGCCGGTGGCGGACGTACCTTCAACTGAAGGGTGCGTCCAGGTACAGGTGGGTGACCCTCCTCCTACGTTGGAGGGGGCTCAGGCTCCTGCGGAAGTTGCCCCCTCGTTAGTGAGGGGCTCTTCAACTCCCGACAGCCCTGGCTGTTCGGGAAACGGGTCGTGCTAGGGGGCGGTCAGAATAGGGGAAGCTCCCTCCGTGCAATGCTTTTTAATGCTAGGTCGATCAGGAACAAGTTTTGCGAGCTACGGGCGCTCTTAGCATCAGAATACCAGGATATCGTTGCTATCACCGAGTCCTGGATTCATACTGATCGTAGGGACTACGTTGGGGAGTTCGAAATTCCCGGGTATAGAATGTTTCGCAAAGACCGCACCCGTGGGGAGGGGGGTGGGGTACTAATATACGTCAGAGACACGTTGAGTCCGGTTGACTGCCAGTTCCGGTCGGAACGGGAGCTGCTTGGCGTCGATCTGAACGTGGGAGGGACGAACTATAGGTTAATCTTGGTGTACAGACCTCCGCATCTCCTCCTCGAGGAGGATACAGCCCTGTACACCGAACTCAGTAGCCTGCTAGGGGATAGGGTGTGTGTAGTTTTAGGAGACTTCAACTGTCGCGGCATAAAGTGGGAAAACAGGACTGCCGATGCTGAAGGGAGGAGGCTAGTTGACTTTGCTGATGAGAACTTCCTCACTCAGTGGGTCAACGAGCCTACACGAGGCGAAAGCGTTCTAGACTTAGTATTCACGACCGAAGACAACCTCGTCACTGGCCTCACCGTTGACGAATCATTGGGCGGGAGTGATCACGGTCTTATTAGGTTCCGTGTGTGCGTCCCTCGGGTGAAGCGTAGTAACTCGAGAGGCAGTAAGCTCGATCTCCGGCGGGCGAACTTTGTTAGCCTCAGGGATAGCGTAGGAGAGATGGGGTTAGAGGTTGGCGGCGATGTTGAGGGAGTGTGGAGTGCATTCCGGGACGAGTTTATGGTGCTGCAGTCTGCTGCCATACCCTCAAAACCGGTCACCCCTGCTTCAACGCAGCCTAAGTGGTTCAATCGTGACATCGCTTCGGCTATCCGAAATAGGAAAGTAGCGTATAGGAGGGCGAAGGCCAATCGTTCCCACGAGAATCATGAAGCGTATGTCCGCCTGTGTAGGGAAGTGAAGGCGAAGGTTAGGCTAGCGAAACGTAACGAAGAACTACGGGTGGCAAGCCTCTGCAAGGGGAACCCTAAGGAATTCTTCAGTTATGTTAATAGTAGAAAGCCCATTAGAAGCGGCGTTCTGCGGACCTCCGACGCGGACATCGCTAATGTGCTTAATGAGTACTTTGCGGGAGTGTTCACCAGGGAGGATACCCGCGTCATCCCCGAGCCAGGCGTGAGGCACGAAGGTGCTGGCCTGGATAATGTTAGATGTACCGCGACAGTCGTTGCCTCTAGAATAGACAAACTGAGCGCGTTTAAGGCTCCTGGGCCAGACCAGTTTCTCCCCAGAGTGTTGCGAGAAGTGCGCGACCAGGTGGCTCCCCACCTGGCTACAGTCTTCAACAAATCGTTGGAGATGGGCCAGGTGCCTGGTGACTGGAGGGAAGCCAACGTGACCCCTATCTTTAAGAAAGGGGATCACGAAAGTCCAGGGAACTATCGTCCCATTAGTCTCACTTCAGTTGTAGGTAAATTATTAGAAGGGATAATAGCAGATAGGATCGTTGACCATTTGGATTCCTACAAGCTGCTTGGGGACTCCCAACATGGGTTTAGACGGCATAGGTCGTGTCTCACCAACTTGCTCGAGTTTTTCCACGTCATGTTGAGTGAGTACGATAAGAGTAGGGCGATTGATATACTTTATCTCGACTTTCAGAAAGCCTTTGATAAGGTACCTCACCGCCGGCTAATGGCGAAAGTGCGCGCGCTGGGTATCGGTGGGGAAATAGGTAGGTGGATTGAAAACTGGCTGAGGAACAGGCGGCAGAGGGTGGTAATTAAAGGGGCTAGTTCGGGTTGGGCCTCGGTCACTAGTGGGGTTCCTCAGGGTTCCGTTTTGGGGCCACTGTTGTTTATCATTTACATAAATGATATCGACGGTGGCATCGTCAGTCGGATCGCCAAATTCGCTGATGACACCAAGCTTGGGGCCAATGTTGGGACGCCCGAAGCGATCGAGGAACTGCGTGCGGACTAGGTAGGATAGGAGAGTGGTCCGAAAAATGGCAAATGCCGTTTAACTTGGGTAAATGCAAAGTGATGCACATTGGCTACGCCAATCCCAAGTCGGACTACTCGATGTTGGGTAGTAATATCGAGGTGACTGATTTAGAAAAGGACTTGGGTGTGCTAATTAGCAGCGATCTTAAGTTTACGAAACAGTGTGTAGAGGTGGAAAAGAAAGCCCAGAAACTATTGGGTTATATCAGGAGGCAATTTCAGTTTCGGAACAAGGAGATTGTGCTCTCACTGTACAATTCCCTTGTTCGGCCGCACCTGGAGTATGCTGTGCAGTTCTGGTCGCCCACCCTCAGGAAAGATATTGAGAGGCTGGAGCGAGTGCAGGCGAGGGCCACAAAGTTAATCCCTTCCGTTAGGCATATGGGCTACAATCGACGGTTACGCGCCCTGAACTTGTTTTCGCTTGAAACTCGGAGGCTGCGCGGTCAACTGATCGAGGTTTTCAAGCTCTTACGCGGGTTCAACGATGTCGATTTTAGAAGTATGTTTAGTTTAAATGATAACCCAACTCGCAACAATGGTTGGAAGTTGGATTTGAAACGGTTTAGGACTAGTGTGTGGGAATTACTTTACGTATAAGATCTGTGACACATGGAACAGGTTACCTTCGGAAGTTGTGAACAGTTCCTCTGTGGATCAGTTCAAGAAAAGGGTAGACGAAATCTTGCACACTATTTGAGTGTGTAAAGACATTTAGGACCTCAGTCTGCGGAAATTTCTTTTCCTATAAAATAGTTAATATCTGGAACCAACTTCCCTCAGAGGTTGTTTCCAGTCAAAGTGTAAATGTGTTTAAAAATAGGCTAGACAAAGTACTGAATACTCTTATGTGAGCAAACTAAATATAGAGCTATTATATATTCTCCACTTTCCTGTAAAATTTCCTTGGCTACTTTTCCAGGGTCAAGGTATTTTCTTCAACCTTTTTCCGTACCTGCCTCTGGCAGGGAGGGAGCGGAGGGTGGGGAGAGAGCCTTCTACTTTTCTATCCAGTTTTCTACTACTGCTAGCATAGTTGAAAGAAAAATAAACTTTTATAAAATTTTCCCTGGCACCCGTTGCCATTGGTACCTCCTCGGTATGGGCCTCTCTCTCCTCTCTCTCCTCTCTCTCTCCTCTCTCTCCTCGCTTGCTCGGTGTCTCTGTGAGCAAGCTAAATATAGAGCTATTTATATATTCTCCACTTTCCTGTAAAATTTCCTTGGCTACTTTTCCAGGGTCAAGGTATTTTCTTCAACCTTTTTCCATACCTGCCTCTGGCAGAGAGGGGCGGAGGGTGGGAGAGAGCCTTCTACTTTTCTATCCAGTTTTCATACTGCTAGGATAGTTGAAAGAAAAATAAACTTTTACAAAATTTTCCCTGGCACCCGTTGCCATTGGTACCTCCTCGGTATGGGCCGCAAGGCCTTTTGAGGTCCTTCTTTCCTTGTAACTCCTTGTAACTCTCCATCCTCTCTCTCTCTCTCTCTCTCCATCCTCTCTCTCTCTCTCTCTCTCTCTCTCTCTCTCTCTCTCTCTCCCAAGTCGGACTACTCGATGTTTGGGCAGTAATATCGAGGTGACTGATTTAGAAAAGGACTTGGGTGTGCTAATTAGCAGCGACCTTAAGTTTACGAAACAGTGTGTAGAGATGGAAAAGAAAGCCCAGAAACTATTGGGTTATATCAGGAGGCAATTTCAGTTTCGGAACAAGGAGATTGTGCTCTCACTGTACAATTCCCTTGTTCGGCCGTACCTGGAGTATGCTGTGCAGTTCTGGTCGCCCACCCTCAGGAAAGATATTGAGAGGCTGGAGCGAGTGCAGGCGAGGGCCACAAAGTTAATCCCTTCCGTTAGGCATATGGGCTACAATCGACGGTTACGCGCCCTGAACTTGTTTTCGCTTGAAACTCGGAGGCTGCGCGGTCAACTGATCGAGGTTTTCAAGCTCTTACGAGGGTTCAACGATGTCGATTTTAGAAGTATGTTTAGTTTAAATGATAACCCAACTCGCAACAATGGTTGGAAGTTGGATTTGAAACGGTTTAGGACTAGTGTGTGTGGGAATTACGTTACGTATAAGATCTGTGACACATGGAACAGGTTACCTTCGGAAGTTGTGAACAGTTCCTCTGTGGATCAGTTCAAGAAAAGGTTAGACGAAATCTTGCACACTTTGAGTGTGTAAAGACATTTAGGACCTCAGTCTGCGGAAATTTCTTTTCCTATAAAATAGTTAATATCTGGAACCAACTTCCCTCAGAGTTTGTTTCCAGTCAAAGTGTAAATCTGTTTAAAAATAGGCTAGACAAAGTACTGAACACACTCATAGTTTAAGATTAAAACCTCAGGAAACTCTGCAGGAGTTCGCTTGCTCGGTGTCTCTGTGAGCAAGCTAAATATAGAGCTATTTATATATTCTCCACTTTCCTGTAAAATTTCCTTGGCTACTTTTCCAGGGTCAAGGTATTTTCTTCAACCTTTTTCCGTACCTGCCTTTGAGTGTGTAAAGACATTTAGGACCTCAGTCTGCGGAAATTTCTTTTCCTATAAAATAGTTAATATCTGGAACCAACTTCCCTCAGAGGTTGTTTCCAGTCAAAGTGTAAATGTGTTTAAAAATAGGCTAGACAAAGTACTGAATACTCTTATGTGAGCAAACTAAATATAGAGCTATTTATATATTCTCCACTTTCCTGTAAAATTTCCTTGGCTACTTTTCCAGGGTCAAGGTATTTTCTTCAACCTTTTTCCGTACCTGCCTCTGGCAGGGAGGGAGCGGAGGGTGGGGAGAGAGCCTTCTACTTTTCTATCCAGTTTTCTACTACTGCTAGCATAGTTGAAAGAAAAATAAACTTTTATAAAATTTTCCCTGGCACCCGTTGCCATTGGTACCTCCTCGGTATGGGCCTCTCTCTCTCTTCTCTCTCTCTCTCCTCTCTCTCCTCGCTTGCTCGGTGTCTCTGTGAGCAAGCTAAATATAGAGCTATTTATATATTCTCCACTTTCCTGTAAAATTTCCTTGGCTACTTTTCCAGGGTCAAGGTATTTTCTTCAACCTTTTTCCATACCTGCCTCTGGCAGAGAGGGAGCGGAGGGTGGGGAGAGAGCCTTCTACTTTTCTATCCAGTTTTCTACTACTGCTAGGATAGTTGAAAGAAAAATAAACTTTTACAAAATTTTCCCTGGCACCCGTTGCCATTGGTACCTCCTCGGTATGGGCCGCAAGGCCTTTTGAGGTACTTCTTTTCCTTGTAACTCCTTGTAACTCTCCATCCTCTCTCTCTCTCTCTCTCTCTCTCTCCATCCTCTCTCTCTCTCTCTCTCTCCATCCTCTCTCTCTCTCTCTCCATCCTCTCTCTCTCTCTCTCTCTCTCCATCCTCTCTCTCTCTCTCTCTCTCTCTCTCTCTCTCTCTCTCTCTCCTCTCTCTCTCTCTCTCTCTCTCTCTCTCTCCGTACCTGCCTCTGGCAGGGAGGGAGCGGAGGGTGGGGAGAGAGCCTTCTACTTTTCTATCCAGTTTTCTACTACTGCTAGCATAGTTTGAAAGACAAAATTTTCCCTGGCACCCGTTGCCATTGGTACCTCCTCGGTATGGGCCGCAAGGCCTTTTGAGGTACTTCTTTTCTTGTAACTCTCTCTCTCTCTCCTTCCTCTCTCTCTCTCTCTCTCCATCATCTCTCTCTCTCTCTCTCCTTCCTCTCTCCTCTCTCTCTCCTTCCTCTCTCTCTCTCTCTCCCTCTCTCTCTCTCTCTCTCTCTTCTCTCTCTCTCTCTCTTCTCTCCTTCTCTCTCTCTCTCTCTCTCTCTCTCTCTCTCTCTCCATCATCTCTCTCTCTCTTCTCCTTCCTCTCTCTCTCTCTCTCTCCTCTCTCTCTCTCTCTCTCTCTCTCTCTCTCTCTCCATCCTCTCTCTCTCTCTCTTCCTTCCTCTCTCTCTCTCTCTCTCTCTCTCTCTCTCTCTCCATCCTCTCTCTCTCTCTCTCTCCATCCTCTCTCTCCCTCCCCCATCCTCTCTCTCTCTCTCTCTCCATCTCTCTCTCTCTCTCTTCTCTCTTCTCTCTCTCTCTCTCTCCCAAGTCGGACTACTCGATGTTGGGCAGTAATATCGAGGTGACTGATTTAGAAAAGGACTTGGGTGTGCTAATTAGCAGCGACCTTAAGTTTACGAAACAGTGTGTAGAGATGGAAAAGAAAGCCCAGAAACTATTGGGTTATATCAGGAGGCAATTTCAGTTTCGGAACAAGGAGATTGTGCTCTCACTGTACAATTCCCTTGTTCGGCCGTACCTGGAGTATGCTGTGCAGTTCTGGTCGCCCACCCTCAGGAAAGATATTGAGAGGCTGGAGCGAGTGCAGGCGAGGGCCACAAAGTTAATCCCTTCCGTTAGGCATATGGGCTACAATCGACGGTTACGCGCCCTGAACTTGTTTTCGCTTGAAACTCGGAGGCTGCGCGGTCAACTGATCGAGGTTTTCAAGCTCTTACGAGGGTTCAACGATGTCGATTTTATAAGTATGTTTAGTTTAAATGATAACCCAACTCGCAACAATGGTTGGAAGTTGGATTTGAAACGGTTTAGGACTAGTGTGTGTGGGAATTACGTTACGTATAAGATCTGTGACACATGGAACAGGTTACCTTCGGAAGTTGTGAACAGTTCCTCTGTGGATCAGTTCAAGAAAAGGTTAGACGAAATCTTGCACACTATTTGAGTGTGTAAAGACATTTAGGACCTCGTCTGCGGAAATTTCTTTTCCTATAAAATAGTTAATATCTGGAACCAACTTCCCTCAGAGGTTGTTTCCAGTCAAAGTGTAAATCTGTTTAAAAATAGGCTAGACAAAGTACTGAACACACTCATAGTTTAAGATTAAAACCTCAGGAAACTCTGCAGGAGTTCGCTTGCTCGGTGTCTCTGTGAGCAAGCTAAATATAGAGCTATTTATATATTCTCCACTTTCCTGTAAAATTTCCTTGGCTACTTTTCCAGGGTCAAGGTATTTTCTTCAACCTTTTTCCGTACCTGCCTTTGAGTGTGTAAAGACATTTAGGACCTCAGTCTGCGGAAATTTCTTTTCCTATAAAATAGTTAATATCTGGAACCAACTTCCCTCAGAGGTTGTTTCCAGTCAAAGTGTAAATGTGTTTAAAAATAGGCTAGACAAAGTACTGAATACTCTTATGTGAGCAAACTAAATATAGAGCTATTTATATATTCTCCACTTTCCTGTAAAATTTCCTTGGCTACTTTTCCAGGGTCAAGGTATTTTCTTCAACCTTTTTCCGTACCTGCCTCTGGCAGGGAGGGAGCGGAGGGTGGGGAGAGAGCCTTCTACTTTTCTATCCAGTTTTCTACTACTGCTAGCATAGTTGAAAGACAAAATTTTCCCTGGCACCCGTTGCCATTGGTACCTCCTCGGTATGGGCCGCAAGGCCTTTTGAGGTACTTCTTTTCCTTGTAACTCCTTGTAACTCTCTCTCTCTCTCTCTTTCCACCCTCTCTCTCTCTCTCTCTCTTTCCATCCTCTCTCTCTCCCCATCCTCTCTCTCTCCCCATCCTCTCTCTCTTCCCATCCTCTCTCTCTCCCCATCCTCTCTCTCTCTCTCTTCCTAACGCGTAATGGCCTGACCAGGCCCCTGCGACCGTTCTTTGGTGACCAATTGATGGTGCTTGGCTGTACTGCTCTGAGGTGAGAGAGCTTTACTGCCCAGCTGGCTGCCAGGCCAGCGTAAAGTCTCGGGCGTAGATTCTGGGTCTGGTGGGATATCCCTTGAACACTGTATTCTAAGAGTTTGGCCGCTGGTGAGTGACTAGTAAGACTTAGTAAGGGGCTGCATCTCGCTGGCGCTCCGGGCGGAAAATCCGTGATGCCTGCGTCGCGAGTGTTTGTCAGTTGGTAGCTGCAACACGTTTGGGATTGTCCGGCCCTGGGGAGACCTTTGGTCGGTGCAGCAGCAGCGAGAGGTGTAGTCTTCTAGAAGGGATGAACGTCACTTGCAAGTAGGTGGATGCGTCTACGCGCGGGATGAATTCACCCCCACCCCCCTTTTTTATATCTGGTCAGAACGTTTTTGATAGTTTTCATTGCTAGAACGCTTTATCTTATTCAGAGTATTCAGAAAAAAAAAAGAGAGAAAATATGGCAGGGCCAGCTAAATTGAAAGCAGAATGCTTTAAATGTAAAGTTAATCATTGGTGCGTTGACTTCCCTGAAGGTAGTATCAGCGATATCACATCCCTTAGTGTATGTTTGTTTTGTAAACTTAGAGACAACCACAAAAAGGAAGTTAAAGAGCTAAAGGAATTAGTAAAAAAGCGTAGAGACAACCACGAAAAGGAAGTTAAAGAGCTAAAGGAATTAGTAAAAAAGCTTGAAGCTAGGGTCGTCGCACTGGAAATCCAACCCAGTGGACAAGATCAAACTAAAAACACACCAGCAGATTTAAACTGTAAGATTAAGCATCCAGAACAAAGCGTGGCACGCTTGGAAAACACTGTGACTATTCCGGAAAATAGAACGGAGGAACAAGAATTCAAATTGGTCAAAAATAAAAGACCCTCCAAACCAAAACCAAAACATATGGATTTGGAACCCATTACCATCAAAAATAAGTTTCACTTACTTGCTGATGAGGAGGATGAATCCTTTTTAATTGGGGATTCTATGCTAAGGAATGAAGGAGACTTTTTCGGAGCAAGACGGGTGACCAAGAGAAAACTCCGATGTTTTCCGGGTGCCACAAGCCAGATAATTAATAGGGAATTAGGCAAAATTAACATCAAGAATAAGAGTTGCCCTATCATTGTCCATGTTGGTGGCAATGACGTTTTTCTGGGAGGGACAGGAGGGCAGACAGAGCCCATTATAAAAGAATTTAAGAACCTAACTGACAAGGTTAGGGATAGGACTAGGCTGACCATATTTCCTTGAGACAAAAACGGGACATTGGGATGGCAAAAAAGGGACGGGGTTATGTAATATTCTGTATTCATGAAAAAGTAAATACATAAACCGGGACAAAATTGACATTTTTATTAAAACGACGGGACGGCCAGGAAATATAAAACAAACGGTACTGTCCCGTTCAAAACGGTACGTATGGTCAGCCTAGATAGGACAGACATGGGTATGGTCGTAGGAATTCTCCCTCGAATGCGTGCTAGTGATTATACTCTAAGTAAAGCCATTAGCATAAATAAAAGAGTTAAACGCATGTGTGAGGAAAAAGGCCTAAAGTTTTTCGATTTTTGGCCTACATTCTACGGAAATGGGGAATACTTTGGTTCGGACGGGATACATTTTAACCAGAAGGGGAAAAAGAAGTATGGTGATTTAGTGAACATTAATTTGTATAATCTTTTTAAACTAGGACCCCCCAAACCAGTAATTGATCCTGCTTCCCAAACAGTTAAACCTACTCCCCCAGCAGTTAGTCACCCTCCACCAGCAGTTAGTCACCCTCCACCAGCAGTTAGTCACCCTCCCCCGGCAGTTAGTCACCCTCCCCCAGCAGTTAGTCACCCTCCCCCAGCAGTTAGTCACCCTCCCCCAGCAGGTAGTCACCCTTCCCAGCAGGTAGTCACCCTCCCCCAGCAGGTAGTCACCCTCCAACAGCAGGTAGTCACCCTCCAACAGCAGGTAGTGACTCTCCTTTCACGTTGGAGGGGACTCAGGCTCCTGCGGAGATTGTCCCCTCGTTAGTGAGGGGCTCTTCAACTCCCGACAGCCCTGGCTGTTCGGGAAACGGGTCGTGCTAGGGGGCGGTCAGAATAGGGGAGGCTCCCTCCGTGCAATGCTTTTTAATGCTAGGTCGATCAGGAACAAGTTTTGCGAGCTACGGGCGCTCTTAGCATCAGAATACCAGGATATCGTTGCTATCACCGAGTCCTGGATTCATACTGATCGTAGGGACTACGTTGGGGAGTTCGAAATTCCCGGATATAGAATGTTTCGCAAAGACCGCACCCGTGGGGAGGGGGGTGGGGTACTAATATACGTCAGGGACACGTTGAGTCCGGTTGACTGCCAGTTCCGGTCGGAACGGGAGCTGCTTGGCGTCGATCTGAACGTGGGAGGGACGAACTATAGGTTAATCTTGGTGTACAGACCTCCGCATCTCCTCCTCGAGGAGGATACAGCCCTGTACACCGAACTCAGTAGCCTGCTAGGGGATAGGGTGTGTGTAGTTTTAGGAGACTTCAACTGTCGCGGCATAAAGTGGGAAAACAGGACTGCCGATGCTGAAGGGAGGAGGCTAGTTGACTTTGCTGATGAGAACTTCCTCACTCAGTGGGTCAACGATCCTACACGAGGCGAAAGCGTTCTAGACTTAGTATTCACGACCGAAGACAACCTCGTCACAGGCCTCACCGTTGACGAATCATTGGGCGGGAGTGATCACGGTCTTATTAGGTTTCGTGTGTGCGTCCCTCGGGTGAAACGTAGTAACTCGAGAGGCAGTAAGCTCGATCTCCGGCGAGCGAACTTTGTTAGCCTCAGGGATAGCGTAGGAGAGATGGGGTTAGAGGTTGGCGGTGATGTTGAGGGAGTGTGGAGTGCTTTCCGGGACGAGTTTATGGTGCTGCAGTCTGCTGCCATACCCTCAAAACCGGTCACCCCTGCTTCAACGCAGCCTAAGTGGTTCAATCGTGACATCGCTTCCGCTATCCGAAATAGGAAAGTAGCGTATAGGAGGGCAAAGGCCAATCGTTCCCACGAGAACACTGAAGCGTATGTCCGCCTGTGTAGGGAAGTGAAGGCGAAGGTTAGGCTAGCGAAACGTAACGAAGAACTACGGGTGGCAAGCCTCTGCAAGGGGAACCCTAAGGAATTCTTCAGTTATGTTAATAGTAGAAAGCCCATTACAAGCGGCGTTCTGCGGACCTCCGACGCGGACATCGCTAATGTGCTTAATGAGTACTTTGCGGGAGTGTTCACCAGAGAGGATACCCGCGTCATCCCCGAGCCAGGCGTGAGGCACGAAGGTGCTGGCCTGGATAGTGTTAGATGTACCGCGACAGTCGTTGCCGATAGAATAGACAAACTGAGCGCGTTTAAGGCTCCTGGGCCAGACCAGTTTCTCCCCAGAGTGTTGCGAGAAGTGCGCGACCACGTGGCTCCCCACCTGGCTACAGTCTTCAACAAATCGTTGGAGATGGGCCAGGTGCCTGGTGACTGGAGGGAAGCCAACGTGACCCTATCTTTAAGAAAGGCGATCACGAAAGTCCAGGGAACTATCGTCCCCATTAGTCACTTCAGTTGTAGGTAAATTATTAGAAGGGATAATAGCTGATAGGATCGTTGACCATTTGGATTTCTACAAGCTGCTTGGGGACTCCCAACATGGGTTTAGACGGCATAGGTCGTGTCTCACCAACTTGCTCGAGTTTTTCCACGTCATGTTGAGTGAGTACGATAAGAGTAGGGCGATTGATATACTTTATCTCGACTTTCAGAAAGCCTTTGATAAGGTACCTCACCGCCGGCTAATGGCGAAAGTGCGCGCGCTGGGTATCGGTGGGGAAATAGGTAGGTGGATTGAAAACTGGCTGAGGAATATGCGGCAGAGGGTGGTAATTAAAGGGGCTAGTTCGGGTTGGGCCTCGGTCACTAGTGGGGTTCCTCAGGGTTCCGTTTTGGGGCCACTGTTGTTTATCATTTACATAAATGATATCGACGGTGGCATCGTCAGTCGGATCGCCAAATTCGCTGATGACACCAAGCTTGGGGCCTTGTTTTCGCTTGAAACTCGGAGGCTGCGCGGTCAACTGATCGAGGTTTTCAAGCTCTTACGCGGGTTGAACGATGTCGATTTTAGAAGTATGTTTAGTTTAAATGATAACCCAACTCGCAACAATGGTTGGAAGTTGGATTTGAAACGGTTTAGGACTAGTGTGTGTGGGAATTACTTTACGTATAAGATCTGTGACACATGGAACAGGTTACCTTCGGAAGTTGTGAACAGTTCCTCTGTGGATCAGTTCAAGAAAAGGTTAGACAAAATTTTGTACACTATTTGAGTGTGTAGAAAATTTTCCGTGGCACCCGTTGCCATTGGTACCTCCTCGGTATGGGCCGCAAGGCCTTTTGAGGTACTTCTTTTCCTTGTAACTCCTTGTAACTCTCTCTCTCTCTCTCTCCATCCTCTCTCTCTCCCCATCCTACAAGCTGCTTGGGGACTCCCAACATGGGTTTAGACGGCATAGGTCGTGTCTCACCAACTTGCTCGAGTTTTTCCACGTCATGTTGAGTGAGTACGATAAGAGTAGGGCGATTGATATACTTTATCTCGACTTTCAGAAAGCCTTTGATAAGGTACCTCACCGCCGGCTAATGGCGAAAGTGCGCGCGCTGGGTATCGGTGGGGAAATAGGTAGGTGGATTGAAAACTGGCTGAGGAACAGGCGGCCGAGGGTGGTAATTAAAGGGGCTAGTTCGGGTTGGGCCTCGGTCACTAGTGGGGTATCCTCAGGGTTCCGTTTTGGGGCAACTGTTGTTTATCATTTACATAAATGATATCGACGGTGGCATCGTCAGTCGGATCGCCAAATTCGCTGATGACACCAAGCTTGGGGCCAATGTTGGGACGCCCGAAGCGATCGAGGAACTGCGTGCGGACCTAGGTAGGATAGGAGAGTGGTCGAAAAATGGCAAATGCCGTTTAACTTGGGTAAATGCAAAGTGATGCACATTGGCTACGCCAATCCCAAGTCGGACTACTCGATGTTGGGTAGTAATATCGAGGTGACTGATTTAGAAAAGGACTTGGGTGTGCTAATTAGCAGCGACCTTAAGTTTACGAAACAGTGTGTAGAGGTGGAAAAGAAAGCCCAGAAACTATTGGGTTATATCAGGAGGCAATTTCAGTTACGGAACAAGGAGATTGTGCTCTCACTGTACAATTCCCTTGTTCGGCCGCCCCTGGAGTATGCTGTGCAGTTCTGGTCGCCCACCCTCAGGAAAGATATTGAGAGGCTGGAGCGAGTGCAGGCGAGGGCCACAAAGTTAATCCCTTCCGTTAGGTATATGGGCTACAATCGACGGTTACGCGCCCTGAACTTTTTTTGCTTGAAACTCGGAGGCTGCGCGGTCAACTGATCGAGGTTTTCAAGCTCTTACGCGGGTTGAACGATGTCGATTTTAGAAGTATGTTTAGTTTAAATGATAACCCAACTCGCAACAATGGTTGGAAGTTGGATTTGAAACGGTTTAGGACTAGTGTGTGTGGGAATTACTTTACTTATAAGATCTGTGACACATGGAACAGGTTACCTTCGGAAGTTGTGTACAGTTCCTCTGTGGATCAGCTCAAGAAAAGGTTAGACGAAATCTTGCACACTATTTGAGTGTGTACAAAATTTTCCCTGGCACCCGTTGCCATTGGTACCTCCTCGGTATGGGCCGCAAGGCCTTTTGAGGTGCTTCTTTTCCTTGTAACTCCTTGTAACTCTCTCTCTCCATCTCTCTCTCTCTCTCTCTCTCTCTCTCTCTCTCTCTCTCTCTCTCTCTCTCTCTCCATCCTCTCTCTCTCTCAGAAAGCCTTTGATAAGGTATCTCACCGCCGGCTAATGGCGAAAGTGCGCGTGCTGGGTATCGGTGGGGAAATAGGTAGGTGGATTGAAAAGTGGCTGAAGAATAGGCGGCAGAGGGTTGTAATTAAAGGGGTTAGTTCGGGTTGGGCGTCGGTCACTAGTGGGGTTCCTCAGGGTTCCGTTTTGGGGCCACTGTTTTTTATCATTTACATAAATGATATCGACGGTGGCATCGTCAGTCGGATCGCCAAATTCGCTGATGACACCAAGCTTGGGGCCAATGTTGGGACGCCCGAAGCGATCGAGGAACTGCGTGCGGACCTAGATAGGATAGGAGAGTGGTCCGAAAAATAGCAAATGCCGTTTAACTTGGGTAAATGCAAAGTATGTTGGGGAGTAATATCGAGGTGACTGATTTTGAAAAGGACTTGGGTGTGCTAATTAGCAGCGACCTTAAATTTACCAAACAGTGCGTAGAGGTTGAAAAGAAAGCCCAGAAGCTGTTAGGTTATATCAGGAGGCAATTTCAGTTTCGGAACAAGGAGATTGTGCTCTCTCTGTACAATTCCCTGGTTCGGCCGCACCTGGAATATGCTGTGCAGTTTTGGTCGCCCACCCTCAGGAAAGATATTGAGAGGCTGGAGCGAGTGCAGGCGAGAGCCACAAAGTTAATCCCTTCCGTTAGGCATATGGGCTACAATCGACGGTTACGCGAGCTGAACTTGTTTTCGCTGGAACTCGGAGGCTGCGCGGTCAACTGATCGAGGTTTTCAAGTTCTTACGCGGTTCAACGATGTCGATTTTAGAAGCATGTTTAGTTTAAATGATAACCCAACTCGCAACAATGGTTGGAAGTTGGATTTGAAGCGGTTTAGGACTAGTGTGTGTGGGAATTACTTTACGTATAAGATCTGTGACGCGTGGAACGGGTTACCTTCAGAAGTTGTGAACAGTTCCTCTGTGGATCAGTTCAAGAAAAGGTTAGACCAAATCTTGCACACTATTTGAGGGTGTAGAGAATTTTCCGTGGCACCCGTTGCCATTGGTACCTCCTCGGTATGGGCCGCAAGGCCTTTTGAGGTACTTCTTGTCCTTGTAACTCCTTGTAACTCTCTCTCTCTCTCTCTCTCTCTCTCATCACACCGCATGGCAATGTATCCATATAACGTTAATAATAACCGAAACTCGAGAAAATATACTCTCTGCCTTCCGCTCTATCCCAAATCCTTTTCTCTTAGTAACCTCTTAATACAAACTAATGTATCATATTTTGCGACTTTTTAACTCTGGTAGGATTCAGTTCCATTCCTATAGTGTAAGATACTTAAATTCACGTGTGTATTATGCCATATGATGTGCGTAATAAATAATCATTTTTAAATAGTTGGAGCGTTCAAGGTCATCTGTAGTAATCTATAGACTACCCCTCAAGCCCACTCTCAACACTTAGATTCCCCTAAGACACAGGCGTCTTCAGGTAACATGAATGCGTAGAGATCTAAGGTGTTAGATTCCATATTATATAATTTATGTGCTAGGTTTAAGAATGCTGGCATTGAAGGATGGAAGGAAGGGACAGTAAAAGCGATAATAGGTTTAATGAAGGAAGTGGAATGAGGATGGAGGTAAGCGTTGCTGTGTCGAAGGAAACGAAGTTGGGTGGGGAATTACGAAGGGAGGAGGAAAGGGAGCCAGAGATTATTAATCTAATTCTGCCACTGCGTTCTCCTGATATGAATCCGATTGAAAACCTTTGGGCAATAATGATTAACGAATGGCAGCAACGCAATGAAAGAACATTTGAAGCACTTTTAGCTCACACGAGGATAGTTGGGAGAGCTTACGTCGAACACCAAACATTCCCTACAATCTGGCCTCTTCTATGCCGCAACGATTGCAAGAAATTATTGATGCCGGAGGAAGCTATACGAAATACTGATGTTAAAGCCATGACGTAAGTGTGTATCGAATATATATTTATGTTAATATAGAATTTTATTATATTTTTATGTTTGACATCTATAAAAGTATATATTGTGACCATGAAAGAACTTTACTTATCCTTAGTTAGAATCTTTTCTTGCAATGTCTACGCTCGTGGAGATGATAATATATGCATTGTTGAAACAAACTATGAGAAGGTAATAGTTTTAGGAAAAAAATAAAAACTGGCAACATCGAGGCCATCACATGTTTATGGGAATTGTCATATGATATGCTACCAATAAACTCTTATATACTACTATATACAGTATACTATATTACGTAATAATTACGATGAACAAATCAAATGCAAATTTCTGTGATTCACGGCCCACCAGTCTTGCTTTAGACTAATGACTTTCATAAGATGGAATAGGTTACCACCTAAAACAATGGATAAACTATCTATTAGTGAGACGACCGTGATTTCCTCGAAATGCGAGCGCGTGAGAGGTTCACTGAGGAATTTGATCATTAGATTCTTCACGTAGGATATGTATCACAAACAACAATATTGACAACAATTCCCAACAATTACTTATATCAATCACTGCATTTGAGCAAATAATTTAGACCTGCGTCAAAATAACTTAGGTATCATGCCATGATTTGGGATATTTGCTGAATTAGTCGTTCTCTATAGTCTACAGCAGTGGTGGCCAACCATTTTTTGATGCGTGCCATTTTTAGGTTAGGTTTAATTCGGATGCGCCAAAAAAAATTTGTGAAAAAATTACTAATAAAATATATAATATTTATCTTAAATAGAAATATAATGTGAAAAATATTTACCTTAATGAGATTACATCTTAACTGCTTAACTGCTTAACTACATCTTAACTGCTTAAATCTTTGATTTTTAATATTTAGTGTTAGAAGTGAAAATTTAGCACAATTCATACTAGACCTCGATGCGCCACTTCAAAGTACTTGATGCGCCACCTTTGGCGCAATGCCGCGGTTGGCCACCACTGGTCTACAGTATACATTGAGACGGTATAATCAGAGGCGGATTAAGACACCTCGGGGCCCCGGGGCAATGAAGAATATGGGGGTCCTTTTCTATAGCTCTTTATTAACAATATATGTACATGTACAGTACATAGTACATTTACACGAATTATATGTACGGTGCTCAGGCTAATTGAGAAACAAATTTAAAAGAACCTTAACACAGTGTATTTTGCCGTTTGCCAAAACCAAACGGTATTAAACAAACTTTACTTTAGGGCCTATAAATAATAAAATAAAACAGGGAATTTGTCAGTTTGTGTACTCTGTCATATTTAATCAAAGAAGTTTGCGAAATCTCGAATTATATCATCGAAACTCAGTTGATTGGGGGGCCCCTCAAGCAGGGGAGCCTGAGGCTTCAGCCTCAATAGCCTCAGTGATAATCCGCCACTGGGTATAATGTAATGCCCAGCTAATATTATGATGACTAGGATTGCTCTATAACCATCCCAACATCCCGAAACTTGGTCATTCTGCTTCTTAATCATTTGTATTTTAAACACTAAAATGTAGCAGAAGTGACGTAATAATAGACGTCATTGATGGGGTAGAGCAATTATGTGCACCAATCCGAACACACCTCCGCTGCCATAAGGACCGCCCATTTTATACCTAACAGACTAGCTTGGGACTAGACAGAGGCGCGAGACTTATTGTAAGCACTGTACATGAACTTTATATATACACGGTGAACCAAAAGTAGGTGGACAGTAGGTTGAATACGGTTTGTGTTATATTATATTATAACTATGGTGTTCATTATAACTATGGTGTTTGTGTTTTATTATATTAAATATTATAACTAAATTTATTTAAATTTTATTTTGTATTATAGTATACAAAAAAATTAAATATGTATTCTCAAAATAAACGTTATCATTTACTGTCCACCTACATTTGGTTCACCCTATATATATATATATATATTTTTTTTTTTTTTAGTTCAGGAAGAACCGATTCGCTCTATTTAAAGGGCATATCTCAGCGGAAAAACAAAGAAAAAGTGAGAGGAAAGACAGAGGAAAAAGAAAGGGTGGAGGGGACAGTCGAAGTGGAAAAAGACCAAGGATGACAAGGACTGCAGGGTCGAGCCCCATCATCCTTGGGTGCTAGGGCCGGGAGGGCGCACGTGAAACCTCCAGGAACAAGCACGTACAAACGAGCACAAAGAGCACTCAAGAGCACGAGCTTAGAACCCCCTTGCGGGGATATATATATATATACGTATATGTATATATATATATATATGAATGCATATTACGCGCCGCGCGCGCGCGCGTGTGTATGTGTGTGTGTAACCCACTTTACTTTATCGATATGATATTGCCTTCATTCAACTTTCAGGCATGTTCAACTCGATGCCTCCAACTTCCTCCACCCACACATACACACACACACACACGTGCTCCCAACACACAAATGTAAATTGGAACGTTAATGTAAGGCTATTCTTGAGAGACAACCCATCTGTCTCTAACAATACATCCAACACTCCTGCGCCAAAAAAAAAGTAAATTAGCGCCCCATCCGACGAACTGGAAAACTTCGCCAAAACGAGTAAATAAGAAAATGGTGAACAAATTTTGCAATATTCAGGGAAAAAAAAAATCTTTGAAAAGAACTCAATTTCAGAGGAGCAGAATAATAATTTTGCCTTCCAAAAGCGTCTACATGCAGAGACTCCCTTCATAAATCTCGTTTCTGCAAATGGAGTGCCCGATTCAGGAAGAGGAAAAGGGGGGAGGGGTGTAGGTATTGAGCATGAAATGGCAATAAAAAGAGTCCATAAAGTTCTTTGAAAGGTAAGTAATTTATATTACTATATATATATATATATATTATATATATATATATAAAGTAATTTCTAAACATCTTTCACTTTAAAAGGCTTGTATTTTTTTTTACCAACTGAAATAAGAGCATGAAATTTTTACTGTACCTTCTCTACACACGGGGAATTAATCCCCAAGTGCAAAACATGTTCTATGTGATGTTCTCTCAGCTCACGATATTTACACAATACTTTCGATGGAAGAGTCCTGTCCAACAGATTTCCTGCGGTTTATTATAAAAGAATATCATGGCCACTAACATCACCAGATCTAACCTCTCTAAATATGTGTGGTGTTATTGAAAAGATGACGTTTAAACAGAATCCGCACACAATAGAACAAATGAAAGTATGAATTGAACAAGAAATTTCTCAGATTCCAACAGAGATCCTGTTCAGAGTACTGCAAAATTTTGTTGTTCTTTTGTAGAGTAAATGAGCTGAGAAGACATCACATAGGAGCATGTTTTGCACTTGGGGACTAATTTCCCCATATGAAGAGAAAGTACAGTAAAAATTTCGTGCTCTTATTTCAGTTGGTAAAGAAAATATGATACATACCTTTTAAAATGATAGATGTTAAAAAAAAATTACCATATAGGCCTATACAGGGTGTTTCAAATGTTTGGAGACACTGGAAATATGTAGAAAGAATAATATATGAGTATCTTTATGAAAATGTTTTTTTTTCAACATACTGTTACAGAAGGTGTTCAAATTGTTCACCCTCAACTTCAAGACACTTCATTACTCGTAACTGGCAACCTCTCTGAGTGTTTCAGCAGAAATTCGCTGCAATTATTATCTTATCTTCGCTTTCAAATCCTCAATTGTTCTTAATCTGTCTACGTAGTCGTAGACCAAAATAAAGTAAAAGCTATGTTTCCAGACATATGAAATACCATATATATATATATATATAATATTTTAGGAGCATCATTTTGGTCACAAACTCATTATAATCCTGATAGATCAGAGCTTTATCGAGATATCATTGTTATATTCTACCAAAAAAATATGCCTTGGAAGACCAAATTTAAGACATTACCTACAGGATAGCAGTACAGAATTCATCGCAGGATTTTTCATTATTATAGTCGTACCCCACCAACTTTTGAAAGCTAGTTACGCCCTGCAGCCACTTATCCTGTTAATGCTCAAACTTAGGTGACATTTCGAGTACATTTTCCCCCAGTGGCGAAATGAGTTCCGCATGTTGCCCGGATATATATATATTATATATATATATATATATATCCGGGCAACATGCGGAACTCATTTCGCCACTGGGGGGAAAATGTACTCGAAATGTCACCTAAGTTTGAGCATTAACAGGATAAGTGGCTGCAGGGGCGTAACTAGCTTTCAAAAGTTGGTGGGGTACGACTATAATAATGAAAAAATCCTGCGATGAATTTCTGTACTGCTATCCTGTAGGTAATGTCTTAAATTTGGTCTTCCAAGGCATATTTTTTTGGTAGAATATAACAATGATATCTCGATAAAGCTCTGATCTATCAGGATTATAATGAGTTTGTGACCAAAATGATGCTCCTAAAATACTATGATTTAGAGAATGATCTATATTTATGATAGTAATAGGAAAATCAAAGAATCCCGCCGCCAGATGGCCAGGTATCAGATGTCTGGCGGCCATTTCAAGCACTCTGAAGCCCAGTCGACTATCGCAGTCGTGGTAAAAAAAATTCCTAAGCCATGGAGAGAAGTTGACCTTCGTAGTGAATGTATTCATTTTTCTTGTCGACTCTCGCTCAAAAATGCGTATCTCCTTAGTTCAAAAGTTGGGAGGGGACAAAACCTATATTCAACCTATGTTCAAAAGTTGGGGGGGGGACATCCTCCCCGTTAGTTACGCCCCTCAGTGGCTGGCCCAATTCAACCCAGGCGCCAGCAATCCGGAGCGAACCCAGTGCTTCACCATCCAGAGTCCGACACTGACACCACTGAGCTACGGAGAGCCCTAAAAAAAAATATATATATATATAAGGATTGTATACAAAGTTTTGTCCGATAAATAAAATTTATTCAATAAAACCAAACATAATTAATCTTCAGTGGTAGAAAGATGTTCAAAGTAATCGCCTTTATTTGCAATACATTTTTGCCATCTTCCTGGCAATTTCCTGATGCCATGTGCAAAGAATGTCCGTGGTTTAGCGGTAATCCAGGCATCTAGAACAGCGTGAATTTCTTCCGCAGATGAGAACTTCCTACCACGAATTGAAGATTTAAGTGGGGAGAAAAGGTAAAAATCAGACGGTGCGAGGTCTGGTGAATATGGGGGATGTGGCAATACTGTAAAACCGAGATCGCGCAGTTTCTGAACAGTTTTAGCAGCTGTATGAGGCTTCGCGTTATCATGGAGGTAGTGAAGATGGTGGTATCCCCCATTAACTAGTCGCCGACGTTTTTGCTGAATTGCTACCTTCAAGCGATCTAAATGCTGACAGTAAATATCAGCATTTATTGGTTGTCCACGTGCAATACCTCCAAAAGGAGAACACCCTTGCAGTCCCAGTATACCGACAGCAGATGTTTACGAATGGTCAACGTCCGTTGAACTTCCACATTTGGGATATCACCATCTCCTCTCCAACTCATATGGCGATAGCTGCCATCATTGTCCCAATAGATCCAAACTTCGTCCATTGTAATTAATTGTCCCAAGAAATCATTTGCAGCATATTTCTCCAACAACTCTAAACATATTCGTTCACGGTTTGCCTTTTGTTCAACAGTTAAATAATGTGGAATCCATCGATTAGATAAATAACGTTTCCCCATCTGAATAAGATGCTGCTGAATTGTTCTGTGACAAACTCCCAGTTCTAATGCAATACTCCTAGTCGTAGCATACTTCTCTGTATCCAGAAAGTTTTGTATACCTGTGTTCAAATCCAGTGATGGTCGACCACAACGTGGTTTATCATCGACATTGAAATTGTTTTCCTTGAATTGAGCCACCCACCGACGACATGTAGTACGTTCATTTGTTGTTTCAGCACCAAGTGTCGAATTTATCTCTGCTGCTGCTATGATTGCAGGTGACATTCCACGTTTCCAGAAGAAATAAATCAGCTTACGTACGTCTCTTCGTTCAAATTCCATGCTTAAAAATAAGCAATAAATGATAAATGCAGCGAGAAATGAATGAAGAGAAAATGATGATGGCTGACGGTTGGGTAGGCTAGGCGCTATGTAGCGCCTAGCCTACGCATAGCCTACACATAGTGTTCGAAGCACGAGAATTATATATTAAATAAATCAACCGAATTTCAGTAGCCATAGACCTCATAATTACAAGAATATCAGCGTTTATTCATCGGACAAAACTTTGTATACAATCCTATATATATATATATTATATATACACACACACACCTTGATTACCTTGTTTCTGCTTCCGTCCGAACTGTTCATTCTGACGAAGGTCAAGCTTGTCAATCCATCTTAGACCTACAGTTTAACGTGGAATCTCAGCCACGCCCAACCAGCAGCCCAGCGTCTTTACCACGAGGCTACCCAGGGTACCCATTTATCTACCAACCAAATTTTGCTGGGTTTTGCTGCGCGCCGATAGATTCGTAGTCAGCGACGCTAACCAATACACCACCAAGGCGCATATATATATATATATATATATATATATATATATAGAGAGAGAGGAGAGAGAGAGAGAGAGAGAGAGAGAGAGAGAGAGAGAGTTACAAGCAACAAAGATCCTGAGAGTCACTCTCGGCTAGCCCAAGAAGGAAGTAGAAAAGTTAGAAATAACAATGATAAAAAAAGACTACTGAAAACTTATGCCATGATTACACTTATAAACGTGTAAAGCTTTCATACAGAAATAGTATTAATAGTAAAGTATAGAACAGACAAGACTCTCTCCCTCCTCCGGCAGCCACTGCTGACAGAAAATAGTGGTGAAAGAAGATTTATAGGAAAGTAAAAAAATATAATGGAAAGAATAGCTTCAGAGTTCATTCACACCATGCGTACACTTATCTCGTGTACTCGGGTTACGCATTTGAAGACAGCGGAAAATAAAAGAGAGCATGAATACTAAACTACTAATCTAATCTACGCCATGCATATTTTTAAGGAAATTTTTCTTTATTTATTACGTAAAAGAAGTCATCATTTCATCGTTGCATCATTTCTCCGTAGCTTGCCAAAGCCATTGTACCGAAGATTTATCCTACAGTATATTGCATCCTTCGCATAAGAATCACTTAGAGAAAGCATAGGAATTACGCAGATAATATTATGTATTTCTATAAAACACTTATCTAGTCTATTAACAAGGTAGACGAGTGTCTGAGCGTGTTTTCTGTAATTGGATACGAGAGAGAGAGAGAGAGAGAGAGAGAGAGAGAGAGAGAGAGAGAGAGAGAATTAAAAGGATTTCAGAAAATCGTTTTTCAATTACGCTTCGCTGACAGTTTAAAATACTTTATCCAAAATACTTAATCTAAAATTGTGTTTAAAGAGCTTGCAAATATTTCCTTAATTAATCATGTCAAAAACATGTTTCTGCATGAACCTACTTCGAAGAATCAATTAACGCTTTACATGAAACTGCAAGTCATTAATTTAACTGATACTTCCTCTTTCAGTTACTCTTTATGGACGACTGGTACAAATTGGTAGCGTTTCAAATACACGCATTCATAACTTACCCGACAAAAATTCCGGCCTTAAAGGATTAACCAATCAGTAATGCAGTTACCAAAACAACACTACTAGTAGTAGTAGTAGTAATAGTAGTGGAGCAGTAGTTGCATCTATACTACTAGTATAAATTATAAAATGCATTCTTTGTTCCATTGGCATTTATTGCTATAATTTCTCTCAGCTTAAAGACATCCTGTAATCATTTCTTGTACTGACTCCATAGCTGTAAAGATTACTTCTTACTCAATGTCATTCCCAATCTTATTCACGGTCCAAAAGTGAGAATGCACATTGAGAAACAATTGAGAAACAATTGAGAAACATTGAGGAACAATGTCACTCCATTCCCATCCGCGGTAAAGGCGCCAAATGGAATGGCTAATATTTCCTAACCTAACTAAATTTAATCTAACCTTACCTAACAGTAGCCTAGCTTAACTTAACCTAACCAAACTAACCTAGCCCTGGGAGGGACAGAAACATCTAGGAATTTTCTATCCTCCCAGCCTAGCCTAGCCTAACCATTCGTAACCTACCTGAGTTAACCTAACCCAGACCAAAGTGGGAAAGGCCGTAGATGAAAATGAGAATGACATAAATTGGGAATAGGCCGATTTGAAAATGCCTCGTTTAAGATTCTCACTCTCTCACCTTCCCATTCTTGGGCGCGGAATCGAATGGAAATGACAGTGAGTGAGAATAAACCAATGAGAGCAGAATGGGGATGTCGTTCTTGCATTTCTGACACCATAACTGCGATATAATATTTTCCCCTCAATAACACTGAAACGATTATTATTTTACGTTCGTCTCGTTTCTTCAATGTTGATGAATAAATTCAATACCTCGTCGTCATCCTACCGGTTGTTCGAAGTCGATATTAATTCATTCACGGAGCCAGCAAACTGGATCGGCTTCCTTCGGCCATATATGACATAGGAATCCGATATCACCGATTAATCGGCAATTTTCGCCTTTGATGAAACAGACTCGGAAGTGTTTGCGGGAAAGACAAGCAATCACCAAATCACCAATGCAAATGGCGATTAATTCATTTCCATTTAAAAAAAAAATATATATATATATATATATATAATAATAAAAGCACGTGTGTGTGTGTGTGTGTGTGTGTGTGTGTCTGTCTGTTCCAGCTATAACTCCAAAATGGAAGCAGTTACAAACATGAAACTTTACACACATATTGATTAGGTCCCCAGGTTGTGCACTTGGGTGTTAATAAATTAAATAATTAAAATTACTGGGCCCGAAGGCCCCCATCACCGCGATTAAACTACAGAAAAGAACGCAGCCGTGAAAATTTTGAGCTTCACATTGTGTCAAGATTTCTGAATCTTAAGACTACAGCATAGAAAGAATACAGTCATGAAAATCTTGAGCTTCGCATATAATTAAAACTAGCGGAGCGACCTGGCGTTGCCGGGGTGGATGTTGAACGGTATATATATATATATATATATATATATATATATATATATATAGTATATCCCAGAATAGGCACCTGAAATCATTTTTAGGTGCTTAATCTGGGATTGAGGCAAAACACAGGTGCTTAATCTGGGATTGAGGAGAAAAAAATATAAACAGTTTTTAGAGATATAATTTCATTGTTTTTATCAATATTTGAAAAAATCAACTCTAACCTAACCTAATCTTTTGCTATATCTTCTGCTTTTTTGGTTAGTTTTGCTATTCTTACCAGTTTGATTTTTACCTGATTTTCACATTTAATATTTTATTAATAATATTATTCGATTTCTATTTTAGAAATAATTTTTCTTTATTCATTAAACCACTTTAAACCTTTTATAACTTTGCCTTTATTACATTTGTAATAAACTTTGTATAAACAATAAATTTTGTAATCATCAGGTTTTTTTTATTTAATTCCTTGCAAGGTGCCTATTCTGGGATTGAGGTTGAACGCAGGTGCTTCATCTGGGATTGAGGTACATCAGGTGCCTATTCTGGGATTGACCCGGTTAATTGAATGCCCGGTTAGGTCAACTGAATGCCCGAGTAGGTTAACTGAATGCCCGGGTAGGTCAACTAAATACCCGGGTAGGTTAATTGAATGCCCGGTTAGGTTAATTGTACGCCCTTGACGATTGGTTAGGTTAAGTCGTGATATTTTCGTTAGCTTATAGCGTTCAGCATCCACCCCGGCAACGCCGGGTCGCTCCGCTAGTGTATATATATATATATATATATATATAGTTGATTTTGTAAACATGCGACACTTTAAAAAGTTTGTATTTTTTTCATTAACTGAAAAATAAAAGTATGAAATTTTGACAGTACCTTCTCTACACATGGGGAATTGGTCCCCTAGTGCAAAACATGCAAAACATGCAAAACATGCGGGCACGCGAATTTTTTTTTATGGTTTACATGGTTTTTTTTTGGTACGCGACTGTAAAAAGGTTCGCCACCCCTGCTCTCTGTGATGTTCCATCAGTTCAATGACTCTTTACACACAAACAACAATATTTTTCGAAACTTGAAGGGAAAGTTAGATGAAACGGATAAGTTACAGTGTATAGCTTCAGGCAATTTAAAATAGACAAATTATTTTGGATAAGGTAGGAAATTATTGTTTTTTTTTGTTTTTTTTGTGTTTTACTTTACTTTCAGATATTTTAGTTGAAACTTCGTATACTGTACCAACGCTATTTTTATCCACTTGGAACAGAAGAAAGTAATAAATAATATGAAATCCCTATGGATTCGGACTTTTGAAACGCTCTCTCTCTCTCTCTCTCTCTCTCTCTCTCTTTTGATCGAAAATAGCTGAGGGTTATTTAAGTGGTAATACTTAAATTTAGACTAAAATCCCAAGTACATAAAGCATACATACTTTTCTGGATTGAATTGAAATTTACATAAACTTTCATCGGATTTTTTCAGCTGTCAAAAGATAACGCGTTTTTGTGTTGAGGAAAAGCGAACAGCACGAGGAAATACAAGTCTGTTTCATGTACGTAATTTTTATAATATCGTACATGGATATATTTGAGATTATGAAATATATACAGTAAATGAAGTGTACAATATATATATATAACACCAATTCACTAACTCACTACTTCACCAGGCCACCTCGAGAGGAGGGGCGACAAGCTTGACCTTCGTGAAATGAGGAATCATCTCACGGAACATTGGACACCCTGTATATATACACCTTTCCTTTCACCCTTTCAATAAATGATTACCCTGATTAAAGCATGCTATAACTTTTAAATAAACACTCGTATTCAAACAGTTTTAATCATGAGTAGATAAACATACAAAGTTTTGATACATAGTTAATGAACTTAATAGGCTTCCACATGTGCACCCCTAGTGGCGCGTAAAATGTTTAAACGGTATTCACACTCACGCCACACATTTTCCAACATTTGTGGGTTAACTGTTGCAATTGCATCCGTAATGCGTTCTCGCAATGTCCTGATATCTGGAACAACTGTTGCATAAACCAAATCTTTAACATGACCCCAGAGAAAGAAATCCAGCGGGGTAATGTCTGGTGATCTTGGGGGCCATGGGATTGGCCCGTCCCTGCCAATCCATCGATTTGGAAATGTTGCGTCGAGAGTTTCACGAACAACATTCGCCCAATGAGGGGGTGCCCCATCTTGTTGGAAGATGACAGTTGGTTGCTTGTCCTGCAGCTGGGGGATGGCGTAATTGGTGAGCATATCCAAGTACACAGTTGCGAAAAAGAGTTCTCAGCGAAGAAGAAAGGACCAATTATCTGGTCATGCGTTAGTCCACACCAGACATTGATCTTCGGACTGCCCCGAATATGTTCCCTTACGGCACGTGGGTTTTCCGATCCCCAAATACGCACATTGTGTCTGTTGACTCTACCACTAAGATGAAACGTAGCCTCGTCTGAAAAGCAGACACGTAACAAGGAGTCATTATCCTCGTCAATGCTGTTCAAAATGTCAATAGCGAATTGTTCACGTTTTGGACGGTCATCAGGCTTCAGTTCTTGAACAATTTGTACCTTGTAGGCGTGTAACTTCAAACGTTTGTGTAACACCTTGTGCACCGTAGACTTCAGTATCTTTAGTTGGCATGAAGCTTGTCTCACCGATTTCCTTGGTGACCGTGTGAAAGCAGTTTGAATGTTTTTCACCGTCCCATCGGAAACTGATGGTCTACCGCTGCTCTTTCCCTTTTCCACATTTCCAGTTTCCAAGAATTTTTTCATCCACGACTTAATTAACTTCACATCAGGTGGATTCTTTCCATACTTTGCTCCTGAACCTTCGCTGAACACTGACAGGAGATTTGTGTTCTGCAAGCCACACAACACATTGTGCCTTCTTCTGTCACAGACGCCATCTTAACTGAACAGCTACACAGCGCTCCTAGCGGCGCAATGCGGTAGACGAAAACACACCAGCACAGAAACTCTATGCGCCGTACGAGATCACCTGTAAAAAGAAAAACGGATGTAAGATTCGTCATTAACCCTTTAACGCGCGAACGTTTTTGTAGGGTTAAGTCTAAATGCGTGTATTTGAAACGGTACGTATTCGACCCAGTCGGCGTTAGAGGGTTAAAACATGAGAGCATACGTTTTCAGGGTAAACATTTATGGACACCCTGTGTATATATATATATATATATATATATATATATATATATATAATATGTTAAAGGACAAAAGTTTCCCATTCTTGTATAGCGCATCTAAATTCATGAGGAAAAAGTAGGGACCATCCATTTTTATTTGAATTCAATTTGTTTTTTAGACTTTCATTTTATTTAGCTTAAGGAATTGAGAGAATATACATCTATGAATCACTGGGAGGCAAATCCTTCTACGCAAATAATGGTTGTTGTTTAAACACCATTTTGTAATAATGCCTCCATGGCTACACTGTAATTCCAGAATAAGGATACAAAATGAGTATTCCGTCAAGTTAAAGAAAATGTCTGTAGGCCTACTCAATTTTATATATGTTACGCCCTTTTTGGCGAAATTGGCCTTTTTGCCAAAAAAAGGCCGATTTAGGTTAATTGAATGCCCGGTTAGGTCCTCTCTCCGCCCTTGACGATTGGTTAGGTTAAGTCGTGATATTTTTGTTGTTTAGCGAAAATATCACGACTTAACCCTTTTGCAAAAAGGACAATCTTTTTGTAAAAAGGCCGATTTCGCAAAAAGGCCATAATATCCAAAATGTCTTAGAAGTCTGGACTCGTAGGGAAAATAGACATTATATTTTTAAAGTGAAACAAACACATTTCTAATGTCAATTTTACATATTTCAGGAAAGAAAATACCCTGATGGCTTGGTATGCCAATGAAGAAAAGGTGGAACTGGTGTTGCTACATGTTTCCGGAAAAAACCAGAGGGAGGCATGTCAGTTATTTCACGAACATGCCTCCCTCTGGCTTTTTTACCCATCACTGTAGTTTCTTTCCTGAAATATGTAAAACTGACATTACAAATGTGTTTGTTTCACTTTAAAAATATAATGTCTATATTTCCTATGAGTCCAGACTTCTGGGACATCCTGTATGTACGAGTATTAAATAATTTGAAATTGTTAATTTTCTTACCAAACTTCTAATTTTTAAATATATTTATTTCTCTTATAAAAAGTGTTAAATATTATCTGAAGAACAACAATAATTAACTTTATTTAATTTAAGGCATACCGATTCGGACAAGTTCCCTCAGCGCGGTCTCTGTAAATAGGCCTACAGTCTACTCATTTCGTCGAGAATACCAAAGAAACAACACTCTGAAAACAAAACTAAACAAAACTAACCTCACCTAACGTAGCGAAGCTTAACCTAACTTAATCTAACCTAATAATAACTTATCGATAAAATGTCAAGTCGATCAGATGTCGTAAGGCCGCTGTAAACAATATCTTGTCGGAGTTTCAGCCAGTAGCTCCTCCGGAAGATATAGTCTTTATGGCTGCTCCCGAGAGTTTGGCGTAAGACTCTAGTTCCAGCTTCAGTATCTCGTCATTCTTTAAGAGTTAATACCAGGTTTAAAAGGTCGTTCACACTAAACACTTTTAGTGGATTTTCTGTTCCAAACTAAGGTTTCTCTCGGGATTCCGTTGACAGATAAATGAGGAATTCCGACTTTGGTAACGTAGTACGTGGAATAAATTCCAAAATAGTTTTACGAAGCATCTTGATAAAAATTAAGTATATTTTCATACAACATGGAATGACCCAAAATAATTTGGAAATTTATTCTTATTAACAAAAGAACAGAGACTGAACTAATTCAAAGCTGTGAAATGTTTCAAACGTGACAAAGTATGTGTACAAGTGTAACTTACTCATTATTCAAGATGTAATTACTGATCCTCACTTTTTAAATACATCACAAAATGGAGGCCTTAAAGATCAAAGTAATGGAAAAATGATCCCCCAAAGTCCATTTTATGACAGAGATTCATGCGCAGTAATAGGACACTTGCAGTATCCTATATACTATTGAGCTAAAATGTGTCTGTGTGTCCGCGTTCTTCGGAACCGTGCACAGACTAAATGGCACATCAGAAAATTCTGCAACCACCACCAACTGATAGCCCATGAGCTGCCGATGTGCTCTGTCAAGTTTCCCGGTCCTAGGTCACTCTGCGGCTGAGCACGAGCTATTTAATGTCTATTACAAGGTCAATAAAACTATAGAAAAGAACTCAGCCATGAAAATCTTAAGCTTCACAAATCTTGATACTCAATCGGATGTGAAGTAATTGGGGGAGTGGGAGTGGGGGTAATGAGGAGAGGGGTGGGGGTAATGGCGTTTTTTACTTTTGTGTGTGGGGGTAATGGGGGAGAGGGGTGGGGGTAATGGAGGTAATGGCGTTTTTTTTACTTTTGTCGCTTAGCCACTTCTTCCTATGAGGGCCTCATATAATATAATTTTAAATCTAGAACCAATACAAAAAATACTTGAAAAAGTGAAAAAAAAAATATTATTATCCATTCAATTTTAAACCGTATCAGAATATACAGCTAGTTGTGATATATACTGCTACCTGCCCGGAGGGCGATAGCGAGCTACCACTTGTCTTTACTATGGTAACTCCATTCACATTTAATACATATACTCGTATATTCGCTGCATGAGCAACTGAGCAAATTGACATTTGTGTGAAAAGGAAAATATACATTAATTACGTGTTTTAAGATAAAAGATGTGTCAAAACACTTGTAACGTATATAAAATAGACATTTGTTATTATATCTGGTTCATAATGAATCGCTTATTTATTTTTAGTACAATTCTCTATCCACTCCATTTTGATTTTCAAGAGGAATAGTGAGCATACGATTGTGCAATAACGAATCCTTAAAATTGCGAGTCATTTCTGCTCCAGTGAACCATCGGAAAGAACGCAAATACGTGATTAGTTAGAATGAATTTCGCAGCGCCCTCTGCTGTAATTGTGCTCTTGTATTTGGCATTTTTCAGTTCTATGTAAAAGGATAAAGTCTGTGTTTTTATATATTACTTTTAGTTATTTCAGTAACAATGAATGATTCGAATTACAAAATAGTTAAAATATATATACACACAGGGTGTTTCACAACATGTGGGACGCACTTTCAGGATGGATTCAGGACCTGAAAACAATGAAAAAAGTTTATATAAACATATGCCCCAAATCGCTTTGTTTCCGAGTTACAGCCCGTTTTGTGTTCTAGCAATTCTTTCCGCAAACTGTTTACAAACACTGCTTGCCGACAATGTTTGTGAGTGTGTACGAGACTTATTTCATGTATGGCCTTGCCGCTTGTAATGTTTCGTAAACTGTATGACATGTTTCAATATCGTTGAGTGTCGAGCCATCAGTCAGTCAGAGATGCATTGCGGTGTTTCACTGTTCGTATTCGTAACTCTTACCGTGAATAAGTACAGTCCAGTGAAAAAATAAAACCTTTAAAGTTTTGTGCTATTCAGTGACAGTGTGCATTTGAAGTAAGAATGGAGGCTTATTCAAACAGAGAAATGGCAGACGTACATCTCATGTATGGACTTGCCGAGTGTAATGCGGCCGCAGCAAGACGTCTGCATGCGGAAAGGTTTCCGAATCGCCGTCTGCCAGATAAGAAGACCTTTCAGAGAATAGACGAGCGTCTTGGTGATACAGAATCAATCCTGGTGTCAGCACGCGAAGGATAGCAGCAGCAGAGGGTGTAAGATACATAACTGTGTGGAGAATTTTACGGGAACAACAGCTTTACCCATATCAAATTCAGAAAGTACAAGACTTTACTGAAGCTGATTTCCCACCACGAGAGGCTTTTTGTACTTGGTTCCTTCAACAGTGTGCTCGCGATCCTCTTTTTCTATCCTCCGTCTTGTTTTCTGATGAGGCTGCCTTCACAAGAAATGGCGTGATCAATTTTCACAACACTCATAACTTGGCCGAAGAGAATCTGCATGCCATTATCCAGTCAAGGCACCAACAACAATTTAGTATCAATGTATGGGCAGGACTTATTGCCGACAACTTAATCGGTCCTTTTGTTTTGTCTGGAAGATTAACAGGAGAATCCTATTCCAATTTTTTAAGGAATGATTTAAGCGATTTACTAGATGAAGTTCTTCTTGGTGTCCCACGTCGTATGTAGTTTATGCATGACGGCACTCCGCCTCATTTTAGTCGAGTAGCCAGAGACTAATTTGGATGATCATTTCCCTGATAAATGGATAGGCCGTGGAGGACCCATTGCGTGGCATGCTCGCTCCCCGGACCTGAATCCACTCGATTTTTATCTGTGGGGTCATCTGAAGTCCATCGTTTACGTGACACACATTGACAACGTTGAAATACTTCGCCAACGCATCGAACAAGGATGCCAGAAAATCCGAGCAATACCTGGAATGTTTGAACGCGTCAGGGAGTCTATGACGAGGCGTGTTCAGGCGTGTATTCAAGCACAAGGCGGTCATTTTGAGCACTTCCTTTAAAAGCAAGGCCGTTACTTGCTGGAACACATAACGGGCTGTAACTCGGAAACAAAGCGATTTCGGGCATATGTTTATATAAACTTTTTCATTGTTTTCAGGTCTTAAATCCATCTTGAAAGCACGTCTCACATGTTATGAAACACCTTGTGTATATATAAATTCAAATAAATTTTACATATTCAGTATTCCATATCAAAATCATTAATAATTCGTATTACAATACAGCCACTAAATATATAAGTTTGTCATTATTCTGACAACCCATTTTACATAAAAGAGTTAGGATAATGAAGCTGCCATAACCAAAAATTGTATGGGATATATATATATATATTATTATTATATTATATATATATATATATATATATATTATATATATATATATATATAATCTAAAATAAAACTAATCAGACAGCTGTGACGCGAAAGATTTTCATTCTGTAATATAGTTGTTGACAGAAATGCGGATCAGCGTCCAAAGTATTGACTGAAAAGAAAAGCAAAGAAGAAATCGCATAAAAAGTGCAAAAAGGCGAATGAACAGACAGACATCTCGAAAAAGGTGAAATGAAAGCAAAGTAAAAATCATTACCAATATACGAGGGGAGTCGATACAAAAGTAATGCCCTTGTATTTACGAACTAAGAAATATCATACGAGGTATTACTTTCGTACCGACCTTCGTACAAACCTGATATATGCTGCGATTACTGGTATGAGTAGTATGGTAGCACCGAATAGGACAAGTGATGATGTCATCAGTTTTAGTCACAGTCACACGAGTACCTGTACCATCAGCAACTTCATACTGAGGGTAATGACGTCACGCGTAACTGCTGCAACTTGCAACATTACAGAGGCGGAGAATTTTAAAATTACGTTACTATGATAATTCACGAACCGACAGAGGAAAATGGGGGTAATAAATGTGTAACTATGGCAACAGTATCTTCCACCCTAGACTATCCCTTCCTCCTTAACCATCCGATTCACTGCACCAGAATATTGCTCATCTATATAGTGCACCAGACCGCCGCTTCATTGCGTCGTACCGAAAATTATATATAAACCGGAATAAAAATAAATATTTCTCTCCTCTTTCCCCTCATCTTATCCTCGTGCCTTATCTTATCCTAACTGGATTCCTACACACACAAACACACACATACATACATATACTATATATATATATATATATATATATATATATATATATATATATATATATATATATAATATATACACAGGGTGTTTGAAAACTTTCTGTACAAATTGTAATGGGGAATAGGCAACACCAAGACAAACCCTTTTCGTCTATAAGTGTATGTCCGCTGACGTCACCATTCGGCGCGAGAGGGCGCCGCTGCAATTGGCTAAAAGGTGAAGTGGGCTAGACTCGCGCTTGCCGCGGGCATTCTTAAATCGGACGTAGTACGCGTAACATGGAGCGCTTCACGACTGCTGAGATGGCTGACATGCATATGGTGTATGGGGCTGCCAATGGAAACGGAAGAGCTGCTGTGAGGTTGTACCGACAGCGCTTCCCAAACAGACGTGTGCCAAACCACCAAACGTTTGCGCATTTGCATCGGCGACTGCGAGAAACTGGAACATTCCATGCAAACATGCATGACACTGGTCGGGAGAGAAACGTGCGCACTCCTGACATGGAAGAAATCCTACGGCGATTTGAGGACAATCCAAGCGCAAGCACGCGAGGTGTTGCACGTATCCTCGGTGTGAACCACGACCTGGTCTGGAGAGTGTTGCACGAGCAGCAGTTACATCCGTTTCATCGTCAGAGAGTCCAGGCATTACAACCTCGGGATTACCCTCTTCGTGTGGAATTCGCACGCTGGTTTCTGCAGCAGACAGCGGTGCAGCCTAATTTTCCGGCTTATGTGCTGTTCTCAGGTGAGGCCTGTTTCACACGTGAGGGTGTTTTTAACATGCACAATTCTCACGTGTGGGCGCACGCAAATCCACATGCTACACGGGTGCATGCTCATCAAGAACGGTTCGCCGTCAATGTTTGGGCGGGTATCGTCCATGGCAAGTTGCTTCTTCCATGTCAGGAGTGCGCACGTTTCTCTCCCGACCAGTGTCATGCATGTTTGCATGGAATGTTCCAGTTTCTCGCAGTCGCCGATGCAAATGCGCAAACGTTTGGTGGTTTGGCACACTTCTGTTTGGGAAGCGCTGTCGGTACAACCTCACAGCAGCTCTTCCGTTTCCATTGGCAGCCCATACACCATATGCATGTCAGCCATCTCAGCAGTCGTGAAACGCTCCATGTTACGCGTACTACGTCCGATTTAAGAATGCCCGCGGCAAGCGCGAGTCTAGCCCACTTCACCTTTAGCCAATTCCAGCGGCGCCCTCTCGCGCCGAATGGTGACGTCAGCGGACATACACTTATAGACGAAAAGGGTTTGTCTTGGTGTTGCCTATCCCCTATTACAATTTGTACAGAAAGTTTTCAAACACCCTGTATATATATATATATATATATATATTATATATAATATATATATATATATATATATATATATATATGAAAATTATTTCACGAAAGTAACACGTGAAAAATATTTATGATGAAAAACCACGAAGGAAAGGAAACACAGAATGGTGCTCAAGCGCTTTCATTCCTGAGGATGTCATTAGACGAAAGCGCTTGAGCACCATTCTGTGTTTCCTTTCCTTCGTGGCTTTTTTTCATCATATATATATATATAGCTACCATACAAAACAGCGACATTTTTATAGCTTTAACTGGATAGCTGCATTTAACGTAATCTAAATAAGTAATTAATTTAACCTAATCTAATCTAACTTCACTTAACTTGTCAACTAATGACAGTTAATGATTTCCAGTAAAAAGAATAAGCCAAACTATGTCGCCAAACACACACACACACACACATACACAGAGTTTGGTATGCAGTTTAGAGACCTTTACTTTCTAGATCATTAAATCAGTAACTAATCCAACCAGATGGATTGGATTGGTCTACAATCTCCTCCTCATAAGGAGGACATTATAGACACCAATCGACCAGGGAAGTACTCGTGGGGGGGGGGGGGCGTTAGGCAGGAGACGGGAGTGCTGGAATTTCCATTTCTCTCGTCTCTGTCCTCTTTAGCTGATCTTTTTCAGAGTCTCATCTACCCTGTGAACAGTCCAGCATGCTATCAGACACATACTTCTCCCTCTATTCTTCACCACACATACAGTACATGCACTTTACGCACTACACAATCTTTTCAAAATTTATATAAAAAAAAAGGCACCGTGGGCCTCAGGGACCTTGATTTTGGCTCTCTCCTTCTTGTATAGGGGGTGCATTTTGGCGGGTGTTCGCCCTTGCTCACTCCTTACAAAAAGAAAAAAATACTGATGTTCAAATGCTTTTCTCTCATACCTCTCAGAATG
>JAJOZX010008207.1:0-67500 GCA_023014485.1 Bathynomus jamesi | reverse complement strand
GTGTTTTTGCAGTACGTATAAATCTCTGAAATGGAACAACGCGCGTTCGGAGACGAACGAAATGATTAAAACAGCTTTTGAAAATGATGCTCTCAGTGTAGCTAACGTTTACAAATAGCACAAAAAGTTTAAAAATGGAGAAACATCGCTTGAAGACAAGGAACGCAGTGGCCGCCCTTCCATTTCTCGTACGGATGAAAATGTCCAACAGATTCGATTTCTGGTACGAGCAAATGTTTCTCCATTTTTAAACTTTTTGTGCTATTTGTAAACGTTAACTACACTGAGAGCATCATTTCCAAAAGCTGTTTTAATCATTTCGTTCGTCTCCGAACGCACGTTGTTCCATTTCAGAGATTTATACGTACTGCAAAAACACACCCTCCTTTTAAGCGCTCCAACCAACTACTGACTCATGGTAGCAGATTTTGCTTCAGACTGCAGACGCCAGAGGGCAGGAAGACTCACATATGTAAACGGTTATTTCTTATATGCATTCATTTGTCCGTAGCAATAAAATTATCGATACTTTTTGATCACTCCTCATATATATGTATATATCATACATAGCCATATAAGGACGCCGACGAACTTTCCTCCGCAATTAAACGTTGTATTCATAATGTTTTTACTTTTATTGTACTTCAAATTTACGAAATTCGTCTCACGGAAAGCAAATAGAATGGACACGCAAATAGTTTTGAAATTTTGAAAAAAATGCCTTGTTATTTGCGCAAATTACTGTACTTATTAATTTAATATCCAAGAAATAAATTATCGATAAATGAAACTAAAAAAAGGTAAGTCGTAAAATATTTTTTACCATTTTAATTTTCTTGGTCATTTTATTTTTCCAAAAATAATTTACTTCGAAGCTAATTTTCGCTGGTTTCCTTTTATGCTCTTAATTTATTTAAGAGTGCCATTTCATCCATTTTTTTTCCATTTCTTTCTTACATAACTTTCGTGCAGCCATCTCGTAAAAAAGAAAGAAATCAAAACCTATTCCAGGACGACAATACAACCCACTGAACCCTTGAAATGACATCCTAGAATGACAAAAAAAAAAGATTTGGCTGGAATTGCTTTGCACTTTTAACACGAAATTCCTTAACGAGCTGAGAGAGTTATTGAGTTACAGGATATCAAAGAGAGAGAGAGAGAGAGAGAGAGAGAGAGAGAGAGAGAGAGAAGAGAGAGAGAGAGAGAAGAGAGAGAACAAATATACAGGGCGTCCCAAAAAAATGTATACACACTTTAACAGCTGATAGCTCAATTGATGTTTCTTTCTTTCCAAGTTAAACCCATTAGAATTAATAATGGCAGTCAGACTAAGCTTTGAACAAAGGAAATTCATTCTAAAATGCTACTGGAAGTGTGAAAACGCAGTTGAAGTGCAAAGACAGTTTAGGAGGGAGTTTCAAACAGATCCACCAACGCGACTTACCATCACTCGAATTAGAGATAAGTTTGAAGCCGATGGAACTGTTCAGAATGTCCACAAGAAGTGTTCCGGAAGACCACGGACATCGACAAGCCCCACAAAGCAAGAAAGAGTACTGGAAACGTATCACCAAAGTCCAAGAAAATCTGTGCGGCAAGCGAGTCGTTAGGTAGGAATTTCAGAATCGTCTGTCCAACGCATTTTGAAGCGCTGTCAATGGAAAAGTTACATTCCAAGATTAGTCCATGCTATTAATGAAGATGATGATCCGGACCGAAGAGTGGAGTATTGCGAGTGGTACTTGGCACGATGTGGATGTGGATTGGACGAAGGGGTTTCGTAGAATACCCTCCGCGTTCACCAGACCTCACACCACTAGACTTTTTTTTATGGGGATACTTAAAAGACAAAGTCTACGCTATAAAACCTGCAACAGTCGCTGAATTGAGAGCAGCCATTGAACGAGAATGCACACAAATACCAAACGAAATGTTTCGTGATGTTTGCGATTCCATTGCTTCGCGTTATCAGCAGTGCCTGGACCAGAACGGACGTCAGTTTGAAAACAGGCGTTGACAAAACAATTAAATAATGTCTGTAGATTCTATTACATTTTGAAAATGAAATGTATTTTAATAAACACTGCCTTTATAAGTATTTAAAGTGTGTATACATTTTTTTGGGACGCCCTGTATATGGAAGAGGAATAAAAATGAGTCAGTCTCTCTCTCTCTCTCTCTCTCCAGAACCCGAGTTATACATGAACTTCATATTTTGAAATGATTATGATCACCTTTTTTACATACTCGTAGTTACGCATAAGGAAGGAATCAATCATTGTAGGGAACTTTAACTGCCCAAACATTAATTTCAGTACCTAAAAAAGCGATCCTGTCTGTGGGTACACGTTTGATAGATTTTCTACAAGATAATTTTCTTTTTGTAAAGGTGTTGTTGCCGACTCGCGATGAGAATATTTTAGACTTAGTTTTAACAACAAATAATTATTTAGTTCAGAATGTAGACGTTGGAGAAAGTTTATGCAATAGCGATCATTGCAGGATATGTTTTTCGGTAATGTTAAAAACTTATAGAGAGTTAAAATAGCGTCACAGTGCCTGATTTTAGGAGAGCAAATTTCGATGAATTTAGCGCTTCATTAACTTTAGTAAATTGGGATGAACTGTGAGGGGTAGATAGTGTTCTTAGCATGATGGATAATTTCAAGAATATATTCCTAAATTTAAACGAGTGACGTGTACCGAGGAGAGTTAAGCGATGTGAATTGAATGAGCAACCTAAATGTAATAGAAATATAGGAAAAGCAATCGCGGATAAAAATGTAGCCTTTGAGAGGTATAAAAGACGGTGCGCAGCAGCACTTTCAGACCTATATCGTTTAATTATATCTGCTAAATATGAATTTCAAATTCAAGTTGCTCGTGAATGTAAAGAAAACTCGATGAAATTTTACGATTCCGTTCGTAATAGAAATCCTTGAGGGACAATATTGAGCCCCTGGTTGATTCGCGTGGTAACTTAACAAATAACTATGGAGAGATAGCGATAATTTTAAATATTTTTTTACATCAGTTTTTACAGTTGAGGATACGTCTTTTATTCCGGAGGCTAGTAATATGCTCAGTGACGTAAATGAGACTTTTTCATTGCTTACCGACACAAATGTTTATACTGAAGAGATTTGTCACTATATAGATAAGTTAAAAATTAACAAATACTTGATCTTTTAGTTCAAATATCATATTTAATAAATCTTTATCGTACGGGGGGGGGGTTATTCCTCGGATTTTAAATTGGCTAATGTAACTCCAATCTTTAAAAAAGGGGGTAAACAACAGGCGGGGAACTATAGACCTATTAGTCTAACTTCTATAACTAGAAAGTTTTTAGAAACAGTTATTAGAGATAGTATAGTCGCACATCTTGCGAGCAATAATCTTATAAAACAAAGCCAACATGAAGTCAACATGAAGTCATTGGTATTTATGATTGTAGTAGAGTGGTAGATATTGTATATTTAGATTTTTAAAAGTCTTTTGACAAAGTTCCGCATTAACGATTATTAGAAAAACTTTTATAAAGCTCATGGAATAAGGAGTGGCCATCGTTTGGCTTTGTTCTTAATTGGATTGATAATTGTTAACTTGTAAGATGAACTTAGGTCAATAAAGTAAAATTTTATTTTCCGTAGGACTTGAGTTAAAGAAAATTTGTTTTCGGCCCTAGGCGACGCCTATTCCGTTCTTTAGGCCTACTTGATTTCCGATCAAGGTTTATCCTCATTTATTAATTGCATAACGTAAGTGTAATTTAATTTAACCCGTGAAAAACATAAGATTAAAAGTACAAAAACTTAAATGTTTTATTATAACAGTTAAAGGAAAATTTGGTAATTAAAACGATAAACATTGCTAGCTTACTTCGGTAAAGTTGAAATTTGAGCTTAACTAACAGGAAGAAAGTTAAATAAATGACTACGCTACCATGCCAATTGTCGTGCATTTGGTGGTACGGTAACATCCTTATTGCTTTGCATTACTCCCATCAGCACCCAACCACAAACGGAGCATTGGATCGGAACAGAAATGATACGGGACCGGTAACATCTCGGGGTTAGTGGAAAGGGACGTCACTCCGGGAGAGAAAGTAAAATTCAACACCGGGTTTGGTTTCAGAGCATTGGGAGTTCTCAAATGATGGGAAGTTTGATGAGATTTCTTGGGAGTCAAAACCTCCGAATAGTCATACTCATCTTAGGGGAAGCTACTTAGGTAGAGGGTAGGGTTGCAAGACGTCCCGTATATACGGGATTGTCCCTTATTTCATTGCCTTGTCCCGTTGTCCCGGCATATTGTCCCGTATTGTGTGACCCTGATACCTTGACGCGAAAAATATTAAATGAATCGCTGCACAATCAAAGAGATAGTCAAAACTCAGAACTCGAAGCAGTGACGAGCTGCCATCTGCAAATCAGAGTTGTCAGACAGTGTTACAGTGCAAATTATCACTCATTAGTGCAGTCATGATATTGTTAGAATACAGCTGTGTTGTGTCAGTAATATATTGCTTTTTTTGTGGGGGGCGTTAGCTCTATTCACCCTTTTAATTAATTATGCCGAAACGCAGGTATACAATTAGCGACGACTGTCCTAAACAGTGGGATATTATTAAGAATGGGAAAGAGTACAACCAGTTTTATAACAGTTGCAAAGAGACCCAAAGACCTCAGACAAGTATAACTAAGTGTAGCAATAAATATATATTTAACGTATATTTGTTTATTTCCTATCATTAACTTTTACAGTTATATAAGCTGAATAAGACATAATTTCTGTAATCACCCAACCACAGGATTTCCGATGTCAACCCGGACACAAAGAGGAAGTGTCCCTTATTCTCAAAACTGAAATCTGGCAACCCTACTAGAGGGGAACTTTAGTTTTAAATATTGTACATCAAAATTTCATAAGAAAAAAATATGCCTATTATGCATTATTATTCCCCATTATGCATGGGGAATTCTTAAATTGTAGGTTTGGCCAGCTGGAGGTGCCCTCTGAACCAGTGCTTCTTTATGTAGGTAATTCCTGCGCGAAGGACCCAATATAAATTACCACATGGTAAATCTTCAGTACGGTAGCTTTGGCAGACTACGGAGAAATGATGCAACGATGAAATGATGACTTCTTGTACATAATAAAAAAATAAAAAAATCCTTAAAAAAACGTATGTCCTTTATTTTCCGCTGTCTTCTAATGCGTGACTGAGTACACGAGATAAGTGTACGCTTGGTGTGAATGAACTCTGAAGTTATTTTCTTCATTGTATTTTTCCTACCTTCCTGTAAATCTTCTTTCACTACTATTTGTCAGCAGTGGCTGGCGGAGGAGGGAGAGAGAGCCTTGTCTGTTTTATACTTTACTATTGCTACTATTCATGCGTGAAACCATTACACGTTTATAAGTTTTCAGTATTCTTTTTTTTATTGTTATTTCTAACTTTCCTACTTCCTTCTTGGGCTAGCCTAGAGTGGATCTTAGAGTTTTTTTTAGCCTATAACTCTGTAACTCTGCAACTCTCGCTTAAGGTCAAACGGCCGAAGTTGAAACAGTCAGTGTATACGCAGTTTTGCATAATTTATAAAGTTTTAAAACTTTACAAATTTATTTTATTTGCAGAAATATAGAGAAAGGGTGAACGAAAACGATGGCCACTGTGACCTTTTATATATATATATATATATATATATATATATATATATATATATATATAAAGAGAGAGAGAGAGAGAGAGAGGCTCGTAAAAAACAATATTTATCTATTTAAATTTATTCCTGAAGGGGTGAACAAGTACAATAGATTACAAGTATCATTTCTCATGTAACTTCGGTTAATAGGTTCTTTTTCTCACAAAAAGTATTGTTTCATGAGCGCGGCTGTTTATTAACACGAGGAAATGACTCCGTTTTGCTTGTGTAGCTTACATGGAGAAGTTTACAAGGACAAGATGAAGCCTCAAAGACCTTTTGGTCCACTAGGGGAAGTTCCTGTTGTTAAACTAATGCATTTTTAAATTATTTTAGCAACAGTATAAAACTGCGTAGAAAAGCATAAGGCTCTTTCCTTACGCTCCGCTCCCTCCCGCCAGAGACGGGTACGGTAAAGGTTGAAGAAAATACCTTGACCCTGTTAAAGTAGCCAAGAAAATTTTACAGGAAAGAGGAGAATAGATAAACTAGAAGTAACTTTATAATTACGCTATGCACACATAGAAATCGTACCACAGCACCATTGTATAAACTAACGTAGTAATATATCTGCGCTGATCGTGTATCAACTACTTGGTATCATCACAAAAATCTCAAACAAATGGTTTTCATTTTATACAAAATATTTACAGTAGGTATATAAGAGGCAAGTGATCAAAGAATGGGTTGGTCGATGGCTGACCATGCTATGTGGGGCACAATGCAACCAGAGACGTCTAAGTATAGGGAGGACTAGGTATTGGAGTAAACATGAGCGGATCCAGGGGGCATATGGGGGCATGCCCCCAAGGCTAGATTCCCTTTTACTGGTCCATAAAACGCTTTACACCATTTTTTCAAAATTGCCCACAAAATCCACAATTTTTACGCAACTACGATAAATTTTATGGCATTGTGCTCAGTAGATATTTACCCCTCCTAAAATATCGTTTTCTAGTATTACTATTAGTGCCATATGCGAGTATACATACACCAAATATACCTATTTTTCCCTTCTTTAATCTGGCAACAATATGTAACAGCACTAGCATAAAAGACCGTAGTACCGAGGGTATGTTATCTGTTCCCATTTTTATGAATGTATTGTATATGTATGCATTATAATCAGCGTTACTACTCCTTCAAAACTTTTACTAGATCTTGAAAAATCGACTCGACAAAACAATCAGTATAAATGTGTATTGCAGCCTGTTTTTTTAATTTTAATTTAAAGTTTTAATGAAAATAACCACACAGTAGCAGATCAGCAGTACGTTGAAAATTTTTTATCTAGAAAAATTCTCTCACATGTCTTGAAAATTTTGTTTTTCAGGAGTGGTAACGCTGATTATAATATAATTTAAATGTGGGTCGTCCCCTTAGGAGGAGTGTGAGTTTTGATACCTTTCAGCTCACGCACAGGAACAGAAATCCTGTTTCCTGTTGCTACCTCAGAGTATGGTTGGTGAAGCGTATGGTATATAAAAAAAAATGTGAACCAAATAAAATACTCGGCATGATGTCTGTTTGGTGCCCCCCCCCCCCACCTCCCAGAGTACCCTCCCTGGATCGCCCCTGGTAAATGTTTAAACAAACTCCAGCAGGGTTACATTATAATACCATTTTCAAAGTACTTTTCTAATAGACTCTTAAATTATATGCTATATGAGGGGACAGTCTTGAACCCTAAGTGTATTCAGAACTTTGCCCAGCCTGTTTTTAAACATATTTCCACTTTGACTGGAAACAATCTCTGAAGGAAGTTGGTTCCAGATATTAATTATTTTATAAGGGAAGAAATTATCGCAAATGGAGGTACTAAATGTTTTTAGTTCCAATTTAAAGCCATTATTTCTTGTCGGATTGGTATTAAATTAGAAGAATTTCCTGTCTATTCTGTCTGTTCCATTGAGCACCTTGAAAACTTGAATAAGCTGCCCGCGCAACCTCCTGGTTTCTAAGGTAAACAGATTTAAATGCTGTAATCTACGTTGGTAGTTTTGAAGTCTCATTGAAGAGATCAATTTTGGGGCCCTTGCTTGTGCCCTTTCCAGCCTTTTTATATCCTTCTGAAGGGACGGAGACCAAAACTGCACACAAAATAGAGTTGAGGTCTAACTTGTGATTTGGAAAGAGATATTACAATCTCCTTGTTTCTAAAATGATGCTCTAATATAACCTAGTATTTTTAAGGCCCTCTTTCAAGTTGTGCATAGTGCTTTGATGGTTTGAGATCATTACTGGTTTAAACTCCCAAGTCTTTCTCCAGATCAGTCTCAGTCAATTTCTTCCCCAAGAGAGAGTAGTTGGTCTTTCGGTTCTTGTAACCTACGTGCATTACCTTACATAGTTGTTTGGGATAACACACAAATTATTCATTAATGAAGAAAAAAATTCTCTGATCGAAATAATTTGTATAAAAATGACCAAATAGCATGGACGGACGAACTAGTTTCTCAGCGAATGTTGCGAGTGTAAAATTTTGATTGCTTGTTAAAATAGTTAATTACACTGGTCTACAAAAACAATTTCTGCTTCTCCCAATTTAATGGGTGATCTAAACTAATTTTGGAGTGCTGAATCTGAAAACCACATTAGTTTTTCTCTATCGGGTCAGGTTATCTGGATATCTGTAACCCTTATTTAGACGTTTACAGGCAGAATACACTAAAAATTTAAAAGTTCAGTATCACAGAGAGTAGAAATTTTTGAAAATCTACTTATAAATCTACTTTTATTTGCATTTGTAGTAAAACAGAACAGAACAGAACAACAAAAAAAGGATACGTACACATGCATTATTACATATCAACTGCTACATATACTGTAGTTCACTTTCTTAGAAGTGAGTTTTCTTGGATTTGCGTCTATACTCAGTAGAGCCTTCCCGTTTTAGCATCCAGCAAAAGTCACCAAGCATGCAAGGGTCCCATCGTCCTTGATAGTTTTTTCCATCATTGCAATGTCCTGATGAAACCGCTCTCCGTGTTCATCTGACACTGAGCCAAGGTTATCTGGAAAGAAGTCCAGATGGCTGTGCAAAAAATGGGTCTTCAGAGACATTCTAGCCCCAAGTTGTTGGTATGCATCCAGCAGCTCGGTGACCATTGCTTCATAGTGAGGGGACTTTGTTGAGCCTAAGAAGTTGTCACAAAGATTCTTAAAAGAATTCCAGGCTCTTAGTTCCTTTGCATTGAGAGTGCTCAAAAACTGTTCATCCTTTAAAAGCACTCTTATTTGGGGACCAATAAAAACACCTTCTTTCATCTTCGCATCACTAACGCTGGAAATTTTGAATGCAGCTTCTTCTGTGTCAAGCGCTTTGACAAAGTTCTTTATCAACCTTAGTTTGATATGCAGAGGGGGCAAAATAATCCTTTCTTGATCAACTAATGGCTCATACTTCATACTATGTTGTCCTGGCACAAAGGCTTCACGTGGTGGCCAGTCCTTCTTTACATAATGCTGCTGTGTTGCTCTACTGTCCCGTAAACACAGAATACACATGTACTTGGTAAAGCCACCCTGCATTTCCCGGAGAAGTCCTACCACTTTTAGGTCTCCACAAATCTTCCACTTATATTGATCATACTTGATTGCATTCAGAAGTATACTATGTTCTCATATGACTCCTTGAGATGAACTGAATGTTCAATTGGAATGCTTGGGTGAACGTTCCCATTGTGTAACAAACAGCTTTAAGACACCACTTACTAGAGTCAATGAACAGACGCTACTCGTCTGGAACATGTTCTATTTTAAAATACGAGAATAAACTTCCCAAATCTGAACAGTAACATAGCTGATTTACAGTTTGAAAGTAGCACGATATGTCGGAGCTTCTCTTGCGAAAAGAAGTAATGCGCACATCACCCTGAACTAAGTTCCACTCCTTAAGTCTCGAAGCTAAAAGTTCAGCCTTGCCCTTTGAAAGATATAAGTCCCTAACCAAGTCATTCAAGTCTTGCTGAGTTATGAAATGTGGTTCAGAAAAAATTCTGGACAGTACTTTGTATCAAAAGATTCATTTGCTTGTTCTGACAATGCTTCCTCTTCAGATGATGTTGGCAGAAGATTCTTATCGCTGGTGGTGTTGGAATCGGAAGCTCATCACTATGAGGAACAGGTTTGATTGCAGAGGCTACCACAGGATAGTCAATTTTATTCCTGGTTTTTGATTAAGGCCAGCTACTTTGCTCTGACAGAAATATCAATCGTCAACATGGTTCTTTTGATCACGCCAAACCATAGGTACTGCGAATCCCATACCTTTCCTTCTACCATTGAACCAGTCACTTAAATTCATTGTACAGTTACTACAGCAAACATGTGGGGACCCATCTTTTGTCTTGGTCACCAATATGACAGCCGAAGTAGTGATAATACGCTGTTCTTATCAGAGGAGTCATATTCCTGCGCTGTGAAGTTGGAGTAAATAGACCACAGATGTAACAAAATAAATCTGGACTGTTCACGCAACCCCTTGAAGCACACATCATAAATCTAAAAAGTAAAAACGCAATTTGTTTTGTATTGAAGTAAAATGAACTATAATCATAAAATTATTGAACTATAATCATAAAATTAGTATAAAATAGTATCGTATAAAACATCATATTCTGACAAAACCTGACCTAACGTGCAAAAATGAAGTTCATTTTCGAAATCAGCAACCTATAATTAGTATAAAACAGTATGTTTTTACCGGGAAGCAAAACTGTTGTTAGGTTGTGTTATTAATGAGAAGGAAAATCCTTATAGTTCATTCACACTTCAGAGGAAGAACTTTTCCTATAGGATGATGTCCATTATCCAAGTCCTCATCACCTCACTGACTAATAGGGCAGAGTGAAAAACTCAATTTTCGAATTTTCAAATTGGCTAGTGTGGAAAATGTGTGGAGTAGTGAGGAAATAAGCTGGTATAAATTTAAAATCATAACATTAATATCTTCAGGTACCACAATGACCTTCAATATTGAAAAAAATTGAAAAAAGCAGATTTTAACCAATAATTACAGAAGAGTCCACGATGCACAATAGACAAGAATTTATTCACACTTGTAAAAAATAGCTCAGTCAACCTTTAAAAAAAGTTTCTTTCTCTAAAAACAGTTTTCTATAGTCAGCTCATCAGCTGTCACGTGAGTACCTCGGTTCAGTGTAGCTGTCGCTCTCGTAGCAGTGGGTGTTCTGTTGTTGGCGTTACTCAGATAGTCTAAACTATATTTCTTATATATTTTGCATTTCTGTATTGTGTTGCCCTAAGTTTGCCATGTACTATTAACTGAAATTACCGTATAATTGATATTAGCTCTTTCTTTTTCAGATTTGTATACTTTCAAAATGTCTCGAGTTTGTGCAAAATCAACCAGGGCCTCAACTGAGTGCCCCATGTTTGGTATGGGGGAAGATTTGTGGCACAGGAATCTTCCTACATACGAAGGAGTTTTTAAATATTACTTGTTTGTAAGAAACGATTTGAAACAGAATACTAATAAAGATCCTTCAATATCTCAAATATTAGAACAAGTTGTTGATAAATTGAAAACAATTTGGGAAAGTGCTTCCGTCCCAATTCTGTCAGACAGGCGAATTGAAACAATGTTCAGAAGCTACCACGAAAAGTATCGTGTCATTATGAAGCCATACCAAAGCAGAAAAAATTCTGAAGCTTACAAAGCAAAGATTGATATGTTCAAAAAAGAAGCACACACGAAACTTTTTAACATTGCAGCGTGCAAGTGCAAAGTACTAACACAATGTTCTTGTCCCAAAGAAAAAACGGTTCCAAAGGAAGAAGTGACGTTCCTCTTAGATCAAAGGAGTGAAAGAAAACTGTTTATTGATAGAGTAGATATTACACTCTCAAAGAAAAAAGCATCTACGTTGCTAAGAAAGCAAAAAGAAGCTGTGAGGCTCACCAAAAAATCTTCACAGGAGAAATTGCAGGATACAAATGTTGAATTATCATCATCGACATCAAATAGTGAAAGTGAATCTGGCGAAATATCAGACGATACATTTCCAGAGCCAGTTAGCTCGAAGAGAAAGCTCGAACAACCTGAAGAACAATTATTCAAGAAAAGGAAAACTACAAATCTACCTTCAGTGGCTACTGCTTGTGACAGGACTGCAGTTTCAGATCGAGCTGCAGCATTCATTGTTAGTGCAGTATTGCAAGATATTGGAGAAGTTTCTATTGACAATACATCTGAAGTAGTGGATAGGAGTAAAATCAGAAGAGAAAGACAAAAGAAGAGATCAGAAATTATGGAAGATCAAAATCAGGTCCCAATCAGAGGAATCTTTTGATGGTCGAAAAGATTCTACACTCTTCCAAGAAAAAAAAGAGTCCAAAGTATATCAGAAGAAGGTAACAGAACAGAAGAACATATCACTTTAGTGAGAGAACCTGGTTCAGATTATTTGGGCCATTATTCTGTGAATTCTGGATCAGCTGAAGAAATATGTAAAGGAATGTTTGAGTATATTGGAAATAATGACATGGACCTGGAAAACCTTGTTGCCATTGGATGCGATGGTGCAGCAGTCAACACTGGAGAAAAGGGAGGCGTTATAAGGCTTATAGAATTGAAGCTGAAGAAGCCAGTTCAACATTTAGTGTGCCAGCTCCATGCCAATGAATTGCCATTACGCCATTTAGTTGCAAAGCTGGATGGAAAAACATCTGGCCCCGCGGATTCACCGGTCCTATTGGCAGGGAATTAGAGAACTGTGAGAGTCTTCCTATTGTCGAGTTTGAAAGGATTGATGCTGAGGAACCAACTGTAGACTGTGAAGATCTTAGCACCGACCAAAAATATCTAATTGATATTCATCAGGCCATAACAAAGGGATATTGCTCTCCAGATCTTGCTCATCGTAGTCCAGGCAAAATGGCACATTCACGATGGCTGACTACAGCAAATCGTTTGCTTCGTCTATACGTTTCAACTGTAAGTCCATCTGAGAACCTCATGAACATTGCTTCTTTTATAATGAAGGTCTACATCCCAATGTGGTTTTCTATTAAGCAAAGTACGTCTTTTGTCAATGGCTCAAAACATGTTTTCAAAACTATTGAACTAACAAGAACACTGAATGACGAAGTAAAGGATATTGTAAACCCTGTCATACAAAGAAATGCATTTTTTGCAAATCCAGAAAATATCCTAGCATCAATGATTCATGATGACCGCAGCGCCATAAGAGAATTAGCGTGGAGGCGAATAAGAAAGCAAAGCAAACAAACAAGGAAAAAGTTGTGAGGCGTTTCACAGTACCTGTTATTCAATTTGAAGCTACTGATTATACTGATTTAATTAATTGGCAAAAATGCATTGTCACTGAACCACCTGTGACAAGACACCTGACAGAAAATGAGATTGAAGAATTCATAGAAAACAAGAGTACCCCTCCATTCGAGAAATTCCCTTGTCATACACATTACACAAGTAGTAGAAAGAATGGTAAAATTAGTGACTGAAGCATCATCAAAAGTATTTGGATTGAACGCGCGAGATGGCTTCATAAGATCAACACTTCAGTCACGTAAAAAAATGCCATCATTCGAAAGTAAAGCTGAATATAAAGTTTAAATAAAACGTTAATAGAAAAAAACATGCGCAAGGATGGGTGGTTGGGAGGGCATGGGTGGAGCTCGACACGCAGCCACCTCCTCGTGGTGAGTTCTGGATTATTTAGATCATTAATCAAAAGAACATTGATCTAAATAAACTAAGAGCTGCGTAATTCAGTAACTATTTGGTAATTGGAACACTTAATATATAATAATAACAAGTAAGTTTCAGTTATTGTACTAATGCAGAATATAAGAAAATCATTATATTTCACTTTTTTCGACGGCTTTGTGGCACCTGAAGATATGATTTCGCAGGACTAATATTCATGCACAGTCATTATCTATAGCACCCACATATTTTTCGCACTAGCCATATTTGAATTTCGAAAAAAGTTTAAAAACCTCATTTTCGATCCGCCCTACTGACATATATATATATATATATATATATATATATAATATATATATATATATATATATATATATATATATATATGTCAGTATATATATATATATGTCAGTATATATATATATATGTCAGTATATATATATATATGTCAGTATATATATATATATATGTCAGTATATATATATATATATGTCAGATATATATATATGTCAGTATATAATATATATGTCAGTATATATATATATATATGTCAGTATATATATATATGTCAGTATATGTCAGTATATATATATATGTCAGTAATATATATATATGTCAGTATATGTCAGTATATATATATATGTCAGTATATATATATATATATATATATATATATACAGGGTGGGCGGAAAGTAGCTCCTATTTTGGATTGGTAAAAAAATACGTATATTATCCATTTATTTCAGACGAAATAATATGAAAAGGTAGGCATACATGGTAGGTTTTCTCTAAAATTCAATGTGGGCTCCAACTCTTTCCACCAGCTTCTGGAGCCGCCCAGGAATGGCGTCCACTGACTTTAGCAGGAACTCCGGCGGGATGGAGGACATGACTTCCCGAATTCGGTCCTCCAGTTCTTCCAATGTCCTCGGTTTGGTGCGGTAGACTTCTTCCTTTACCCACCCCCAAAGAAAGAAGTCGCACGGTGTCAAGTCGGGGCTCCTGGCTGGCCATTGATGTGGACCACGACGACCCATCCAACGCCCAGGGAAGTGGGCATCCAGCCACTCACGGACAACAAGAGCGAAGTGCGGAGGGGCGCCATCTTGCATAAATATCAGATCGTCGATGTTCTCCCATGTGCTGACAACCGGCCAGACCTCGTTTCGCAACATAGCAAGGTACCGCTCAGCATTCATGGTGTTGCGCAGAAGGAACGGGCCCACAACCTGATCTGAGGTCATACCACACCACACCGTTACACTGAACCGATTCTGCCGTTTTTCAGCGGTAACCGTGCGACTTCTTTCTTTGGGGGTGGGTAAAGGAAGAAGTCTACCGCACCAAACCGAGGACATTGGAAGAACTGGAGGACCGAATTCGGGAAGTCATGTCCTCCATCCAGCCGGAGTTCCTGCTAAAGTCAGTGGACGCCATTCCTGGGCGGCTCCAGAAGCTGGTGGAAAGATTTGGAGCCCACATTGAATTTTAGAGAAAACCTACCATGTATGCCTACCTTGTCATATTATTTTTCTGAAATAAATGGATAATATACGTATTTTTTTACCAATCCAAAATAGGGAGCTACTTTCCGCCCACCCTGTACAGTATATATATATATATATATATATATACTGACATATATATATATACTGACATATACTGACATATATATATACTGACATATACTGACATATATATATATATACTGACATATATATATATATATATATACTGACATATATATATATATACTGACATATATATATATATACTGACATATATATATATATATACTGACATATATATATATATATACTGACATATATAATATATATATATATATATATATATATACTGACATATATATATATATACTGACATACATATATATATATATACTGACATATATATATATACTGACATATATATATATATATATACTGACATATATATATATATACTGACATATATATATATATACTGACATATATATATATATAGACATATATAAAACAGCATCAATATTCCGTTAGAACAGGACAGTTGTCCAGTGCCCTTTTTGTCCATTTGTCAGAGTTAGCCCACTGTATTGATTGGAATAATGCTTCAGTTTTATTCCATTCAAGCAACATTGTTAATAGAAATATTCTTGAGTCTGCCATTATCCAACTTTCAAATAACTTCAACATAAGCAAAGGTCTTTTTCAACTCGATCCTGTTATGTTGAATTCCTTTAAAACAGATATAGATAAGAAGTGTAAAACATTAAATCTTTGGTAAACTTGTTTTCTACTTTATTAACTTTTAATTTGCATTTTATTTTTTTATTATTTTTTTTTTATATATATCGAAACCTGACCATAGGCAGCATTGTGTTAAAACCCGGACAGTATAAATTTGTATTTTTATAATCCATTTGATCTTGTGCTAAAAATCGATTAACTTTTAATTTGCAGTATAAATTTGTATTTTTATAATCCATTTGATCTTGTGCTAAAAATCGATATTTTCCTTACAAAATCTGTACGCCTCACTGGTAATCTTTTAAGGTTTTAATTTTAATTTTTTTATAATTTTTTATTATTTTTACTTCTGTTTATTGTATATATATGTATGTATGTATGTGTGTATGTATTTGTATATATAGATATGTATGTATATAGATATATATTGTATGTGTGTGTGTGTGTATGTATGTTATTATTTTTTATTTTTTTCTTTCTGTAACCTATATATAGGCTTAACCTTTTTATGTACTTCAGTGTTCCTGAGGATGTCATTAGACGAAAGCGCTGAGCACCATTTTGTGTTTCTTTCCTTCGTGGTTTTATTCATCATAAATATTTTTCACGTGTTACCTTCGTGAAATAATTTCATATATATATATATATATATATATATATATATATATATATATATATATATATATATATATAGCCAAATTCGAGACACAAAATAGATAGCAATAAACAAAGCAAAAAGAGTTGCGGGACAGATACTAAGAACGTTCAAAAGGAGGGACATGACGGTAATGATTCCCCTGCTGAGAACACTGATCATACCAAAACTTGAATACTGCTCAGTTTTGACGTCCCCATATAAAAAGGAAGAAATTAATAAACTTGAAGAAGAAACGCAGAGACATTTCACAGCCAAGATTGATGGCTGCAAAGAACTCAACTACTGGGAAAGACTACGTAAACTAAATCTGTACTCCCTGGAAAGAAGAAGAGAGAGGTATACCATAATCTACAATGGAAAATTATCGAAAAACTGGTACCAAACCTCAAACTAAACCCAATGACCATCCACGACAACATGGAAAATAGGAAAAGAAGAATGTGTAGTGTTCCCAAATTAAAGGCCCGACAAGGGACCTCTTCAACTCTGAAGGAAAATAGCTTGGTTGTCAGGGGGCCAAGAATTTTCAATCAGCTTCCAAAGGACTTCGGAAACATTACAGGGGTCAAAGTTGAAGTCTTCAAGAGAAGACTAGATGCCTGGCTCAGGACGGTACCAGATGAACCGGGTGTACCTGGCTATGTACGGTGGAGAGCGCAAGAGAGCAACTCCCTCCTCCACCAAGCCAGGACTAGAGGCGGGGCCACCAGCTTGACCTTCGTGTGAAGAAAGACCGACGCACGGAACCCAACAAGGTTAACAAGTTATATATGATGCAAACCTACAAGGAAAAACACCTCGTCAGGGAATGAAGGGAGAAGGCGAGATGACAAAAATATATACAACAGGACAGTAAAACAAAAAGATTAGCACATGATTAACAAGAGTTAATTAGAGGCAAAAGGTATTTTAACAGGATATTGTCAATTTTATACATTCCTGCACTGTTATTGAAATTATTTTTGAAATGGATAAATGCACAAATTTAGGGTGGATCACTTTTCACTTTTTTTACAAAATTATAGCTGGTCAAAGTTTTTCCCATGATTTGGTTCAGTGGAAGTACACTGACACCATTTTTACCAAAATCGATCAATATTTAGGGGTCGCGCATCGACCTTGAAAATTTCAATTTTGGAAATTTGGCCAAATTGACAATTTTTTTACTGAATAAAGATAAATCATCAAATGACCATATTTTCTGAGTCCTCTCGGTGAAAGAAATCCTCTCAGATACTTACCAAGTTGAGAGGACAAGTGGTTTAGAAGTTATACTCACCTTGAGATAGCATTAAAATTTAAAATACCGTATTTGTCCCCGTACCTCCATATGCTGTCTGCCATTGTCTGCTTTTTAGGATAAGATAAAACGAATAAGGAAAGATCAAATGTATTTTGTATTAAAACGGTTTACCGATATCACTAAAGGCACTTACTCCGGTGCCCCTAACTAGGTTCAAAAACTGTATGAATCGTGGTTAGAACACAAGTCATCTTAAGGCGTGCGCCATGTACTCTCTCTGCTAACTCCCTTTCCCTCTGCGCTACGTCATCTTGGCAAGTGACGACTTCTTGAAGTCACCGAGTTCTTTCCGGCTCTTTTCCACGAGCTGAAGAAGACCCTGCAGCTGTGACTCGTCTTTTGTGACAGTGTTCGCGTAATCTTCTATCAGTTTTATCCCTCTCTCTGCCACGTCGTTGGTAACTTTCAGATGCGAGATGACATTCTTCAGATCACAGTAGTTCTTATCTTGATCCCACTTATTCACCGGCAGAGTGAGCCACGTAGACGCGCACACCTGCAGGCCTGTGAACACGAACCACGATGACTCATCGATCAGGTCCGGAAGGCGCGTCGTGTCATCAACCGAGACGTTGTCATACGTGAAGTCCTCGGGCACAGCGAGGCGGCACAGCTTCTTTGCCATCTCGTGCTTCACAGTGTCTTCCACTTTGTCACTGCAGAGGGCGAAAACGACGGTCTGAGGCCTCAGATACCACAAGTGCCGCCTGATCACTGCCAGTGAAGCCTCTGCAATCTCGCGATCCACAGCCCTGTACTGCAGAAGACGCTGGTACAACACAAGGTCATTCAGCGGGGCATCAGCTGCGACAGGAGCCGCCAGCCAGGCAGGTGCGTAGAGGAGTGCAGTAAATAGTACCACTCTCTGAAGTTTCTGTACCAGCTCGTCGTCGAACTCCAGCTGACCGCTGAACATCAGGAGCTTCGTGTAGTAGATGATCTGAAACGAATACGCACTGTGATGTATAAATACCGATACCACTCCATATAAGTTTGTTTAATGGTAAATTATTTATCTTATTTTTTTCTGGTAGGGACTTCAAATGGCTGTTTGCAGAAGGCAATACAATATTTAACTTCTAATTCAAAATACCAACCTTGGCCATCCACCTCGCATGATGGTAGGCTCCTGGGCGCATGAAGTGTGTGCCACGACGTGGCTGGGCCCCTAGTACCAGGAGTGTAATCTCCGCCACTTCTCGGTAGTCTTCTCTGACAAGACCAGAAGCGGTGCCGAGGAACTTGACTGCCTCATCTCGGAGCTCCATCAGCCACGTCACCTCCGCCAAATGCTCGATCTCCAGCTCGCGATAAGTCGAGAGGTCGAGCTTGTCCCACCTGAAAGTGGAGTTATGAAAATATTGCATGAAAACGACTGAAGTTTCCCTTTTCGACTGCTATTAACATCATTAGTAGAAGGACGCTGATATCTCAATTGCTCTGAAGGCAAAAAATCATTGGAGAAAACAAATGCGCCTTAGACTTGAAATTCACCTTCTCCTCAGATACTGGAACAAAGGTTCAGTTGGTGCTGTGGTTCTTCCAAACGCGGTGATGACCACTGCCCCATGATGAGCTCCATAACGTGATGGCGACAGCCCAGCTGGAAGAGCGGTTTACCAAGCATGTTCTCCAGCCGGACCACCGCACCCTGCACCCTCCCCGTATTGGAGGAAGTTGTGTCGAAGCACAGTCCAATCACGTTGTTCTCGCATCCCCAGTCTTTGAGAGCACGAAAGGTCGCCTGGGCCTGGGACAGACCGGTGCCGTCAGCAACAGTCGGAACGGCCAGCAACTTTCCTTCTGTGCGTTGGGGAGCTCCGGAGATGAGAATCGCCTGGCGGTGCTCCAATGATCCAAGAGAGTCCTGAAACGTATGTCATACATGCCAATCCATTATCGTCCACTGGAATATGTCAATCCACTGTCGTCACTGGAACATGTTAATTCACTGTCGTCCACGGTGAGGGCAAAACTGACTTTGATTACTTTACCGTCCCAGTGGACGACAGCATGCCTCGGAGATACGAAGGATTTCTGCACAGCTGTCGACACTTCACGACGATGTGCCACTCTTCCACGGCGAGACGTGTCCTTTGAGATACTGAATTTGTCCAGGTCTGCGGGCGGATCTGCCGAACGTAGGACTGCCGCCACGACACTTGCCACCTATGTGCGAAATTGAAAGGAAATTGACAAGGATGCGTATGGTTTTTATGTGACAAAATAATCACTAAATTTTCCGTCGTTACGTCTATTATATCTTTGTCAAGGAAAGATCATTACTGATATATACACACCTGATTATTGGACATCCGGAAGCGATCAGCCACTTCAATAACAGCCGGTGCATTGAGGATGCGGTGAGGAAGGCTGATTGATACAGTTGATTCTCTCGGCCGTCGGTATGGTGGTTCTAGCTGTGATTCGGAGTTGCTCGATGATCTGCTTTCTATAAATTCATCGTCGCTCTCAGCTTCGGTTCCTAATTTCGTTTTTGAGGTGCCTGGCTCATCACGAGATTGTTGTCTTGAGAGTTGCCGTTTTCTCTTGACAACGAACACTTTATCATTCCCACTCATTGTTGCCTGGCGCAGGCCCCGTTGATCCTCATAAAATTTAATATCTTCTTGTTTGTTGTTGTCTGAGAGCAGTCGGCTTTTCTGTATCTCTTCAATAGCATCGGGAGCTCCGATGTCCCAGAGCTTGTTCAGATTTTCTGAAAACTTCTCCCTGCCTTTTCCCGCGTCATTGTCTCTCATCTTGCTCTTCTGCAGCGAGCGCCACTCTTTCCACAGTAACTCCAGTTTTCTTTCGCAGTTACGCCTCGTGATCGTCTTTATACGTGCCATGTTCCAAAATGCCAGAACATTGGCCACCGTCTTTTACGGCGGCCTTCCTGTCAGTAGTTTCCTGCTTGGCATAGAAGAAGTACTGGAGAACTTGATGGGTGGTTGGCAATTTGGCACCACCGATCGAGGAAGATGGCTGACCAATTAAGAAGACGTCCGTGGCTGACCTTAGAGAAGGTGGTGCTGTTGTTGCCGCTTTCTCTTTTCCAGAATAAGTAACTTTCAGAGTCTTCCCACTCCTGGTTGTTAACAGTTTATCCATTGTACTAAAGTCTAGACTTATCAAACAAGAATCAATTGACACAGTTGATCTGTAAAAAGCAAACTGTGGTTAGTAAAAATATTGGTCATAGACATAACGTATATGTAATTGGGATTTTAGGATGCGCCAGCTACTGATGCTATGATTACGTCCATAACGGGGGACAAATACGGTATTTTAAATTTTAATGTTATTTCTAGGTGAGTGTAACTTCTAAACCACTTGTCCGATCAACTTGGTAAGTATCTGAGAGGATTTCTTTCACTGAGTGGATTCAGAAAATATGGTCATTTGATAATTTATCTTTATTCAGTAAAAAATTGTCAATTTGGCCAAATTTCCAAAATTGACATTTTCAAGGTCGATACGCGACCCCTAAATATTGATCGATTTTGGTAAAAATGGTGTCAGTGTACTTCCACTGAACCAAATCATGGGAAAAACTTTGACCAGCTATAATTTAAAAAAAAAATGAAAAGTGATCCACCCTAAATTGCACATTCTACAATATTCCTTTCAATTATATCTCTGTTTTAACGAGCGCTTTAGAACTATCCCACTTGATACTATGATTACATTTATACATGTGGTTAAACAATGCATTAGAATTATTTGCTGTTCTACACGCATATTTATGCTGTCTTACCCTAATATCTAACATTTTTCTCATTTAGCCTATATATATACTGAGTTACATTGTGTACATCCAATCGAATACACACAACCAACCACATTATCCGTGCTGTTCTTTATTAGGCGTGATTTAACAGTATTATTATACTTAAAGACTATATTAATACCAGTTGCTTTAAGTAAAGCCGGAAGAAAAAGAAAATTAAATCTTCTAATTTCTCCGCTATGTTCCTTAGAGCATTGAGAGTTGTCAGTCCTAAATTTTTCGATTCCGAGTTATGCAATATCATGAATATTGGTACTAAATTATGTTATCCTATTTCATTTTTAGATAATTGCCTTAGGAAAGCCAAGAATAGGTATTATAAAAGTGTAACTGCAAAGGAATTTGAGCGTAAAAATATCCTTAGGCTACCTTACCATGTTAATTTTCAATATCTTCCGACTTTACTTAAAGCAGTTGGTATCAATGTAGTCTTTAAGTATAATAATACTGTTAAATCACGCCTAATAAAGAATAGCACGGATAATGTGGTTGGTTGTGTGTATTCGATCGGATGTACACAATGTAACTCAGTATATATATAGGCCAAATGAGAAAAATGTTAGATATTAGGGTAAGACAGCATAAATATGCGTGTAGAACAGCAAATAATTCTAATGCATTGTTCAATCATATGTATAGATGTAATCATAGTATCAAGTGGGATAGTTTTAAAACGCTCGTTAAAAACAGAAATATAATTGAAAGGAATATTCTAGAATGTACATTTATCCATTTTAAAAATAATTTCAATAACAGTGTGGGAATGTATAAAATTGACAATATCATGTTAAAATACCTTTTGCCTCTAATTAACTCTTGTTAATCATGTGCTAATCTTTTTATTTTTCTGTCCCGCTGTACAGATATATATATTTTTGTCATCTTGCCTTCTCCCTTCATTACCTGACGAGGTGGACTTCTGAATACACGAAAGGCCTTGGAATAATTTTTCTTTTTCCTTGTGGGTTTGCATCATTCATTCATTTCACGTGTTTAATTGTGAAATTCATCCCATATATATATATATATATATATATTATATATGGGGAGCAGGCGACACACTATTAGGGTTGCCAGATTTCAGTTTTGAGAATAAGGGACACTTCCTCTTTGTGTCCGGGTTGACATCGAAAGTCCTGTGGTTGGGTGATTACAGAAATTATGTCTTATTCAGCTTATATAACTGTAAGTTAATGATAGGAAATAAACAAAATATACGTTAAATATATATTTATTGCTACACTTAGTTATACTTGTCTGAGGTCTTTGGGTCTCTTTGCAACTGTTATAAAACTGGTTGTACTCTTTCCCATTCTTAATAATATCCCACTGTTTAGGACAGTCGTCGCTAATTGTACACCTGCGTTTCGGCATAATTAATTAAAAGGGTGAATAGAGCTAACGCCCCCCACAAAAAAAGCAATATATTACTGACACAACACAGCTGTATTCTAACAATATCATGACTGCACTAATGAGTGATAATTTGCACTGTAACACTGTCTGACAACTCTGATTTGCAGATCAGCTCGTCAATGCTTCGAGTTCTGAGTTTTGACTATCTCTTTGATTGTGCAGCGATTTATTTAATATTTTTTCGCGTCAAGTATCAGGGTCACACAATACAGGACAATATGCCGGGACAACGGGACAAGGCAATGAAATAAGGGACAATCCCGTATATACGGGACGTCTGGCAGCCCTATACACTATAGCCGCACTAATCTCAAGTTAGCAGTTAAGTTTATCATAGAACATTTCTACACGCAGAGCTGGGCAGTATTTAAATACATTTGTATTTAAATACGTATTTAAATACATTTGTGTATTTAGAACTGTATTATAAATACATTGTTTTTCATGTATTTAAATATAGTATTTAAATACTTTTAATGAGTATTTAAATACAATGTATTTAAATACTCAAAATATAAAAATGTAAATACTTTTACTGGTTTAATACACGTTCTGTACTAGCACAGTACGACGCGTCGACAGTGTAGTGCAGCATGGTTCATGTTTCAACGTGTCAGTTCAATCAGTTGTGTGCCACTCTTAGTCGAAAGCGGTTGATTTCATTATCGTGTGCGTGTCATGGCTTAGTGAATTAGTGAATGCATATGTTAAAATTTGTATGTATTTAAAATGTATTTACAAATGTATTTAAATACAATTGATGTATTTTGTATTTAGTATCTAAATACATTCGTAAAATGTATTTAGTATTTAAATACATTTCTCCCATGTATTTAGTATTTAGTATTTAAATACATTCAATGTATTTATTGCCCAGCTCTGTCTACACGTCAGTATTCGAAGTTCAAATATTTTTGCTTACAAGATTTCCAAGTGCCCAAATCAAATCAACGTCTTTGATTCGTCTACGAAACTCTTCACCGAAGTTTGACCCGAGAGGTCAGTTTCTTTTAAGATCGTGAGAGACCTTCGAAAGTTCTAACGGCTTTTCGTACATCGAGACTTTGATCGTTGAAGTTTGAAAGCAGTCCACCTTCGGGCTCCATTGCAGAAACATTTCTTCCCTATAGGATCTCGCGCCCTACAGCCTTGCATACCTAAACACAGTGTTTATTGTTCTCTGCATAGGCCTGAATCACTTAGCCTACAGCCTACCCTTGAGCTATACGGCCTATACGCTATACCATCGTACAAACTCTCAGCCAAACCGATAGGCTCTATGAAGTACTTTATCAGCGTGGTGCGTATAAAATTCCTATTTTGTGTAACTCTAACATAATACCTGTATTACTAATTTATTATGTACTGCATCTTATCGTGTTCAAGTTACATTTAATACCATTTACTAACTCTGCATTTTTCCTACTTGTAAGTAACTTTAATCTCAACAACTCATGTATATTTAATTGCACATTCACTCTTAAGACATTGTGGTACTATTCACTATGAACGTTTATTTCTTGTTTTGTCAATTAAAGAAAAAAACACCAAGACTTTCCTTTCCTTCATTAATGATATTTAATTGGTGACTAAAACATTTACGTATCTAATTAAATAAATCTAGCAAAGAATTAGGAGCCTAATAAACTAGTGCCTATAACTAGTAGACAGAAAAAAAATGCTTTTCCTTGTGGATTTGCATTATTCATTCATTTCATGTGTTTAATTGTGAAATTCATCCCATATATGTGTGTGTGTGTGTGTGTGTGTTTTATCTCATTTTTTGTATTAAGAAAAACTGGAATACCCTTGAACACTCCATAACAGCCGCTTTCATTGCTGGAGACTGGCTTTTTGCTTTGATTTATATGTGGGTTCGATAAGAAAGAATTATAGCCTGGGGAAATTCATTCTTGCAAATATATGTGATATATGAGAAATATACTGAACCAGCTATTTTGTCTTAGAAAATTGTTTTAAATGTGAGTTTTTGCTATTCCATGTATACGAGAGACACTTTTAAAAAAAAAAAATTATCTTTTCCAATAATTAGTTATAGAAACAGTATAGAAAGTCGTATTGTACAGAAGCAAATTTAATGAGGGATAACCTATTTATCTATCTGTCTGTCTGTCTATCTAATTTTCTCTCTCTCTCTCTCTCTCTCTCTCTCTCTCTCTCTCTCTCTCTCTCTAAATGATAACCCAACTCGCAACAATGGTTGGAAGTTGGATTTGAAACGGTTTAGGACTAGTGTGTGTGGGAATTACGTTACGTATAAGATCTGTGACACATGGAACAGGTTACCTTCGGAAGTTGTGAACAGTTCCTCTGTGGATCAGTTCAAGAAAAGGTTAGACGAAATCTTGCACACTATTTGAGTGTGTAAAGACATTTAGGACCTCAGTCTGCGGAAATTTCTTTTCCTATAAAATAGTTAATATCTGGAACCAACTTCCCTCAGAGGTTGTTTCCAGTCAGTGTAAATCTGTTTAAAAATAGGCTAGACAAAGTACTGAACACACTCATAGTTTAAGATTAAAACTCAGAAACCTCTGCAGGAGTTCGCTTGCTCGGTCTCTGTGAGCAAGCTAAATATAGAGCTATTTATATATTCTCCACTTTCCTGTAAAATTTCCTTGGCTACTTTTCCAGGGTCAAGGTATTTTCTTCAACCTTTTTCCGTACCTGCCTCTGGCAGGGAGGGAGCGAGGGTGGGGAGAGAGCCTTCTACTTTTCTATCCAGTTTTCTACTACTGCTAGATAGTTGAAAGAAAAATAAACTTTTAAAAATTTTCCCTGGCACCCGTTGCCATTGGTACCTCCTCGGTATATGGGCCGCAAGGCCTTTTGAGGTACTTCTTTTCCTTGTAACTCCTTGTAACTCTCTCTCTCTCTCTCTCTCTCTCTCTCTCTCCCCGCAGGGGGGTATAAACCCCGCAGGGGGGTATAAAGGTTATGCACATTTCTTCTGGATGTAGTAAACTTTATACTTGGGGTGTGACAGCCCTCCGGTCCCGAGTCGTGGGATTCTAGAGGAACTGGCTGCCAGCTCCTTTAGGTTCTCTCTTTCGGGAGGGCGGGTAAAGTATTTTGCACAATCCCGTCCCGTGGGTTACTAGGACCCCATCCCATCCCTACTCTGTCCTTTTAGATTACGTTAAGGTTGTTCTCCTCTCACTGCAAAAAAAAAAAAAAAAAAAAAAAAACTTTTCTTTTAGTATTGTCTTTTTCTCTTCTTTTACTATTAGGACCCTACTGCTACCTCATGCGTGGGAAGAGAGGCTTTGGAACCTCTATAAATAACACCATTTAACGCTCGTAGGTTGTGAGAGACTGGAATGGAAGGGTCCCAGGCGTAGGGGGCGATGAATGGAGTGTGGCTAGTGCCCCGTTAAGCCCATTCCTAACGCGTAATGGCTTGACCAGCCCCCTGCGACCGTTCTTTGGTGACCAATTGATGGTGCTTGGCTGTACTGCTCTGAGGTGAGAGGCTTTACTGCCCAGCTGGCTGCCAGGCCAGCGTAAAGTCTCGGGCGTAGCCTCTGGGTCTGGTGGGATATCCCTTGAACACTGGATTCTAAGAGTCTGGCCGCTTGTGAGTGACTAGTAAGACTTAGTAAGGGCTGCATCTCGCTGTCGCTCCTGGCGGAAAATCCGTGACGCTTGCGTCGCGAGTGTTTGTCAGTTGGTAGCTGCGACACGTTTGGGACGGTCCGGCCCTGGGGAGACCTTTGGTCGGTGCGGCAGCAGGAGAGGTGTAGTCTTCTGGAAGGAATGAACGTCACTTGTAAAAAGGCGGATGCGTCTACGCGCGGGATGAATTCACCCCCCCCCCCTTTTTTATATACTGGTCATAACGTTTTTGGATAGTTTTCATTGCTAGAACGCTTTATCTTATTCAGAGTATTCAGAAAAAACAAAAAAAAGAGAAAATATGGCAGGGCCAGCTAAATTGAAAGCAGAATGCTTTAAATGTAAAGTTAATCATTGGTGCGTAGACTTCCCAGAGGGTAGTATCAGCGATATCACATCCCTTAGTGTATGTTTGTTTTGTAAACTTAGAGACAACCACGAAAAGGAAGTTAAAGAGCTAAAGGAATTAGTAAAAAAGCTTGAAGCTAGGGTCGTAGCACTGGAAATCCAACCCAGTGGACAAGATCAAATTAAAAACACACCAGCAGATTCAAACTGTAAGATTAAGTATCTAGAACAAAGGGAGGGCTCAAAGAAGGGGCTGATAGAGAAGGGTGGGAAGGGATCGATAGAGAAGGGTGGGCAGGGGCCAATGAAGAAAAAGGGTGGGAAGGGGCCTGCTGATGGCCCAAAGAAACCGAAGGATGTAGCTACCTGTCGGGGTGGGTCGGGTGGTGTAACTGCGTGTATGGGTGGCGACGGGTTTCGAAAGGTCTCGGGCAAGAAGGCTGCGAAGCCGAAGCCTGAGACCCCAGTTGCCCCTGTCAAGACCTCTAACCGCTTTAGTCTCCTGTGCTCGAAGGAGGAAGACACCGTTTTGATTGGGGACTCGCAGATCAGGGGCCAGGAGAAGTACTTTGCTTCAGCAAACCGGGATGGGAGGAAGTAAGTGCTTACCTGGGCGGGGAACGGCGCACTTAAGGAAGGAGGTAGAGAAGGTGCGCGTGGCTAGTCGGAGGACTGCGATCGTTGTCCACGCTGGTGGCAATGACCTGTTCCTCAAAGGCGGTGGGGTAGGTCTTACTGAAGGGATCATCACCGAGATCATGTCTCTTGCGGATGATCTAAAACTGAAGAAAGACAGGGGAATGTTAATGGGTATTTTACCGCGAATGAATGTCAGTGACCACGCGCTCAGTAAGGTCATTGGCATCAACGAGAGGGTACAAGACTTGTGCGTTCCGCTGGGCGTGAAGTTTATTGACACCTTCGATGCATTTTCGGGTAGGTGGGACCTTTACCAGAGGGATGGTGTCCACCTCAATAACAAGGGTAAAGGTGTGCTAGGCGCGCTGCTCGACCGGCACCTATACAGAATGGTGAGGTCGAGTCCGGGGAGAGATGATGGGCCCCCACCGGGAGAGATGATGGGCCCCCACCGGGGAGATGAGGATGAGCCGGTGGCGGACATACCTTCGACTGAAGGGTGCGTCGAAGTACAGGTGGGTGACCCTCCTCCTACGTTGGAGGGGGCTCAGTCTCCTGCGGAAGTTGCCCCCTCGTTAGTGAGGGGCTCTTCAACTCCCGACAGCCCTGGCTGTTCGGGAAACGGGTCGTGCTAGGGGGCGGTCAGAATAGGGAAGGCTCCCTCCGTGCAATGCTTTTTAATGCTAGGTCAATTAGGAACAAGTTTTGCGAGCTACGGGCGCTCTTAGCATCAGAATACCAGGATATCGTTGCTATCACCGAGTCCTGGATTCATACTGATCGTAGGGACTACGTTGGGGAGTTCGAAATTCCCGGGTATAGAATGTTTCGCAAAGACCGCACCCGTGGGGAGGGGGGTGGGGTACTAATATACGTCAGAGACACGTTGAGTCCGGTTGACTGCCAGTTCGGTCGGAATGGGAGCTGCTTGGCGTCGATCTGAATGTGGGAGGGACGAACTATAGGTTAATCTTGGTGTACAGACCTCCGCATCTCCTCCTCGAGGACGATACAGCCCTGTACACCGAACTCAGTAGCCTGCTAGGGGATAGGGTGCGTGTAGTTTTAGGAGACTTCAACTGTCGCGGCATAAAGTGGGAAAAGGACTGCCGATGCTGAAGGGAGGAGGCTAGTTGACTTTGCTGATGAGAACTTCCTCACTCAGTGGGTCAACGAGCCTACACGAGGCGAAAGCGTTCTAGACTTAGTATTCACGACCGAAGACAACCTCGTCACTGGCCTCACCGTTGACGAATCGTTGGGCGGGAGTGATCACGGTCTTATTAGGTTCCGTGTGTGCGTCCCTCGGGTGAAGCGTAGTAACTCGAGAGGCAGTAAGCTCGATCACCGGCGGGCGAACTTTGTTAGCCTCAGGGATAGCGTAGCAGAGATGGGGTTAGAGGTTGGCGGCGATGTTGAGGGAGTTGGAGTGCATTCCGGATGAGTTTATGGTGCTGCAGTCTGCTGCCATACCCTCAAAACCGGTCACCCCTGCTTCACGCAGCCTAAGTGGTTCAATCGTGGCATCGCTTCGGCTATCCGAAATAGGAAAGTAGCGTATAGGAGGGCGAAGGCCAATCGTTCCCACGAGAACACTGAAGCGTATGTCCGCCTGTGTAGGGAAGTGAAGGCGAAGGTTAGGCTAGCGAAACGTAACGAAGAACTACGGGTGGCAAGCCTCTGCAAGGGGAACCCTAAGGAGTTCTTCAGTTATGTTAATAGTAGAAAGCCCATTAGAAGCATGATAGGTCCTTTAAAGGACGGAAGCGGCGTTCTGCGGACCTCCGACGCGGACATCGCTAATGTGCTTAATGAGTACTTTGCGGGAGTGTTCACCAGGGAGGATACCCGCGTCATCCCCGAGCCAGCTGTGAGGCACGAAGGTGCTGGCCTGGATAGTGTTAGATGTACCGCGACAGTCGGTGCTCATAGAATAGACAAACTGAGCGCGTTTAAGGCTCCTGGGCCAGACCAGTTTCTCCCCAGTGTTTTGCGAGAAGTGCGCGACCAGGTGGCTCCCCACCTGGCTACAGTCTTCAACAAATCGTTGGTGATGGGCCAGGTGCCTGGTGACTGGAGGGAGGCCAACGTGACCCCTATCTTTAAGAAAGGGGATCACGAAAGTCCAGGGAACTATCGTCCTATTAGTCTCACTTCAGTTGTAGGTAAATTATTAGAAAGGATAATAGCTGATAGAATCGTTGACCATTTGGATTCCTACAGCTGCTTGGGGACTCCCAACATGGGTTTAGACGGCATAGGTCGTGTCTCACCAACTTGCTCGAGTTTTTCCACGTCATGTTGAGTGAGTACGATAAGAGTAGGGCGGTTGATATACTTTATCTCGACTTTCAGAAAGCCTTTGATAAGGTACCTCACCGCCGGCTAATGGCGAAAGTGCGCGCGCTGGGTATCGGTGGGGAAATAGGTAGGTGGATTGAAAACTGGCTGAGGAATAGGCGGCAGAGGGTGGTAATTAAAGGGGCTAGTTCGGGTTGGGCCTCGGTCACTAGTGGGGTTCCTCAGGGTTCCGTTTTGGGGCCACTGTTGTTTACCATTTACATAAATGATATCGACGGTGGCATCGTCAGTCGGATCGCCAAATTCGCTGATGACACCAAGCTTGGGGCCAATGTTGGGACGCCCGAAGCGATCGAGGAACTGCGTGCGGACCTAGGTAGGATAGGAGAGTGGTCCGAAAAATGGCAAATGCCGTTTAACTTGGGTAAATGCAAAGTGATGCACATTGGCTACGCCAATCCCAAGTCGGACTACTCGATGTTGGGCAGTAATATCGAGGTGACTGATTTAGAAAAGGACTTGGGTGTGCTAATTAGCAGCGACCTTAAGTTTACGAAACAGTGTGTAGAGGTGGAAAAGAAAGCCCAGAAACTATTGGGTTATATCAGGAGGCAATTTCAGTTTCGGAACAAGGAGATTGTGCTCTCACTGTACAATTCCCTTGTTCGGCCGTACCTGGAGTATGCTGTGCAGTTCTGGTCGCCCACCCTCAGGAAAGATATTGAGAGGCTGGAGCGAGTGCAGGCGAGGGCCACAAAGTTATCCTTCCGTTAGGCATATGGGCTACAATCGACGGTTACGCGCCCTGAACTTGTTTTCGCTTGAAACTCGGAGGCTGCGCGGTCAACTGATCGAGGTTTTCAAGCTCTTACGAGGGTTCAACGATGTCGATTTTAGAAGTATGTTTAGTTTAAATGATAACCCAACTCGCAACAATGGTTGGAAGTTGGATTTGAAACGGTTTAGGACTAGTGTGTGTGGGAATTACTTACGTATAAGATCTGTGACACATGGAACAGGTTACCTTCGGAAGTTGTGAACAGTTCCTCTGTGGATCAGTTCAAGAAAAGGTTAGACGAAATCTTGCACACTATTTGAGTGTGTAAAGACATTTAGGACCTCAGTCTGCGGAAATTTCTTTTCCTAAAAATAGTTAATATCTGGAACCAACTTCCCTCAGAGGTTGTTTCCAGTCAAAGTGTAAATCTGTTTAAAAATAGGCTAGACAAAGTACTGAACACACTCATAGTTTAGATTAAAACCTCAGAAACCTCTGCAGGAGTTCGCTTGCTCGGTCTCTGTGAGCAAGCTAAATATAGAGCTATTTATATATCTCCACTTTCCTGTAAAATTTCCTTGGCTACTTTTCCAGGGTCAAGGTATTTCTTCAACCTTTTTTCCGTACCTGCCTCTGGCAGGGAGGGAGCGGAGGGTGGGGAGAGAGCCTTCTACTTTTCTATCCAGTTTTCTACTACTGCTAGGATAGTTGAAAGAAAAATAAACTTTTAAAAAATTTTCCCTGGCACCCGTTGCCATTGGTACCTCCTCGGTATGGGCCGCAAGGCCTTTTGAGGTACTTCTTTTCCTTGTAACTCCTTTAACTCTCTTCTCTCTCTCTCTCTCTCTCTCTCCACTTCTTGAAATCAGCCTTTCTGATTTCAACATAAGGCTTCAAACTGCCACAAGTTGTTGCAGATCGCTGCATCCGTATTGGCTGTAAATATGATTTTATTTCAAACTTAAGGAAAAAGTTTCTTTAAGCAAAGTTATGTATTAAAAACATGTTCTCTTTAAGAACGCACTAACTTTACTTAACATGGTTCGCAAGTCTGCATTTCGTACGAGAAGAGTTGAACTATCTAAAGTACGTAATCGTTTAAGATTTAAAAGACTGTACGTTAATATCATACCTGAATAATATGTGAATGAAGCGAGACACAATGAAGCAATTAATTTATATCTGAATGTCACCGAAAACTCTTGGCGTTGTCAAATAAATCTTAACAGATATACCATATGTGTCTCGCACAAACTCTTAAACAAAGTCCATTGCTCAATAATTAAATACGAAGTAATTTTGTAAGAAAAAATACAGTCCAAACTTGAGTAAAAAGAAGGAAAATAACTGTAAAAGTACACTGAAAATCAGGAAACTATCCAAAAGGGTAAAAATTGAAAGTCAATCAGAAAAGACCATTTCGAAGAGTAAACAAAGTTAGTATTTCTGAGAGACAAAATTAAAATTCTTTTTAGACAACGAAACGCTATCGTATCGCCAATTTTCAGGGAAACTAACAAGAAAGAAGAAGCAGAAGACTAAGAAGAGGAAGAAAAAGACCAAGAAGAAGAAGAAAGAAAAATAAGACCAAGAAAAAGAAGACAGGATTTCTAATTAAGATAACGCCTATTAAAAGTTAACTTTTCACTTACTGTAAATCTTACATACAATGAAAGGTTTCTGTAAAGAATTTAATTTTCGTGTGTTATTGTCTTTTAATAATAACTGTCGTTTAAATATAACCATCTTTTAATAATAATAATTACCACCTTTTAATAATACCGTCTTTTAATAAGCTAATTAAATGCGTCTATAAATAATTGACCTCAAACCACTTTTTTGGAGGTTTTTTTTTTTTTGAATTGGGCATATTTATAAAACTATGTAGTAATTCCTATATTCTTGATAGACATCTCTTTGTCTGTCTGGCTTTCTTTTCCTCCCTATTTCCCATTATCCCTGGGGGGTTTAGTCTTATCCCAAATCTTAGGAAACACCTCATCGATACTTACTAAAAGCGGCAATCTTTGCACGTTTGGTCAAACGAAAAAAACCAGACTCTCGTAACTCGCCCTAAAAAAAGTAATTAATCATATGTGTGTAGGCGTTAATCAGCTTTTTGTGATTATGCATTTATTAAATTCATTCTTTGATTTTAAACTAATATTAACGTATAACTCGGTCGATGATGCGCTCTTTGGGCCTTTGATTCAAACGACCATTAATTAGGAAAGTTGTTCCTTGAACGTCTCTTAAATCGACCAGCTTTGATCGACAGACAAACTTCGTACTTAAATTTTCTATACCAAATGGGTAAGTAAAATTCCTACAAAACTCGGTTTAAACCTACCCAATGAATGGGTTAAAAAAAAAAAAATATGTATAAAAAATTGTCAAACTTTTCACAAGCTCGGATCACCTGAAGATCAGGGCCCCCAGCCTCAATTACCAAATGATATTTTCGTTAAAACTAACGAAAATATCACGACTTAACCTAACCAATCGTCAAGGGTGTACAATTGACCTCACCGGGCATTCAATTTAATTTAGTATTATATTTGGTACTGTAAAGCCAAAAAAAAAAGAATACATAGAGCCCCTGATTTTCAGATGATCCACAAGTTCCACATGTAGATATGAAAATGTTTAATTACCTGAAATTTCTTAATAAATACAAAATACATTATTTTAAAATTAATGGAATGCAATTAATTAGTTTAGGACAAGTTTACTGAAATAAGAATGGCACATTAATGTTTACACACACACACACACACACACACACACACACACCAGCTGTGGATATCGTATAATACCATGACATTTTCACATTTTCAGTGAAACCTAACTAACGTAACGTAATGTAACCTCATTTATATTCATTTCTATCATGATTTTGAATGATTTTCAGCTGAAAAACTATGACAATGCCACTTAGGCTTTTACACAGATGTTCGTGTCGGTATGAGTTATGGTATATCCTAAAAATTGTCGCGGTTTCGTTGTATAGCCATGAATACGCGCGCACGCACAATAAAAATGCAGCAAGATCTGACATAATACGGAGTGTCCACAAAAGAAGCGTACAAATATAATTTATTTCAAATGGAATTTGTAAGATTCTTTTGCGGACACACTGTACATACTTTCATAAAATGAAAAAAAATATATTAGCATGTTTTAAAATTAATTTTGGTCTACTTTGCTCTGAACCAAGTGCCAAAATTTAATTTAAAAAAACTTAAATTAAAAAATTACGTAATCTTCAATTTGCATGATGGCTGTACACTGTATAAAGCTTTCATAAATTTAAGAGCTGAAATGGTAGATGGAATATTTAATATATTTTCTTTTGGAAACTTTATATCGTAAAATCTAACGGTAAGTATATAATTCGCTTGGAATTTCGGTCGGTTCAGAGAAATCATCCTATTGAATACGCTTCAGTGTAACTCCTTAGCTTTACTGAAAAACTTATTTTATGTTTCCTACATAAGTAAGTGAATCGAAGACATTGAGGTCGGAGGTTCGAATCCCGATGATGCTGATAATAATATCGTATTGGCTACGAATTTCGTCGGCAGCGTCAAATCGGAAAATTATGTTTCCCTGGTGGAGCAAATGCTTAGTGTTTACCGAGTTATGGGGGTGTAACACGTCTTTGAAAATGCATTTCTCGCGCTCCCACCTCGACTTCCCATCAAACCTGGGCACTGTCAGCAATGAGCATGGTGAAAGATTTCATCAACCATGAAAAGCGGAACCAAGGAAGATATAGCCCCAGTATGTGGCAGACTACTGTTGGACACTTATAAGAGGCGCCCCTAGTACTAGTTATAAGCGAAAATCAGCTGCAAAAACATTTTAGGTAAAGGTACTCTTCTTTTCTGTACGATTAAATATACCAAAAAAGTAAACAAATCTGTAAATTTTCATTCGCATTTCCTTCGAAAATGGTGGGTGATAGAAAAATTCTGTTTTCAGATTCGTGATCAGCGTAAAAACATACATTGGATTCACATAAATTCATTCGAAGGAGGAAAAAACAAACGAGTTCTATTTTGTTGTTCAATGTAATTATTAGGAAAAGTTACAAATGCGTGCGATATTTATTTGCAATTATTATTAGAGGTTTTGGGAAATATGGAATTTATCCATTGTGCCTTTGGAAATATTTTACTTAGTTCCTTCTCGTATTAAAACTTTGATTACAATTCAGTTAATTAAATTAATTGTAGGATCATTAATTTTAATTAATTTCTAAAGGAACTCTTCTAACTCGAGTAAAACTATTGATACTTAGATCATTTTGCACAGTAGTACAGTTACATAATCATCGCAGCCCCACCAGATAATTTGACGTTCTGCCGTAACAAGGGTACAATCTCTCCCCTCATCATTGAAAATATAAAGATCTTCAAAAAACTCCGGTTGAAAGTTGTTCGTGTTCAGCACTAAAAGAGACAAATTAAATAATTTGTTTTGTAAAACTTTTTTCCAGAGAATATTGACTTTTCAACATTCATTATATTTAATTTTTTAATTTTCCCTTTTTTGAATACTATATATATGTATTTGTGTGTGTGTGTGTATTTGTGTGTGTGTGTAATAATTATGGGAAAAATATAAAACTAGTACAAGTAAGTAAGTAAGGTAGAGAAACGTACTGAACGGAAAGCTTGGACGAGAAAGAAAACGGTAAAAGACAGATTTACACCGCTGAATAACAAGAGGTTCTTTCTTCCTCTTTGAAGAGGAAAGAGCCTGCTTAAATTTTGAAAGCCTGACTTTTATTAAAAGGAGGAACTAGTGAAAGACAGGGCTAACAAATTCCTAATCCTAATGCATGCAAAAGATCAGTGAAACTTCTTCAGAAAAAAAAACGAAGTAATTTAAGTTTTTTTCCATAATGTCAGATCTCAAATAAAGTTTAGAAAATGCGACAAAGTCAAAACAGGCACTGACGTTTGACCTGGTTAAATTTAACCCAATGAATCTATTCCATTACGGTACGAGAAAGGATCATGACAACTGCTAACATAACTTTTAAGGGATCACCTGAAGATCAGGGCCCCCAGCCTTCTTTAGTTAGCCTTATAAGGCTAACTAACGAAAATATCACGACCAAACCTAGCCAATCGTTAGGTTAACTGTATGTCCTTGACGACTGGTTAGGTTAGGTCGTAATATTTTCGTTAGTTAGCCTTATAAAGCTAACTAAAGAAGGCTGGGGACCCTGATCTTCAGGTGATCCCTTTTAAGGTATGAAAATAAGGTTGTACGACTTCTACTCTCTTCTTTGTCCTCTTTCGACCACTTGACTTAATTTTAGTCAAATTGGTTATTGCATACAACTTATGTCCTTGAAGATAAGAAAGTCAGTCAGGTTCCGCATTTATCTATAAAACTATTTTTCCCATTAAATATTAGAAAGATTTGTATTAATTCCTATGAATTGAGGTTCTAATTAAAAGAAATCATTGCTTCACACACATAGAAATAGTTTATTTTTCATACTACGTCAAAATTAGGTTAACTTGTGGCAGGTAAAATTTATTTGATCGGCATCGTCTGGCGGAGAAAAAAACATGATTGATTTGAAACTGCTCAATTCATGCTATACTTCAACAGAATGGGTTGTTATAAAAAAACTTTCTTCAAACTAAAAAATCCAGTTTAGTATAAGTTTTTAGTTACTTAAACTCTGAAGGTTCATACATACCTGTTCCATCTATCCACATCGCCAATCCCTCTATTTCCTTGTCATTGATAGTGTACCACGCATTATCATCACCTACTACTCCAAAATAAGTATCCTCTAGAAAGGTTTCGTCATCCTGAGATAAAAAGTAATTAAATTTAGGATTCTGTTTATTTATTTATATATATATATATACACACACACATTAGTTGCAAAAAATATTGGATCACCTGAAGATCAGAGCCCCCAGCCTTCTTTAGTTAGCTTTATAAGGCTAACTAACGAAAATATCACGACCTAACCACTCAAGGGCGTACAGTTGACCTAACGATTGGTGAAGTTAGGTCGTGATACTTTCGTTAGTTAGCCTTATAAGGCTAACTAAAGAAGGCTGGGGCCCTGAGCTTTAGGTGATCCAAAATATTTGGCACGTTTTTTGTTTTATCAGTTTATACAACAGAAAAGCCGTTTACAGAGGAACTAAGTATGCAATTTCAATTCATTTTTTGTTATAGGTTGTAAAACCAAAACAATACAGTGCTCCTTCTTTATAACACAACCCTTGATACCAAAGTCATGTTGGCGCTATATGGGGGGGGGGGGGTTCATATATGGGTTGTGTATACTGTACATACATGCCCATGATATTAATACACATATTTTTTGCATGTAAATAGAATGAAACCAGTGAAAATTTTCTGATATTTCGATGCAAGTTAATTTTTACAAATATATCAAAAAATTACACCTTGCCAAAAAATTGGTGTCAGGAATACAAAGGACACCAAACAGCAACAGACCGGCTGGTCCCTACGAGGCTGTCTGTTTAAGAAGGAAGGTTAACAGATATAAGAAAACTTAAAGACAAGTGAAAATTCTAAAGCAAAGCAGAGAAAAGAGGTGAAGAGGTACAAAGAAACTTAAAGCTAAAGTGAAAATTTTAAAATACAGAGGAGGGAATCAAAGTGAAAATGCTACATTATTTCTAGGCGCTAACAAGCGTTTCCAACTTGCGGTTTAATTTAGGCAAGATAAGCATCTAGTTTCTTTTTAAAGGCCATTACCGCGAGTTCTATCTCTATTCCTGAAGGTGAAATATTTTATGGCGTCGACATTATTAAAACCTTTAATCACTTTAAAAATCTGGATTAAATCTCCTCGAATTCTCGCCTTTTTACAAGCGAGAATAAATATAATGTTTCTAAACGGGCAACGTGTGATTTGTTTCTTAGTCTAGGAATAATCTTAGTAGCCCGTCGCGTCGTTGCTCTCTCTCCATTCTGTCTATGTCCTGTCGTAAAAATGGGGACCAGAATTGAATGCAGTATTCCAGGTGGGGGCGTACTACGGAATTATATAATGTTAACCTTGTTTTCTCCCCGACTTAAATTCAAACGATCTACTAATAAATCTCAGACTATTTGCTTTTCTGACCACTTCGATACATTGCTTACAAGGTTTAAGAGTGTCTATAACAAAAACAATAATATCTAAATCTCTCTCTTCCGTAACCCTCGTTAGTGTCCTGTCGCGCACAGAATACTTTTCTTTAATATTGTTTCTACCGATATGCAGCGTGCTATATTTATCTCTATTAAAGTTCATTTGCCAAATTTCCGCCCACTCGAGTATTTATTAATATCTTCTTGAATCTGTAAACGTTCTGGCGCTGATTTTGTTCGTCCCCCCTGATTATCACAGTGGTATGATCATGAAACAAACTAAACCTTCGTGACTAATATAATCTACGTCACGTCAGATAATGCCTGCATTCAACATCTGTTCAAATGGTTTTGGCGCTAAAAGCGGGGGATCTTTTGGGAATGAATTAGGTTGGCGGATGACGGACAGCGGGGTGACGATGCATCGGGGTAATTTCAGATGGTGCGTTTGATACGAAACGTACACCAAAAACAGACCAAAGAGATCAAACTTACCACCTTTAAGCACTTCCGCTACTCCTACTCTTTATTCTTCGGATGGTTTCCTCTCACATTCTACAAGGTGGCCCGTAAGTCCCAATCGGTTATAATTAAAGCGAAAATAAAAAAAAATTAAATAAAGTAAAAAGTTTATAATAAGTGCGCCTCAGTGGTGTAGTGGTTAGCGTCACTGACTACGAATCCATTAGCCCCGGGATCGAGACCCGGTGACGGCAGGTGGCGCGCAGCAATACCAGCTGTTCACCCTTCCACACAAAGAAAGTTGTTGGTAAATAAACGGGTACCCTGGGTAGCCTAGTGGTTAAGACGCTGGGCTGCTGGTGGGGGCGTGGTTCGGATTCCACGTTAAACTGTAGGTCTAAGATGGAGTGGAAAGCTTGACCGTCGTCAAAATGAACAATTCGGGCGGAAGCACACCAAAGGTAAGTTTATAATGTTATAATGTTTCAGACCAACAAAGACCCTAGGATCCACTCATGGCTGGTCTACCTAACTGTGTTCGCAATTGTGTATTGTGCACGTCCTCCGTGGTGGCGGAGGGGACCTACAATTTTACGTGGGTTCCGAACCACAAAGAACACAAGAACATAAGAAACCTTTATAGTGGGCACACTAGGGGCTACTTCGGCCCATCGAGGTGGCTCCACTATGTAAAAACTGCCTGGACATTGGCACAACCAATTTTTACAAAACCAAACAATTATCAATCTAAAACTAATCAATTATCAATTTAAAACTAAAGATAGAATCTCTGGATCCAGAGGATCAAGTCATAATAGACTACTATCCACAAATATGTTACACTAGGGTGTGTCAATTTTGTCAACTTTTTCAAATCAATTTTGGTAGTGAAAATATAGTGTCTTTTCATGTCAAAACTTGAAATTAGCCAACCAAAATTAAATAAAATAACCCTTACCTACATCAATTTTACCTTAAAGTTTCAGAAATTGACTCTTTTACTAAATAATAGGACATAAATTGATTAACTATTCATCTGTCACAGAATTATCCCACTGATCGCATATGGAGTGTTTTCAAGGTCATATAGTTGTTGTACAATGTACAAGTCACAACATGAATAGAATTGTCCCTCACTCTCAGTCCTCAGTTGCCTCTTAGATGTTATAGACGGTGGTTTGCTGTTATTGCTCTTGTACCTACTTCATAGTTATTCTACTAGACGAATACTACAGTTTAACTGTAAGTATGGATTATTGATTATTACAATTATTTATCATCATATTCTTCTGTCTAATTATGTTGGAATTCCATGAAATATTTTTTTATTGAATTTTAGAACATCGAATGACTAAACTTTGAAACATCGTAATTGATATAAAATACTTAAATGTTTCTTTCTTTTCAGATATTCCTAAGATGTCAAAATTGAAGACAAGAGGTCAGTCGTCATGCCACTTGAGCCTGTTAGTTGGTACAGGCAAGGAGCTTCCCGTATCAGAACTACCAACAGTGCGAGACATGCTGAGACTAGGGTTACTCCTTCGTGAACAAAATACAAAGGATAGAAGGAACTACACAGAGAAAGAGCTCATAAGGGACATAATTCCCCTCTTCTGCATCAGTGGAAAAAAGGTAATGTGTTATTCAAACCACCTGTACTCAATCAGTATAGAACTATTGAGCTAAAATTAACAAAGCTGTGGCACAAAGCAGTTGAGACATCACTTGGTAAAGGAAAACTAGCAAAGAAAAATAAATTTCTGCACACACTTGAAACTCTTCTTGACATTTTTAACTGCCAGTGTCCCATAGAGTTGTGTTCTGAAGCCAATTGTTCTCCCTCATGCAGAAGAGAACCTCACCCTCACATTGATTGTCGCTGTCCTCGTGAGAAGAAGATCCCTGTTTTGGAGCTGGCTTTCATAAAGGCGCACAAAACAAAGGCAGGAGGCCAAGGAAGTATGCAGATTGGTTCGGCAGATTATTCAGAAACCAAAAAACAGATTGTTATTGCTAAGAAAAAAGAGAAAATTCGAGAGGGAAGAAAGGAAGAAAAAGAAGAGTGAAGAAGCCACCCAGAGAGATGAAGAGCTCTATCAAGAGGTTTCTCACTTTGAAAGCTCTTCAGATGAACAGAAAGAAGCAACATCAGATGATAGCTCCAAAATGCCATCTGAACCTTCGCCGAAGAGAATGAAATACAACACTAAAGACATCTCAAACATTGCCCTTGCCAGTATTCGCCACCATACGGGGCTACGAGAGACTGCAGAGATTGCCACTGCCGCTCGGATAGATGCAGGCCTCATCAGCCGAGAGGATACATCCTTAGTAATAGATCATAATAAGATAAGAAGAGCACAAGAAAAAATAATGAAGGAAATATCTGATCAGCATGAAAAAGATTTGGAGGAGGAAGGTCTCTCTTGCCATTTGTTTGATGGAAGAAGAGATGACACAAAAGTTCTGCTAGAGGTAGAGGGAATGGACAGAAAGTTTCCCGGTCTCATCAAAGAAGAACACTACTCTGTGTATTCCGAACCTGGTGGCCGCTATTTGTTTCACTTTGTTCCTGAAGCAGAAGTAGAAGGCAAGAAACATGCAGAGGCAATTGCTGATCAAATAATATATTGGCTTCAAGAAAGAAGACTTGACAGTTCACTGCAGGCCGTTGGTGGAGACTCAACTGCGGTGAACACTGGATGGCAGGGCGGTGTTATGACGCATTTAGAGAAAAAACTTGGAAGAAGGCTTGTTTGGATTGTATGTGATTTGCACACAGGGGAACTACCTCTTCGTCGTCTCATCCAGGAACTTGATGGTCCTACAAAGAGCAACAACAAGTGGTCAGGCCCCCTTGGCAACTGCTAGATGAAGCAACGGAATTAGAAATAAATACAAAATTTCCAAAGGTCGAAGTAGGACCTCCCCTTCCAGTGTTGTCTGAAGAAGTTATCAAAGACCTCAGCACGGATCAATCTTACGCTTATCGTATTGTTCAAGCAATCAGATCAGGAGAGTTGCCTCAAAATCTGGCTCTCTTGAAGATTGGACCCGTAAGTCACAGTCGTTGGTTAACTACAGCGATTCGTTTCTGCAGGATTTGGGTTTCCAAACATGCACTGAAGGGCAAAATGCTACAGAATTTGATGTTGATTGTTGAATTTATTATTGGGTTTTATCTTCCTCAACCACATCTTGTTTCAATTACAGCTACTGAGAAACCAAAGGAAAGTAGTGGTGGACATCGTGTTACCTGTGGTGAGAAGGTCCGCTTGGTATGCTAGGCCAGAGGCAGTTTTGCAAGCAATACTCTGCAGCCAATGTACCAAAGAGCGAACTGAGGCTGTGGAAATCATTCTAAAGCTTAGAGGAACATCACTAGATGATGACCAGCTGAGAGACTGCTCTGTTCAGACAAGGAAGGTACCTCCGATAAACATCAATGCCACGAAATTGTCAGAATTAGTCAACTTGAGTTCGGAAGTTTTGGAGCCACCACTGACAACATGTATAACAAACAAAGATTTAACACAACTTAAAGAGGCCCCAATGCAAGTGCCAAAGTGGCCTTCTCACACTCAGAGTGTGGAGAGTTGTGTGAAAATGGTCACAGAAGCAGCTAGTCAAGTTTACAGTCACGAGAGGCGAGAAGGCTACATCAAAGCGCAAGTAGCAAGCCGAATGCTGATGTCAAGGAACCGCAGCAAAAAGGACATGACTGCATTGGCTACTTTCAAATAAAGACTCTGAATGATATCTTACTGCCACTTTAAATGTTGATAGGATGTTTGCGCACATTTATTATTTTGTTACGAATTTACGAAAAAATGGAATTTTTGAATTAAAATTGATGTAGGTAGGAGTTATTTTTTATTGTTTTTGAAGCAAGGATATTATTTTGTATGCCAAATGATTACATTAAATTGCTACCAAATCACGATTTTCAATTTAGTCATTTCACCCCCAAAATTGACACCCTAATGTTACACTCTATATCTATTTATAACCGACATGCAAATATATCAGATCCAAAGAATCCAGTCAATTTAATTACGGAATCCATCAATACCAGTACCTTGCCAACCAAAAATAAGTCACGGTCCATACCAATTGCGGACCAAGTCACAATTTACAACCATATACATTACAATATACCGTATGTCCCACAAAAAAGTACACCCAACTTTAGATTGTACTAACTCCTCCAAAAATTGAGATATTTTGGATCTGTTTGTTTGATTTAATATAGCAAATTATTCTTTGTTAACGTTCAAATTTATTCATGTTTAAACGATTTAGTGTTTAAGCATCTGCTTTTAACTGAAGGGTACAACAAAATGGATTGCGCAAAATTGGTCAATGAAAAAATAATGTGTGCTATCGATGTAATGAAAAGACAAATACATAATAATAGATACTTTAACATAATTTTAATAAGATACAAAGCAGATTTTTCTTTATTCCTTATTGCAAAAGTTATGCTTAGTTTCGTTTTCTTTCAACATGACCGCCATTCCTATCGATACAAATCTGGAGTCGAGCTCTCATCTTCCCCATCACTCTTTTGATAAGATCTGGATTGTCTTTTAACAAGTTGATTTCAGCTGTGATGCGAGTCCTCAAATCATCTAAATTGATAAGTTGTGATGCAAATACTCTATTTTTCAAATGACCCCATAAAAAGTAATCACACGGGGTCAAGTCAGGGCTTCTGGGAGGCCATTCAATGTCATGGCCTGTAGCAATTACTCTTTGGTGGAAGACTTCCTGCAAGCGTTCCTTCACAATAACTCTGCTGTGAGCAGGAGCTCCGTCTTGCACCCACCAAATACGATTAAATCGGTTTCCATAAGTAATACGTATTTGTGGAAGGATTTCTCGGTCTATCATTTCTAGGTAAGCTTCACCATTTAGATTACCATCGTAAAAGACCGGGCCAATTAACGCTCCATTACCGCACAGTCCTACCCAGAGAGACAGTTTTTGTCTAGAGTTATTCTGCCGTCAGTATGCACCAAAAAATCATCCACCTGACAATCATATCTACGAAAAGAATAACTCTAGACAAAAACTGTCTCTCTGGGTAGGACTGTGCGGTAATGGAGCGTTAATTGGCCCGGTCTTTTACGATGGTAATCTAAATGGTGAAGCTTACCTAGAAATGATAGACCGGGAAATCCTTCCACAAATACGTATTACTTATGGAAACCGATTTAATCGTATTTGGTGGGTGCAAGACGGAGCTCCTGCTCACAGCAGAGTTATTGTGAAGGAACGCTTGCAGGAAGTCTTCCACCAAAGAGTACTTGCTACAGGCCATGACATTGAATGGCCTCCCAGAAGCCCTGACTTGACCCCGTGTGATTACTTTTTATGGGGTCATTTGAAAAATAGAGTATTTGCATCACAACCTAATAATTTAGATGATTTGAGGACTCGCATCACAGCTGAAATCAACTTGTTAAAAGACAATCCAGATCTTATCAAAAGAGTGATGGGGAAGATGAGAGCTCGACTCCAGATTTGTATCGATAGGAATGGCGGTCATGTTGAAAGAAAACGAAACTAAGCATAACTTTTGCAATAAGGAATAAAGAAAAATCTGCTTTGTATCTTATTAAAATTATGTTAAAGTATCTATTATTATGTATTTGTCTTTTCATTACATCGATAGCACACACTATTTTTTCATTGACCAATTTTGCGCAATCCATTTTGTTGTACCCTTCAGTTAAAAGCAGATGCTTAAACACTAAATCGTTTAAACATGAATAAATTTGAACGTTAACAAAGAATAATTTGCTATATTAAATCAAACAAACAGATCCAAAATATCTCAATTTTTGGAGGAGTTAGTACAATCTAAAGTTGGGTGTACTTTTTTGTGGGACATACGGTATATACTTAGGAGGAAAAGTGTAGGTGTGGCTGTAAAGACTGTACAGTAATGTAGAAATGTGTGTGCACCCATTTTGGGTCTCCCATTTAAAGGTGTTTGTGGGGCAAGTGAAGATCATGAGTTTTTCAATACCTCACAGTACTATGAGGGGCACCGCTCGGCAGAGGAATCTCTTTAAATGGGGTGTGTAAGGATAGAGAGTATCCCCTAACCCAAGATGCTGCCTCCCTATCCCACAACACTTGTAAAACTATGTTTTCTTAAATTTGTTCTACATCTTGGCTTAAATAATTCATACTATGACTTCTAGTGTGATTATTGTGATCTTTAATGAAAAGAGAATCAAAATCTATCTTATCCAACCCTTAATTTTACTACCTTAAACTATACCCAATCTATCAACATATGCGTCTAATCGATTTTTAAACATGTTTATAGACGTGCTACTAATTACTTCTACCAGCAAACTATTCCAGCTATTTACTATTCTATGCGTAAAAAAGTTTTTGGCAACTGCTGTCTCGAACCTTCTACTTGTCAACTTACACCCGTTATTTCTAGCCCTATTATATTGAGATATTTCGAAAAAGCTATCTCTATCTACGTTATCGAACCCATTCATAATTTTGAAAACCTGGATTAGATCACCCCTTAGCCTCCTAGTCTCGAGTGTAGTCAATTTTAACTCTTTAAGCCTATCCTCGTACGACTTTGACCTAAGCGACGGAATCATCTCAGTTGCTCGTCTTTGAACTCTTTCGATTTTGTCTATATCTTTGCGCATATGCGGTTTCCAAAATTGGATCGCGTACTCCAAATGGGGTCTAACTAATGATTTATAAAGAGGAACTATAATATCGCGCGATTTGTACTCAAAATTCCAAGCTACAAAACCTAACACTTTGTTCGCTTCATTGACCGCTGCTGTACTTTGTTTCGCTACTTTTAAATCACCAGTGACTATAACTCCTAAATCTTTTTCCTGCTCTACGCTTATCAACTCTTTCCCTGACATACTATACGCAAAATTACCGTTACGCGAACCTTTATGTAAAATTTTGCACTTATCAACGTTAAATCTCATTTGCCATGTGACTGACCAATCAACGATTTTATTCAGATCATTCTGGATTTTACCTCTATCTTCGTCATTAATCGCCCTACCACCCAGCTTCGTGTCATCCGCAAACTTCGAAACTGTACTGACTAGGCCGACATCTAAATCGTTAATATATATAAGCAAGGGGCCCAATACAGAACCCTGAGGAACGCCACTCGCTACATTAGCCCAACACGACTCCGCTCCATCAACGACCACCCTCTGTTTCCTACCTCGCAACCACTCTTCTATCCAATTTATTACTACACCCCTGATTCCATGAGCCTTAGTTTTCTCAATGAGTCTTTTGTGCGGCACGGTGTCAAACGCTTTTCGAAAGTCTAAATACACTACATCAACCGCCCGATGACTATCGTAAACGTCAACCACGCTTTGTAAAAATTCTAAAAGATTAGTTAAGCAAGATTTGTTTCGCCTAAAACCGTGCTGCGTATTTCTAACTAGGTTATGCAATTCTAAGTGACTATATGATCCCTAATTATTGATTCCAGTAGCTTACCTACAATAGACGTTAAACTGATTGGCTTATAATTTCCCGCCGCACCTTTATCGCCTTTCTTAAAGATAGGTGTTACGTTTGCTAACTTGAAATTATCTGGTACGCACCTCAGAAATAGACGCATTAAAAATCTTTGATAGCGGCACAACAATGCTATCTTTTAATTCTTTTGGTTGTATGGGATATATGGAATCCGGCCCCGGTGATTTACGCGTTTTCATTTTATCAATATAGCGCATTACTTCCCCTTCACTTCACTATCCACAATATTATCCAAAATATTACCATTATCAAAGGGTATTATGTCTATGACCATAGGGATATTCGTTACATCTTCTATAGTAAAAACTGACTTAAAAAAATCGTTTAGCAAGGTAGCCATTTCCTTGTTTTCAGAAACTAGATCTCCGTTAACGTTTTTCAACGGCCCCCAAGACACTTTTTACTGGATTTCTATTGTTGACGTATTGAAAGAATCGCTTGGGGTTTTCTTTACCATCACGATCTATGGAGATTTCAAATTCGCGCTTGGACTTTTTTATCACACTTTTCGCTTCACGCCTTAGAGATATGTAGTTGTATCGTAACCACAAATTGTCTTTATCGCACTTATGTAGCCTATAAGCCCTATCGCTACTCTTTATAATGTCTCCTACTCTAGAAGTAAACCACAAGGGCTTGTTGTTTACTTTCGCACGCTTAATTTTGTACGGTACACATTCCTCATTTATAGTCCTAAATACTGTTTCAAACGATTCCCACATTAGTTTTGCGTTGTAGTTCCCCATTACTTTTCCCAATTGACGTGTGACAATTTATTTCGAAATTTACAAAAGTTAGGAATTTTAGTCGAGTTAGCTGGTTTCGAGTGACATACTGAGAGGACAAACTCTACCATATTGTGATCGCTATTGCTTAACGGTTCTATTACTTGAAGATCAGTAATTAGCCTATCATCCGTAGTTATTACTAAATCTAAAATACTGTCCAACCTCGTAGGTTCCCCAACCTTTTGAATAAGAAAGCTATCCTCGAGGAAATTAACTAAACGATTACCTTCCGCGTCTCTCTGCATTGTATCGTAATTCACGTTGGCGCAATTAAAGAAATATTTGTTGATTAGTCAAAGTGGAAAATATAACCATCTCGACAAATATTCTTTCCTTTTTTTAAAAATCCGCCAGATGGATTTTGTTTTAATTATAACCGATTGAGACTTATAGGCCACCCTGTACATACTAAAACTTGTACGACTTTCCATGCAAGAGTGATCGCGAGCAGCAAATCGCCCCTTTTGGACTCCTAGAAGGATCCGTGGGAAGTAATAGCCTACGGTAGCTAACCACTGACTTCCTGTTAGTCAGTTCCTACGACGTGCTGGGGGAAACAGTGGTTATATTCTTGTCCTTAATCCCACAGGAGAATATTGCTTTCGATTTAACATTTATTATGTGGAGTTTGCTCGTTTCAGCAGTTAGAGATTCTTTCCTATAGATTTCATATAAATTTAGGTGTTTTCATACCTGTGATTTGGGAACAAAAGGCTGAGCGCCGTAATGGGTGCAACAATTGACTGCTGCTTGGTTTGTGAATCGAGGAGTGACAATGAAACCATTATCCAAGAAAATCGAGCCAACATCGCACGGATCAGCTGTCGTAAATGAACAATTAATGACAAGTTGTACGCTGAAATATCGTGTATTACGTTTTAATTTTTACAGACGAATTGCTTAATCATAAGAAAATGAAGCCGTGATTATCTGGTTATCCTCTAAGTAAAACAATGAGAATTAAATAAAATATTAGTATACAAAATACATTTCAGAAAAGTACCAATTTCATAAACTGCCAATCACTCGCTAACTGCTGTTAGATACTTTAAAAATTGTGCGCTACTTTTAGAGCTGAAAACGAAAATTATTTGGCGTTTAATTTTTACCCTCAGTCGTCATTTCAGTAGTATCGTTTCCAGCATCAGTCGTCATTTCAGTATTAACGTTTCTATCATCAGTTCTATGACAAGCGCGAGCCTCCGAAAGCGACACTAAAGTGAAAACAAATAACAGGACTTTGACAATCACTCCAATCATCTGAAAATAAAAGTCGATTTTAAAAAAATATTCACAACGTGTGTGGTTGTTTTTGATTATGTATATTCTCCGATTCTTACTAAATTTTATTTTATGAGTAGTACACCCGCATCAATGTAACATTAGTCTATGCCGTTGCTCGAATTTCTTCATCCGAGATCCATTCAGTGAAGACAAAATCTTCCAGTGTGGCTTCAACAAAAGCGTAGAAATTATTTCAACAAAAATTTTCACAAACCAATCGTCAATAATATATATATATAATATATATATATATATATATATATATAATTTACGATTGCCTACTAAGTCGTAATATTTTCGTTAGTTTTAACGTTTTATTTGATTAGGTATACGCGGACAAAGTTGGGGAACGCAAACTACATTTGGATAATGTAGGGGAACGTAAACTACACTAGACACCACAGGGGGACGTAAACTACACTGCTCTCTAGTAACTTATATTTTCTTTGAAGGACATTCCAGGAAAATTTAGGTGATTCTAAGTTGGACAAGTAAAATTATATTTACACGTGAAAGAAAATATATATAATATTTTAGAATGCTTTTGCTTTGAGTAATAACAACAGTCTAATAATAATTTCTTAAAAAAGTACCACAATTTGGACGTTTTACGCATTAAACAGGCAATTACTTCATCATTGTTTGGTTCCTGAAAATTATGAAAAATATTAGGCTTGGCAAAAACATTCTATTTTCACTTCTACAGTATATAATTTTGAAAATGTTTCTTTACACAAAGAACTTTCGGAACACCTGAAGCTCAGGGCCCCCACCCTTAGTTAGTTAGCCTTATAAGGCTAAGTAACGAAAATATCACGACTTAACCTAACCAATCGTCAAGGGCGTACAGTTGACCTAACGATTGGTTAGGTTAAGTCGTGATATTTTCGTTAGTTATCCTTATAAGGCTAACTAAAGAAGGCTGAGGGCCCTGATCTTCGGGTGTTCCGAACTTTGTATGAGAAGTGTTAACAGAACAAAAATTAAAGGTTAATATTGGATTTTACTCCGTCATGAGCAGTTGAACAAATACTATATATTGAATTGCCATTAAAAACTGACTAAAAAATATATATCTTGTGCAAATTTGTTCAAATGTACTTTTTTTAATAAAATATATTTCCTGTTTTGGCTATAATGTACTTTTTTCATAAAATATTTTTCCAGATTTGGCTTTTTTCGCTACTCTGGCGACTTAATTAGTTTATTGTTTTCTGTTCTGGCTATTTTTTCGCGACTACATTTTGTTAGTTTGGTGAGTTTTGTGCTAGCAGGATGACGTGTCAATCCTGTGAACTTGATTTTGAAGACTTGATCCACCATATTCAGCCTGATGAAGACAAAAGTTTAGACGTATTTCTCAGTCACGGAGTACTTCCGACATTCGTTACCTGCCCAAAATGCAAAAGTGCTTGCATTTTAGGAAAAGACGACAAGCTTTTTTGGTGCCGTAAAAAAAATCCCCAAAACAAACGTGAGTGTAATTTTAGCGTTTCACTGTTTAAAGGCACATGGCTCGAACATATATCCTCAGTAGTATGGGCGCAAAATGGACGAGTGCAAGAATGTTGCAAGAGAATGATCAACGTTGCAAAGGGGGTGGGGTATGTTGCGAAGGGGAAGGGTTATGCAATGAAGGGGGTATGTGCAACAACTCAATGCTGCAAAGGGGGGTGGGGTGTTGCAAGTGCAACAAGGGGTCATGAAACTCGGAGGCGGCGTTATCCCCCAAGAGAAAGACAGGAGGAGAGAAAGCAAGAGAGGTGTTCACCTGGCAGGAGCCAAGTGCACACGGAATAGTATAATTGTCGGAGACTTTAACTGCCCTAATGTTAATTATGAGACTTTTACTGGTAATGAGGAGGGTTTGAGATTGATCGAGTTTATGGAAGATAACTTTTTACGACAGATGGTTACCGAACCAACGCGCGGTGATAATATTTTAGATTTGGTGATGACGAACGGCGAGAATATAGTCGAAGGTTTAGAAGTAGGCGAGAGTTTAGGATGTAGTGATCATCAAATTCTTAGGTTTAAGTTATTTATAGAAAACACTAAGGATAGTAACGTAATAGAAGTCCCTGATTTTCGTGGGGCTAATTTTGATAGTTTTGCGGATAGGATGAGAGTAGTGGACTGGGATAACTTATTTATGGGTAATGACACAAATTTGCATTGGGTAGCGTTTAAAGAAAGTTTTAGGAATATTGAAAGGGAGTTTATTCCTCGTAGGCCCTAGCGCGCTAGAAATCATGGTAGGCCGAAGTGGTGGACTAGGGAAATAGGCGGGTTCATAAACGAGCGTAATAGAGCGTATAGACTTAATAAGCGCAATGGCACAGCAGCTAACTTTAATAGATATATCGAGCTTAGACGTCAGGTTAAAAGATCAGTTAGAATGCCAAGCGTAATTTAGAGATACTTATAGCTGCAGATAGTAAACATAATCTAAAAAAGTTTCTTGAATACGTCAATAATCGTAAGCCGATAAAAGATAACATAGGCCCTCTAGTGGATGTTAATGGCGCTTTGGCTTCTGACGCTCAGGCGATGGCGGGTATTTTCAATAACTTTTTTGCGACAGTTTTTACCGTAGAAGACGTAAATAATGTCCTCGACGTGGACGATATCATTCCATTTAGTAGCGAGACTATTTTGGATGAAATAACTGTTTACGAGGGTGAGATTGTGCATTATATCGATAGGCTAAAAGTTAGCAAGGCTCCAGGCCCTGACGCTTTTTATCCCAGACATTTGAAAGATTTGAAAGACGTTATCGTACTCCTTTAACGGTTGCTGGTGGCACGGATGCCCCCGTCCTGAGTGTGGAATCGCAGGAGATTCCACAGTAGATCTCCTGCCGACTGTCTAGCGTGGACCTGCACCCGCGATCAACTTATAGGATCCCAGTTCACTCACAAAGTCTTGTGGGAACATGAATATGATGCACGGATGGAGGCAGACGGACAGTTTCGTGAAGAAATAAACACGATGAAGCGCTCAGTGGTGCTGGATCCTCTCAAATGCGGTGATAGCTTGTTCGGAGGGCGTACAAATCCCTTCAAGCTATACTTTCCGCCTACGGAGGGTGTGAAACTCCATTACTACGATTTCTGTTCTTTATACCCCTACGTGATGATGAACAATCCATACCCCGTAGGTGGGCCTGAGAAACTGGTGGGACCTGACCTACCCTCCATCGACGAGTTCTCAGTAAATTTGAACGGGTACTATTTTGGCCTTTCTTTCGTAGACGTACTCCCCCCTCGCAATTTATGGATGCCGATCTTACCCGTCGTTATCGATCACAAGCTCATGTTTCCCCTGTGCGTGAAGTGCGCAGAAGAGAACAATGGTGATTGTTACCATATAACTCACCAGCGTAAGATTAGAGGTGCATATACAAGTCTAGAGCTGGATCTAGCTGTTCGCCATGGATACAGTATATTGAAGATACATGAGGTGTGGAGGTTTCAGAAGCTACCCAACTTTTTCACACCATATATAAACGCTTTTTTGAAATATAAGGTCGAAGCATCAGGATATCCGCGAGGAGTTGATACCGAAGATGAAAAATCGGCCTATATTCAACGTTACCGTGAAGGTATACAGCTTGACCGATCTCAAATTGTAAAGAACCCTGGCAAGCGTTTTAGTGCAAAGTTGTGTCTAAACAGTCTTTGGGGAAAATTTGCACAGAATACCGGCAAAGGGAACATTCATTTGGCACAAAGTTATAGTGAAGTCTGGGATTATGCCAATGCTCCCGATAAAGAGGTCATGGAGATCATGAATGTAGGTAAAACTTACATAATAAAGTACAACAATACCGAATTGGCCACAGATACCTCACGGGTTACAAACATACCTGTGGCCAGCTTCACAAGCCTACGCCCGCATAAAACTTTGGGGGTTATTGCATTCTCTTGGGCGGAGGGTATTGTACGCTGATATAAATAGTGTGATATTCACAGAGAGGGAGGGTGAATACATGCCTCCTATTGGTGAATTCCTCGGTGAGTTGACTGATGAGATCAAGGATGAGTATGGAGACACTGCATACGCCGACTCTTTTGTCTCAACAGGACCAAAAACTTATGGGGCACGGGTGGGGGGGTGAGGATATGAACTACTGTATATCGTGAAGGCAAAGGGTATCACGCTCAACCATGCGAATCGGCGGGTCGTTAACTTTGAATCGTTGAAGGATCTAGTGTGTTTGAATGATGATGATGAGAGCGATCGGCCTCCCCAACTAACTGTAGGCACCCATAATTTTCGGGCGCAGAAGCTGGGGGGCGTGAAGGAACTTAGGGGTACAAAGGTGTGCCGTAACACCTATAGGAAACGTTACCAGTTACCTTGTACCTATGATACCGTACCCTTTGGATACCATAACCTTTGATGTGTCTATTGTTAACTTATTTATCACACGTATTTGTAAATATATATGTCTTGAATATAATCTTTGATGTGTCTATTATTAACTTATATATATTACAAATACGTGTAATAAATAAGTTAAGAATAGACACATCAAAGATTATATTCAAGACATATATATTTACAAATACGTGTAATAAATAACTTGAATAATTCGGTTATTAAATAAATCGTGTTTCAATTAGCGTTTCACTTTCTCCTTTGTGTGTGTGTGTGTGTGTGGCGCACACAGGTGAAGGTTCTAAGCTCCGCCCACTGTAAGACCAACAACGTGAGTCATGCTACTACCTGGGCTTCCCTGCGCGGTCAGTTGTTTGCAGTAAGCCCTGGGTATCAGGCGTGTATTCTCCCGCGTAGACAGAAAATAGTAATGGCTATCTTTAATATTGCTTGTTCAACGTTTATGAAATGGTATTCTGCAAAGTATCAAGATGTGGCGGATACTGAAAAACTCCCTATTCTCCCCCTCCTTTGCCTCTTTTAAGACTACATTGAATCGTGCGAAGGAGCAAGATGTACAAATACTCTATGGCTATTCTGGTGAGAGCATTGTCGGCTTCCGTAGCACAGACGATGTATTGAAGTATGTTATAGATCTAAGCTTTATAAAGGCTCACATATACCGTGAAGTAAAAGAAACAACACGTGCAGAAGAGAAGCAACGGATATGGATAGTGAGTCTTATTGATAGGTGGTGGGACAAGCGATATTATGTCATGTTACACCATACCGAGTACTCGTACCCTGCGACTGAGAATGTAAATCTCGTCATCATGGAGAATCTTAAGTATTTTTTTCACTATATTAATGTATATCATGATGAGGTTTGTAGTGAGGTTGTGGCTAATGCCCTGCGTGAGTTTTTAACAGACTTTAGAGACGAGTATCGCTTGTTAAACAAAAAGGAAAAATATGGGCATATGTTCCTCTCAAATAGTGCGCCGGAGTGTGAAGACGTTTAGTTTGCGGAAATGGTGAGTGGTAAAACAATAAAACTGTTATAAAATGTTTTGTTCGTGAAAATTACCCTGAAGGAAAATGCCTGGTGCGTATTCAGGGAAATGGGAGTGATAAAACATTAAAACCGAGATTAATTCTTGTATCGGAAAAAAACACCTGCCCAATATAATGAGATACAACGATTCATGTTGGATCAGCGCCGTACACGTTTCATTAGATTATGGTGTGACTCGCTCCTCCCGTCGAACCGTCGCGTTGCATGTGCCTCATAGTTATCTCAGAGCTTGAACCGAGTGGACGTGCGCTCCTCGAATACGATGGAACTTCCTTTGAGCAGCATTCTCAACGTCGTGTACGATGTGTCCGTGACGAAGTCGTTGCACGTGTTCAGACGTAAATCCGGTATCGTTAACTATGTACTGGAAACGGATTGTAGGCAAACAAACAAACGGAATGTTGTTTATTTAAGTGTCAAGGAGATGAATAGAATCTTCGTGATAGTTGAGAAGTGGAGTGAAGATCGTTATAAAATTCCTACAGGTGTAGGTACAAGAAGAGAGCAGATTAGTGACACCCCCTCATACGCCGTTGTACGTTGTGTATAAATAACGATCGGCCATGCATTGATATACGGTTGATGTGGAAGAATGCTTCTGATAATAACGCTCTTGTTCTTACGCGAAACCGTTTCATCCTCGACAGAATGTTTGAAATCGTCGGATTCCGCAAGCTGAAGCCTATATTAGACGCGCGTGTTACTGATATGCTTTATTTTGATACAGTACTTGAATACGCATACACCGCTCTGCTCGATGGGTTTACAGAGTGTAGGGTTGAGCAAGGTTAGAATGATCTAGAACTGGAGGATTATTTAAAAAGTTTATACTCTTTGAAATATCATGAACTTTGGTACAAAGCAATTGATCGGTACAGGGCTGAGCTCACCTACACCGTTCACCCTGAAGAACTATTTCTTTATATAACGAGCAGCTGTCGTAACGACTTAGAAGATTATTTCAATTGCTGCTATGTTGAGTGAAGAAGAGTTCACGATTGAAAAGCTCGCGTCGGTAGAAATAAACCCTCGATTGGAAAGGCGTGTTTATAAACTTGTGTTTAATAATGTGGCTAACGATGAACTCTTTGTGCGTGCTTTTGATTGTATTCTAGACGTATTTAAAGATAACTTACCAACCAGTTGTAAAGTGGGAACAAAAATAGTACTGAACGATATGAAGGCCCTTCATATAGAGTATAGGTTTTCCTATACTTTAAGCGGTGAAATATTAAGCCGCGTATACTGCGTAATGCTGAGTAATAACGATGTAAATGTAGACTCGATTACGTGCGAGTTTAGTGTATTGAAAAAAAAGTGAGTGTATTTATATATTTAACATATTTGTGTGTATATATATACACACACACACAATAATGTTATAATGTTTCAGACCAACAAAGACCCTAGGATCCACTCATGGCTGGTCTACCTAACTGTGTTCGTAATTGTGTATTGTGTATGTCCTCCGTGGTGGCGGAGGGGACCTACAATTTTACGTGGGTTCCGAACCACAAGAACATAAGAAATTTATGTAACAACTTCCTGTACATTAGCAACGACCAATTTTGCAAAACTAAATAATTATCAATTTAAAATTAATTACTTATCGATTTAAAACTAATTAATTATCGATTTAAAACTAAAGATAGAATCTCTGGATCCAGAGGATCAAGTCATAATAGACTACTATCCACAAATATGTTACACTCTATATCTATTTATAACCGACATGCAAATATATCAGATCCAAAGAATCCAGTCAATTTCATTACGGTATCCATCAATACTAGAACCTTGCCAACGAAAAATAAGTCACGGTCCATATCAATTGCGGACCAAGTCAAAATTTACAACCATATACATTACAATATATATACTTAGGAGGAAAAGTGTAGGTGTGGCTGTAAAGACTGTACAGTAGAAATGTGTGTGCACCCATTTTGGGTCTCACATTTAAAGGTGTTTCTAGGGCAAGTGAAGATCATGAGTTTTTCAATACCTCACAGTACTATGAGGGGCACCGCTCGGCAGAGGAATCTCTTTAAATGGGGTGTGTAAGGACAGAGAGTATCCCCTAACCCAAGACGCTGCCTCCCTATATCCCACAACACTTGTGTTGAGCTGTGGGATCTATCACCGCAAAGCCTTAATTTTACTACCTTAAACTATACCCAATCTATCAACATATGCGTCTAATCGATTTTTAAACATGTTTATAGACGTGCTACTAATTACTTCTACCGGCAAACTATTCCAGCTATTTACTATTCTATGCGTAAAAAAGTTTTTGGCAACTGCTGTCTCGAACCTTCTACTTGTCAACTTACACCCATTATTTCTAGTCCTATTATATTGAGATATTTCGAAAAAGCTATCTCTATCTACGTTATTGAACCCATTCATAATTTTGAAAACCTGGATTAGATCACCCCTTAACCTCCTAGTCTCGAGTGTTGTCAATTTTAACTCCTTAAGCCTATCCTCGTACGACTTTGACCTAAGCGACGGAATCATTTTAGTTGCTCGTCTTTGAACTCTTTCGATTTTGTCTATATCTTTTCGCATATGCGGATTCCAAAATTGGATCGCGTACTCCAAATGGGGTCTAACTAATGATTTATAAAGAGGAACTATAATATCGCGCGATTTGTACTCAAAATTTCGAGCTATAAAACATAACACTTTGTTCGCCTTATTGACCGCTGCTGTACTTTGTTTCGCTACCTTTAAATCACCAGTGACTAACTCCTAAATCATTTTCCTGCTCTACGCTTGTTAAATCTTTCCCTGACATACTATACGCAAAATTACCGTTACGCGAACCTATATGCAAAATTTTGCACTTATCAACGTTAAATCTCATTTGCCATGTGACTGACCAATCAACGATTTTATTCAGATCTTCCTGAATTTTACCTCTATCTTCGTCATTAATCGCCCTACCACCCAGCTTCGTGTCATCCGCAAACTTTGAAACTGTACTGACTAGGCCGACATCTAAATCGTTAATATATATAAGAAAAAGCAAGGGGCCCAATACAGAACCCTGAGGAACGCCACTCGCTACATTAGCCCAACACGACTCCGCTCCATCAACGACCACCCTCTGTTTCCTACCTCGCAACCACTCTTCTATCCAATTTATTACTACACCTCTGATTCCATGAGCCTTAGTTTTTCAATGAGTTTTTTGTGCGGCACGGTGTCAAACGCTTTTTGAAAATCTAAATACACTACATCAACCGCCCGATGTCTATCGTAAACGTCAACCACGCTTTGTAAAAATTCTAAAAGATTAGTTAAGCAAGATTTGTTTCGCCTAAAACCGTGCTGCGTATTTCTAACTAGTTTATGCAATTCTAAGTGTTCGACTATACGATCTCTAATTATTGATTCCAGTAGCTTACCTACAACAGACGTTAAACTGATTGGCCTATAATTTCCCGCCACACCTTTATCGCCTTTCTTAAAGATAGGTGTTACGTTTGCTAACTTGAAATTATCTGGTACGCACCCCTCAGAAATAGACGCATTAAAAATCTTTGTTAGCGGCACACCAATGCTATCTTTTAATTCTTTTAGTTGTATGGGATATATGGAATTCGGCCGCGGTGATTTACGCGTTTTCATTTTATCAATATAGCGCATTACTTCCCCTTCACTAACCACGATATTATCCAAAATATTACCATTATCAAAAGGTATTATGTCTCTGACTGTAGGGATATTCGTTACATCTTCTATAGTAAAAACTGACGTAAAAAATTCGTTTAGCAAGGTAGCCATTTCCTTGTTTTCAGAAACTAGATCTCCGTTTACATTTTTCAACGGCCCCAAGACACTTTTTACTGGATTTCTATTGTTGACGTATTGAAAGAATCGCTTGGGGTTTTCTTTACCATCACGAGCTATGGAGATTTCAAATTCGCGATTGGACTTTTTTATTACAGTTTTCGCTTCACACCTCAAAGATATGTAGTTGTTTCGTAACAAATTGTCTTTATCGCACTTATGTTGCCTATAAGCCCTATCTCTACTCTTTATAATATCTCCTACTCTATAAGTAAACCACAAGGGCTTGTTGTTTACTTTCGCACGCTTAATTTTGTACGGTACACATTCCTCACTTATAGTCCTAAATACTGTTTCAAACGATTCCGACATTAGTTTTGCGTTGGAGTTCCCCATCACGTTTTCCCAATTGACGTGTGACAATTTATTTCAAATTTACAGTCTGCGTGCTGGAAGTTAGGAATTTTAGTCGAGTTAGTTGGTTTCGAGTGACTTACTGAGAGGACAAACTCTACCATATTGTGATCGCTATTGCTTAACGGTTCTATTACTTGAAGATCAGTAATTAGCCTATCATCCGTAGTTATTACTAAATCTAAAATACTGTCCAACCTCGTAGGTTCCCCAACCTTTTGAATAAGAAAGCTATCCTCGAGAAAATTAACTAAACGATTACCTTCCGCGTCTCCCTGCATTGTATCGTATCACGATGGCGCAATTAAAGTCACCCATAACTAAAGCCTGCTCACTACTGATTATTCTCTTTAGTTCACGATATAACGCTTCGTCCGTATCAGCTGCTTGATTAGAGGGTCTATATATAACCGCAACAAGAAGTTTGAAATCGTTTAATTTAAGTTCTGCTATAGTCGAATCTATCAGTTCTGGAATTGAGTGCTTAACTTCTATAACGTTCGCAATATTATATATATATATATATATATATATATATATATATATATATATATATATATATATATATTTCTCCTGTACTGTTATATTGACGGTTATATGTTTTGTAGTTCTTATTTTTATTTTGCGCGATAGAAGATAAAGTGTATGTATTTATTTATTTAACATAATTGTGTGTATATATTTCTGCTATATTGATGGTTATATTATTTCTTATTTTTTATTTTTGTTTTTTGATCATTCCAATGTATATTTATTTTCTATATATTTCCATAATATAAGTGTATATATATATTTCTCCTGTACTGTTATATTGACGGATATATTTTTTATTATATGCATATTCCTCGTTCATATTTCTTAAACTATTATTATTTTAATTGATCATTCAAATGTATATTTATTTTCTATATATTTATAATAAACAGAATGATGTAATGTTTTATTTAATTCTTTTGGTTGTAAACAATTATACCAAATGGCTGGTTACGCCTTCTAAACCTACTAGTGGAATTCTAAGCCAACTTTTAAGAATTAAGTAAATAAATGGTACAATCTGACAACCTAATAATGTATACCTGAACAATTAAAATAAAAAGTGGTATCTGGCAACTCAACCTGAACAAGCCATTTACGCCTTCTAAGCCAACTGGCTGATTAGGAGTCTATAAGAGTGTTGCCAGATGGAATTTTTAAAAATCTGATAAATCTGAGTAAAAAAATCTTAGAAATCTGTAGATTTATAATATTTATCTAAATAATAATTTTGACATTTTTATTTAATTTACTGTCTTAAAGTATTATCAATGATAAAATCTTGTATAATATTTTCTTTATTTTTATAAACTTATATAAATATGGCACTTTAACATAAAAAAAAGTAGAGTAAATGAAAGTAAACAAATTGAATTCCGTTACTTTGTGACAAAGGAAGTACCTTTTGGTTATTGTTGTAATAACTGTAAGAACATCGGAATACTTCTTTAATTCATACACATAAATGAAACAAAAAAAAAATCCTTTTTAGATTTAAAGATAAATATCATTTTTTTCAACAAAAGTTGTAAAAGAAGCTATACACTTACCCACAAAAACATTCCATGCTACCTATAAAAAAGAAAACGCGATCCAGCTGGGACCCTAACAGTAATATAATTCTGTATACCCTTGCGCGGATATATGTATAATATATTGTGTATACTAATTATTATCATTCCATTTATTTATCTTTGGTATATTTTTCTGAAGATCTAGCTTTCAGAATCATTGACTTTTTTACTTCAAAATCATAGCATGATTTGCCTTTCATGTATTGCTTTGTGTGAAGTAATCCTACAATAGTTTCTGTTGACAATTTGTTTCTTGTTTTTTCTTCATTCTGTTAATAGATGAAAACTTGAAGACTCTTTCTACTGTGGCGCTTGAATGGGTTAGACATAGGAGACTTTGCATAAATTTATGTAGATTCGCAAATGGAGAAGTATTATCCAATTGTTTCATCCTGCCTATTTTACTCCAAAATTCTTCTGGAGACATATTGGGGCAAACTTCCATATGTTCCAGGGAATTGCCTAACGACCTCCATTCAGTATCAACTGCTTGAATATCACTAGCGATATTTGGAAAGCATTTAAACAATTCGATTAATGAATTTACTTCTTTGTTGATCACTACTTTGGGACTCAATGCCTTTACTGATTCCAAATGTTTAGATTGAAAGGGGAATCTCTTGCTAACTTGAAATGCAGCTTCAATTAAAAATTCCAAACACTTCAACCTGAAACTATTTATGTCTTCACTTTGATACAGAGTGGAAGATGTTAGCTCAATTTCCACGTTTACACCCAAATACATTTCTTTCAGTGGTTTAAAGTTGTCAATCTTTACACCTTACATCTTCCAATGCAGTTTCACTGAGATAACTATCTTTCATATAGAACCCTAAAATAGTTTTCATAGCTCCAGAAACAGCACTGTGTAAAACATGTATCTGAGTAGACTCAGATTACATTTGTTTGTTCAGATTGTTGAAAACTGGTAACACAAAATCAAGAAACAAGAGGTACAACTTGGTTACAGGATCTGATAACCTTTGAAGAATAGTTTCAGGAGCTATAAGCCTATCTTCAAGTACAGCAGAAGTAAAGTACAATTTTAATGCATTATATTGCTCAAGCACTCTGGATACCACCATATGCAATGATAACCACCTAGTTTGTGAAGGATGCAATAATTTATGTGGCTTAACATTAGTGAAATTCTGGAATTCTTTAAATTTCCCTACTCGCTTAGAGCTGCAGTGAAAGTAGCTGTAAATATCTCTAGTTAAATCTTCAACTGATCTAGGTAGTTTCAGACATGCATGTGAAGCACATAAAGCAAAAGAATGACAAATACATTTCATGATAAATAAATGAGGAATATAATTTTTTAGTAGAGCCGAAAGGGAATGATTTACTCCCATCATAGAATTAGCACCATCTGCCGCAAAGCCTATCATATTTTCTTTATAAGGAATTTTATTCATATTGAAAAATCCGACAACATGCTTATATAGTGTGTCAGCAGTACCATCTGTTAAAAGAATCAAGCCAAGAAAAGCATCAGTTACCGAATCATCAATCAGAACTCTTGCTACCATGCACAAATGTTTAACACAACCTTTGTCAGTGCTTTCATCAACAATTAATGAAAATTTATTATTTCTCAGACACTGGATTAAGTTTTCACTGTGCTCTTGTCCAATTACATTATTAATTAATGATGTCGTTTTCGTACGGCCACATTTTAAATTTTTGACAATTTTTGAATCTGAGCAAACTGATTTCAAAAGTTCTGGAAGATGATCTGCAGCAGTCATAGGTAAATCATGCTCAGCTATGAAAGCAGCAAGCCTAATTTCGCCTTCATTCACATTTTCATTTAGTTTAGAGCTTATCAAATTGGTTAAAGTGCTTTGACTCTGTAAAGTTTTACAGTTAGATGTATGCTTTTGATTTTCTACATGTCGTTTTAAATCTGTCTTTCCCGCTGTTAGTTTGAGATGGCAATCACATGCGCTACAGTAAGCATAAAATTCACCTTTCGCACTTTTCCTAACCCAGCCTTTAAATAATGGGTCTATTTCATATTGGGCAGAATAGTTTTGTGCATATCTCATTTTTTTATTTGCTTTTGAACCACTCCTCCTCTCCTCCTGTGAATCATAATTTTCATCATCATCCATAGATTGCATAACCCTTTACCACAAGATAATGTTTAAAAAAACTGAAATGGCCTAGTAAGTTTTTCTTGCACAAATGAAACAGGTAAGCGAAGTGACGCAACTGATACCGAGAACATTTGTGTCCCATTGATTGAGACTGTAGGCCTAATATTTCCTTGTTGTAAATTTTGGAAGTAAATAATAATGATTGCTTGCTGGATTAAAAATCTGTAGATTATGTATAAATTATTGAAAAAATCTGAAAATCTGAATTGCTTCATAAAATCTGTAGATCTGGCAACACTGCTATAAGACAACGGCCACTCGGCTGAAGTCTTAGTGTGCACTTGGCTCCTGCCAGGTGAACACCTCTCTTGCTTTCTCTCCTTCTCCTGTCTTTCTCTTGGATGATAACGTCGCCTCCAAGTTTCATAACCCCTTGTTGCACCTGCAGCATCCCCCACCCCCTTTCGCAGCATTGAGTTGTTGCACACACCCCTCCCCCTTCATTGCATACCCCACCCTCTTCATTGCATACCTCTCCCCTTTGCAACATTGATCATTCTCTCTTGCACCATTACAACATTCTTGCACGCGTCCATTTTGCCCCCATCTACTAGCCTCCTCCGAAATAAGGTGAGGGTAATTATGTCGCAAATGACAGCCTGAAGTTAAAATAAAAAAATACATTTTTCTAGTGTATTTTGGTGTGCTCTATTCAAATATAACCTTCATATCCTGTGCAAATGAACAGAAATAAAAGAAACGAATTTTTTTCTGTAATTGCTTGTAAAGACTGATATAATTGCGATAAATGAATCGTGGCTTAGCACTGAAACTCGTGACTTTGTAGGGGAGTATCAAATTAAAGGTTACAGACTTTTTGTTAAAAACAGAATAGGTAGGCGAGGAGGCGGTGTTATGTTGTATATCAAAGATAATATTGCGAACGTTATAGAAGTAAAGCACACAATTCCAGAACCGATAGATTCGACTATAGCAGAACTTAAATTGAACAATTTCAAACTTCTTGTTGCGGTTATATATAGGCCCCTTAATCAAACACCTGATACGGACGAAGCGTTGTATCGTGAACTAAAGAGAATAATCGGTAGTGAGCAGGCTTTAGTTATGGGTGACTTTAATTGCGCCAATGTAAATTACGATACAATGCAGGGAGACGCGGAAGGTAATCGTTTAGTTAATTTTCTCAAGGATAGCTTTCTTATTCAAAAGGTTGGGGAACCTACGAGGTTGGACAGTATTTTAGATTTAGTAATAACTACGGATGATAGGCTAATCACGGATCTTCAAGTAATAGAACCGTTAAGCAATAGCGATTACAATATGGTAGAGTTTGTCCTCTCAGTAAGTCACTCGAAACCAGCTAACTCGGCTAAAATTCCTAACTTCCAGCACGCAGACTTTAGTAAATTTTGAAATAAATTGTCACACGTCAATTGGGAAAACGTAATGGGGAACTCCAACGCAAAACTAATGTGGGAATCTTTCGAAACAGTATTTAGGACTATAAATGAGGAATGTGTACCGTACAAAATTAAGCGTGCAAAAGTAAACAAAAAGCCCTTGTGGTTTACTTCTAGAGTAGGAGATATTATAAAGAGTAGAGACAGGGCGTATAGGCTACATAAGTGCGATAAAGACAATTTGTGGTTACGAAACAACTACATATCTCTAAGGCGTGAAGCGAAAAGCGTAATAAAAAAGGTCAAGCGCGAATTTGAACTCTCCATAGTTCGTGACGGTAAATAAAACCCCAAGCGATTTTTTCAATACGTCAACAACAGAAATCCAGTAAAAAGTGTCTTGGGGCCGTTGAAAAATGTTAACGGAGATCTAGTTTTTGAAAACAAGGAAATGGCTACCTTGCTAAACGATTTTTTTACGTCAGTTTTTACTATAGAAGATGTAACGAATATCCCTACGGTCATAGACATAATACCTTTTGATAATGGTAATATTTTGGATAATATCGTGGTTAGTGAAGGGGAAGTAATGAGCTATATTGATAAAATGAAAACGCGTAAATCACCGGGGCCGGATTCCATATATTCCATACAACTAAAAGAATTAAAAGATAGCATTGTTGTGCCGTTAACAAAGATTTTTAATGCGTCTATTTCTGAGGGGTGCGTACCAGATAATTTCAAGTTAGCAAACGTAACACCTATCTTTAAGAAAGGTGATAAAGGTGCTGCGGGAAATTATAGGCCAATCAGTTTAACGTCTGTTGTAGGTAAGCTACTGGAATCAATAATTAGGGATCGTATAGTCGAACACTTAGAATTGCATAAACTAGTTAGAAATACGCAGCACGGTTTTAGGCGAAACAAATCTTGCTTAACGAATCTTTTAGAATTTTTTCAAAGCGTGGTTGACGTTTACGACAGTCATCGGGCGGTTGATGTAGTGTATTTAGATTTTCAAAAAGCATTTGACACCGTGCCGCACAAAAGACTCATTGAAAAAACTAAGGCTCATGGAATCAGGGGTGTAGTAATAAATTGGATAGAAGAGTGGTTGCGAGGTAGGAAACAGAGGGTGGTCGTTGATGGAGCGGAGTCGTTGGGCTAATGTAGCGAGTGGCGTTCCTCAGGGTTCTGTATTGGGCCCTTGCTTTTTCTTATATATTAACGATTTAGATGTCGGCCTAGTCAGTACAGTTTCAAAGTTTGCGGATGACACGAAGCTGGGTGGTAGGGCGATTAATGACGAAGATAGAGGTAAAATCCAGGAAGATCTGAATAAAATCGTTGATTGGTCAGTCACATGGCAAATGAGATTTAACGTTGATAAGTGCAAAATTTTGCATATAGGTTCGCGTAACGGTAATTTTGCGTATAGTATGTCAGGGAAAGATTAACAAACGTAGAGCAGGAAAAGATTTAGGAGTTATAGTCCACTGGTGATTTAAAAGTAGCGAAACAAAGTACAGCAGCGGGTCAATAAGGCGAACAAAGTGTTAGGTTTTATAGCCCGAAATTTTGAGTACAAATCGCGCGATATTATAGTTCCTCTTTATAAATCATTAGTTAGACCCCATTTGGAGTACGCGATCCAATTTTGGAATCCGCATATGCGCAAAGATATAGACAAATCGAAGAGTTCAAAGGCGAGCAACTAAGATGATTCCGTCGCTTAGGTCAAAGTCGTACGAGGATAGGCTTAAGGAGTTAAAATTGACTACACTCGAGACTAGGAGGTTAAGGGGTGATCTAATCCAGGTTTTCAAAATTATGAATGGGTTCGATAACGTAGATAGAGATAGCTTTTTCGAAATATCTCAATATAATAGGACTAGAAATAACGGGTGTAAGTTGACAAGTAGAAGGTTCGAGACAGCAGTTGCCAAAAACTTTTTTACGCATAGAATAGTAAATAGCTGGAATAGTTTGCCGGTAGAAGTAATTAGTAGCACGTCTATAAACATGTTTAAAAATCGATTAGACGCATATGTTGATAGATTGGGTATAGTTTAAGGTAGTAAAATTAAGGCCCTACAAACACTTTAAATGGGAAACCCAAAATGGGTGCACACACATTTCTACATTACTGTACAGTCTTTACAGCCACACCTACACTTTTCCTCCTAAGTATATATATTGTAATGTATATGGTTGTAAATTTTGACTTGGTCCGCAATCGATATGGACCGTGACTTACTTTGGTTGGCAGGGTACTAGTATTGATGGATACCGTAATGAAATTGACTGGATTCTTCGGATCCGATATATTTGCATGTCGGTTATAAATAGACAGTGGTGGGCACCGTTAACCAAAAAGTTAACTTCGATAACGATAATCCGTTAACCCCAATTTTTAACTCCGATAACGATAATCCGATAATTTTACTACAAAGTTAACGGAAGTTAACGATAATCGTTAACGATAACTATTTCTTTACTAACATTAAAAAAATCAAGGAAAAAGCTTTAAAACCCATAGAAAATGTTTATTTATGCGAATCCAACAATAAATAGGTATTTAACTGTATTTTTATCAAGTTTTGCAACTTTTTGCTTAACTTTTTTTTTTATTTTAATAAAAAATGTACTGATTACATGTTTTGAAACCCTTGTAACCACAACCATTAACTAAATTTAATTTACCAGAGAATTATTATGGCGGGAACTGAAAGGTAAAATTAAATTTTAGGCACATTTATTAAAGACTATGACACAATGTGCTGGTTGCCCTTCAGAAAGACCAACTTCTCAAAGTTAGGCCCAACTGCCAGTCTTGACCTCTTGGGCCTCAGGATGTCCTTGCCGAGAGAGAAGAGCCGTTTCACTGCGGCAGAGGACGGAATTGGCAGACTGAAGTTATGGCGGTTTGAATTCATTCGCGGAGCGGTGATCTTCCGTGAATGACTCCTCGCAGTTAACGTGTTAACGGACTTTAACGGACTAAATATCGAGTTATCGGAAGTTAACTGGTCCGATAACGATAAATGGAAATTAACTTCCGTTAATAGTCCGTTAAAAAAGTTAACTTCGTTAATTAATTTATCGGATTAACGCTTTAGTGCCCAACACTGTAAATAGATATAGTGTGTAACGTATGTGTGGATAGTAGTCTATTATGACTTGATCCTCTGGATCCAGAGATTCTATCTTTAGTTTGAAATCTATAATTAATTAGTTTTAAATTGAAAATTATTTAGTTTTGTAAAACTTGGTCGTTGCCAATGTACAGGCTGTTCTTATATAAATTTCTTATGCTCTTGTGGTTCGGAACCACGTAAAATGTAGGTCCCCTCCGCCACCCGGAGGACATACACAATTACGAACACAGTTAGGTAGACCAGCCATGAGTGGATCCTAGGGTCTTTGCTGGTCTGAAACATTATAAAATACGTGTTTGGGCCATGCAATGACAACTGTATTTCTGTTCATTTGCGCAAGAAATGGTCATATTCGAACAAAGCACACCAAAATACATTTGAAAAATGATGTATTTTTGACTACATTTTATACAATAAAGCATAACCTAACAGTTTATGTTACGAGATCTTGTAAACGACGCATTAACCACAGGAAACTTGCAAAACACTTCAAATAATCAGAAAAGTTTGCTCTCGTCATTTTCGTTTAAACTACGAAAATATCACGACTAACCTAACCAATCATCAAGGGCGTACAGTTAACCTAACCGGGCATTCAATTAACCTAACCAGGCGTACAGTTGACCTAACCTGGCATTCAATTAACCTAACCGGGCATTCAGTTGACCTAACCGGGCATTCAATTAATCATTTAATTAATCATCTAGGGCACATGGATCAAGTTCTCAAAGTCGAAACCACACGAACGGCACGTCATAATTCTATCACAAACACCACCAAACTTAATCCAATTAGAAAAAAAAAATAGCCAGAACAGAAACCAACAAACTAATTAAGTCGCAGAGTAACATGACGTCATACCACCCCCGACTACAAATACACTAAATATATATATATATATATATAAATAATAGTGATGTAGGTCACATCCGCATCCGCGGAACATCCGCACATTTTCTCGCATCCGCATCCGCATTCGCATCCGCACTTTGGACTGCGGATGTCGTGCGGATGTGGACCGTTGAGATAAAACGTCATTAATAAGCGGAAATTATCAATTCTACTATATAATAGAACTAGTTCATTGTGCGCAAAAGTGATGCAAGCGACAAGACGAGAGGCTGTTCTTGTATGAAGTTACTCTCTTGCAACCTACTTAGATCCACGTTACAAAGCTAAGTTATTTTCACCTAGTACATTAGAACGAGTTAAATCATCACTTGGCAAAGCAGTTGAAGAGCTTCAATCTCTTGAATCTGTCGCTTCGCCACCCACCAAAAGAATAAAAGTTCAGTGACAGAACCAACACCTTCACGAGCAAATCTATCACAGAATCTCTCTCTCAGTTCTTGAGTCAAGCAGCGATGACGAGACCTACGCGATGTCAAAAGATGTAGTAAAAATGATCGAGAGCTATCACCAAGAAAAACGCCTGCTGCATGTGACAATCCTATAGTTGATGAAAATACGCAGAATATCTATCCATACTTGAGTAAACTTGCAAGGAAACATTTAGCCTGTCCTCCAACAAACGTACCAGCGAGAGATTATTTAGCAGTGCTGGATTAATATATGATGAAAAGAGAAACAGACTGGCAGCAGAAAAGGCAGAAAAATTAAGTTCCTTAAGCATAACCTTCCTATAATTAAGTTTGAAATTAAACGATGAACATCTTAGTTTACTTTATTTTAATTACTCATTTATAAATATGCCTAATAAAACTTAAACTTAATATAAATAGTTATCAAGCTAATTAAGATCTCTTTCTATAAGGGTGGA
>JAJOZX010008206.1:0-182186 GCA_023014485.1 Bathynomus jamesi | reverse complement strand
TTATAATAGCGAGAGTAAAGAGAGATTGAGGAAACAGTGCAGCGAAGGGCGAGGGATTGAAGACAGTCAGTAAGAGGAGGGGAATTGATGAGACGAAAAGCCTTTGAGTCCACCCTGTCAAGTACGGCTGTGCGGGTTGAGACACCCAACACATGAGAAGCGTACTCCATACAGGGGCGGACAAAACCCCTTGACAGAGACAACAACTGAATAGGGGTGAAGAAGGCGATCGGGGATATAAGTAGGGTGCTGTAGAATCTGCTCTAAGTCATTATTCAGATTCCAGTCATAAATAATGAGCAATTAAAACATTAGAAAAGAATTATATATATATATACACACACACACACACACACACACACACACACACACACACACACACACACTAGAATACCCGCTGTATCTTGCACAGCAAACCCCACCCCCGAAACACAATCAAGGGGAACACTGGGAGGGGCGTGCGTGTTACTAAAACCTTCCCTGGTTCCCCCTTAATGTTTGTATTAAATTTGGTGCAGATTACCCTAGCCGTTTAGAGAGACCCCTCCAGGAGTGGACTAGGAGGAGCAAGTATGTTACTAAAACCTTCCCTTGTTCCCCGTTAATATGTATACTAAATTTGGTGCAGATTACCTAAGCCGTTTAAGGGGGCCCCTCCCAGTACCCACCCCAGACGAAACTGGGAGGGGCAGGTGTGTTACTGAAACCTTCCATTGTTCTTCCTCAATGTGTATACTAAATTTGATGCATGTTACTATAGCCGTTTAGGAGTCCCCCTCCCAGTCTCCCCCTTTAGGGGGAAACTGGGAGGGGCGGTTCTGTTACCAAAACCATTCCTGTCTCTCCCTTAATGTGTATACCAAATCTGGTCCGGATTATCCTGCCGTTTAGGTTCACTGTTGAGATATTTCGCGCAGGAAAATGAAAGCAGGAGTTGCGACGTTTCGCTCCAATCAGTGGAGTATTCTCAAGCTTTATTAACCGAAAAAACAGAGCCCGCAGTTTTCAGCACCAACTCCCAGTGGTGTAGTGCTAAATAAAGAAGTGAGGGAACGCATTTTGAAAGTGTTACTCAGATGCGGGGGGGGACAATGGCGAGCGCGGCGAGCCCATACAGCTGGGGGTCCGGGGCACTGTAAGCCCCCGGGGAAATCTTTTGAAATCTGACCAATTTCAGGGATATTTTGAGGTCATATGCACTTGATATTAGGATATATTCCAAGGTTGAAGATGCAGTATTTCCAGTGTCATTAGATATACGACATCCAGTACGATCAATAAAAATAGCTAACAACTGGAATGATTAACTAAAAAAAAGTTAACAACTGGTACGCCGTGGTGACTGTTTCATCAGATCTTTATAGGCTAGCATTGCCTCAGTCGAAGCTAAAAGAAATGAAACGGTTAATGATTCTTTCTCTTATTTCTTCTAGGGGTGGGAATTAAAATTTCATGACGTTAGAGATTTGTAAGTTCGGATTTATTTGAAATAGTGAGGGAACGCCGTTCCGTCTACCAAAAAAAGTAAGGGAACACCGTTCCCACGCGTTCCCACAGCACTACACCACTGCCAACTCCTCCATAAAAAAAAACGTTACACAACGCTCCCCAACAGAAGAAAGGACTGGTCTTCACCATCCCTTACTACGACTGTGAAAACTGCTACATCGGAGAAACTGGAAACACGCTAAACAAGAGGATAACAGACCACAAACAAACGATCCGCACCGGCAATACCTCAAACGCCATCTACAACCGCAACAGAAACACAGGACATCAAATTAACTTCAAGGAGGGCCACGTCATCCTTAACGCACTACATTACCCAACGAGGCTCCTCTACGAAGCAGCCCTTATACAACACACAAAAAACTTCAACCTAAACACGGGCAGACAGGAAAATATCATATATAACCATTTAATTGGAGGAGGGGAAGATTGTAGACACCACTCGACCAGGGAAGTACTCCGGGGTGGATGTTAGGCAGAAGACAGGGAGTGCTGAAATTCCCGTTTCTCCTGTCACTGTCCTCTGTAGCTGATCTTTTTCCGTGTCTCATCTACCCTGTGAACAGTTCAGCATGCTCTCAAACACACACTTCTCCCTCTATTCTTCACTACACATACACGTGTACAATGTACATGCATTTACACACTACACAATCTTTTCAAAATTTATAAAAAAAAATAGATAAATAATATGGCATTATGGGCCTTAGAGACCTTGATTTTGGCTCTCTCCTTATGTAAGTGGAGGGTGTTTTTGTGGGCACTCGCCCGTGCCCCCTCTTTCCTGCCGAAAAAAAAATTTACTCTTCAATAAACAAAAACACTATTGATAAATCCAAACAACGAGTCGTACATACGTAGCTCCCTTCCTACCGCATTCATTTATTTTATTTTATTTAGTTGTCTGTTGTATCGTTTAATGAATCTTCATAACTTTGTATGATGTTAATTCTTTTTATTATCTTATAAATTTTTTTATACTCTCACCTGGGCTACCTGTACTAACCATTTATTAATATCTTTGTAACCTTAGTCTTTTGTTAATCTTTGTAACTTTATCTGAGACCACCCCCAACTTTCGGCTCCCCCTCTTTCTTCCCACTTTTTAAGCCTTTTAAGGGTACAGGATATAAAAATTGTCTCCGTTTTTCGGTTAATAAAGCTTGAGAATGCTCCACTGATTGGAGCGAAACGTCGCTACTCTTGCTTTCATTTTTCTGCGTGGGAAAAAAAAAAATTATATATATATATACCTATATACCTCGGTGGTGTAGTAGGCGTCTCGGTGGTGTAGTGGTTAACGTCGCTGACTACGAATCCATCGGCCCCGGGTTCGAGACCCGACGGCAGCCGGCGCGCAGCAAAACCCAGCTGTTCATCCTTCCACACAATAAAGAAAGTGGTTGGTATATAAATGGGTACCCTTGGTGGCCTAGTGGTTAAGACGCTGGGCTGCTGATGGGGCGTGGTTCGGATTCCACGTTAAAGTGTAGGTCTAAGGTGGAGTGAAAAGCTTGACCTTCGTCAGAATGAACAATTCGGGCGTAAGCGGGCTGCTGATGGGGCGTGGTTCGGATTCCACGTTAAACTGTAGGCCTAAGGTTGAGTGAAAAGCTTGACCTTCGTCAGAATGAACAATTCGGGCTGAAGCTAACCAAAGGTTATATATATATATATATATTCTTTCCAAATTGATTTTAATTGTTCATTATTTATGAGTGGATTCTAAATAATTAAAAATGTCTTGGATTTTTACTTGCACTAATGAGGAATGAAAATACAAATTTTAAATAACTTTTATAAATAAAATGGTTTTCATTCAGGGATGAAATGTACTAGGGGCACTCAATATATTTCACCCCCACCCTTTTTTCTTAGATAAATAATAGGCCATGGGGCTGAAATGTCTTTTGGGCCGTAACTTTGAACTTTCTGTGCTTCACATAACCAGATTTTTCCAGTTTGAACCACCCCCTCCTTGTATAAAACCGCTTTTAAACACCCTTGTATAAAACCGATGGTTAACGCAATTTCGAAAATGGCGTATGACAGTGATGTGCGTCGTAAATAAAGCTGTTATAGAGTTGTTAACCGCAGAGAAGGAAACAGTTGGAAATATTCTCAAACGTCTACAAAACGTTTACGGAGATGCTGTTGTTGATCGAAGCATAGTTGCACGCTGGTCTAAACGTGTGAGATCATCGGAGAGAGGGAGAGCCAGCCTCGACGATGAGCCACGCAGCGGTCGCCCGGCATCGGCTGTGACATCTCACACTGTGCAACGTGCTAACAGCATCATTCGATCAAATCTGCGCGTCACATACAAGGAACTATCACTGGAGTTAGGAATTAATGAAGGAAGTGTGAATACGCTAATTCAGCACCTGGGATACTCAAAAGTGTGTTCACGGTTTGTTCCTCGCGAACTGACTGAAGATCACAAAGCCCAAAGAAAAGAAATTGCTTCTGAGTCGTTGGTTCGATACGAGACAGAAGGGGATGACTTCCTTTCATGGATTGTGACTGGGGATGAGACTTGGGTACACCACTTTGAACCTAAAACAAAACACCAATCCATGGAGTGGCATCACGCAGACTCCCCACGCAAGAAACAGTTCAAAATGGCTCCCTCTGCAGGAAAGTTTATGGCCACTATCTTCTGGGACATGAAAGGGGTGATTCTGGTGGACATTATGAAGAAAGGACACACAATCAACTCAGAGGCGTATATTGCTACCGTACAGAGACTCCAGAGACGTGTAAAGTGAGTTCGAGCGGAGAGAAAACTGGAAACTGGAAGACGTCCTTCTTTTGCACGATAACGCAAGACCACACAACAGTTTGCAAACAAGAGAGGCCATCACAAAAATGCGCTTGACTGTGCTACCCCACCCTCCATACATCCGGGATCTGGCACTTTCAGACTTCCATTTGTTTGGGCCAATGAAGGATGCTCTTCGTGGAAGAAAGTTTCAAAATAAAGGCCCTTGTTTCGAGGTGGAGGAAAGCCGTAGAAAAAGATGAAGACTATGTGGAAAAATAAAAACTTGTAAAAAAGGTATGTAACTACTTGTGTACAAAATTTCTGGAACTTACAAGGAAACTTGGAAAGAAAAAAAAAGGTGGGGCAAAATATACTGAGTGGTCCTCGTATATTTTTGACTGTTAATTTTATGACTATCTTTTCATTTAAGAGAATAATGTCACGAATGCTTTGTTTAAGGCTTGAAACCCCTTGTATATGGTTTCATAGTATATTGTAAGAAAATTTAGAACGCGCGCAAGTTTTTAGAATATCCTACCGGACATTTTCACTCGTGTAAGATAACTAATATAAATTAAGTTAAGGTACAGGGCGAGCATTAATTAGGAGAAATGAAGTTAATATTTAAACAATATTAAGTTTGTGAACAAAGTAATTTAAAGATAGTAATTCTTTAATCTCTTTAAGAGATTGACTAAATTTTTATCAGATTCCTCTATATAACCAGTTAACCGTGCATGGGTCTTTTCCGAGACTGAATAAAATCGTCTGGCGTTAGCCACAAAAAATAAGTAAAGTTAACACTGCTTAATAATAAGTGATACATTTGAAATGACAAGTTAATAATAATAATAATAATAATGATGATACTCGTATCTAAAAGCTTGTTTTGTGAGGTGACTGAATAATAATAATAATAATATATTAATAAATACTCAGATTTTGTAAGTTTAGAATTACATATCGGCAAGCCCGGAATTCGAACCTTAAACACTTGTCTGACGAAGGAACCGAAGAAGTAACTCGCAGTCGACCAACTCCGATACATGACACAGGAGATGGAAAAAAAATCATATCTGTCGCAACCAAGCAACCCCATTATCTGAAGAAGTTATAGCCATCGTAGCTCAGTTCACCAAATCCTGTGTTAAGAGGCCTCCACATCGGCTTGGAAAAAGGTCTTCGGCTTCGTAGCTAGAGAAACTGAAATATTTATGAGGGGAATAGAATCCACTCTCAAGGAGCCGTGACAAGACTGAAAATTCTAATATCTTTGCTTTGCATTGAGTTGCAGTTTCCCCATCGTGTCATGAAATAAGTTTCAAAACTTTTCACACTCACTCTTGAATTATTATAGAAAACAAAGTAATTACAATATCATATTATATTAACACACAAATTTTTTATTTTACTTTTGTTTTATATATTTATAAACTTAGTAACAATAATAATATCAGTAACTAATATTTTTTCCATACCTTTAAATTATAGAATTTCTAAATACAAACATCGTTTTACGCATTAACGTAGATAATATTTGGTTTTACAAAATTGTTTTACATATTCTTAATTTGAAATTACGATTCAAATTATAATCCATATTTACTTTTAAACCTGATGCAGATGACACTTCATACGAATTAAATACCTGATTACGTTTACTAACATTCTGATGCAATTCAAACTGAGGTTTACTTCTAGGTTATTTTCACGTTGGCGGGAAGTCATTGTTTGCAATTTAATAAATTTACTTAACTTATATAAGCCTCTTCACAAATTTTACTTCAATATATTTTATTTACGTAATATTATCTTGTTTTATTACATTATTTATCCTAAAATATGAATAATATATGTAAAGGAATACAAAGGGCAACAAACTGGCTGGTCCCTTCGAGGCTCTCGGTTTAAGGAAGGTAGGTTAAAAAATGGAAGAAAATTTAAAGACGAATGAAAATTTTAAAGCAAAGCAAAGAAGAGAGGTTGAAAGGAAGGAAATTTAAAGATAACTGAAAATTTTAAAGGAAAGAGGAGAGAATCTGAGTGAAAATTCTACGATACTTTTGTGCGCTAACAAATGTTTCTAAATGGGGATTTAAAGCAAGATAAGCATCTAGTCTCTTTTTAAAAGACTCGACCGAATTAATTTTAAACTACTCTGGCTAGCAATCCATTCTACAATTTAACTACGATTGAAGAAGTATTTAGTTTCATTAGAATTAAAATGTTTACCCATTAATTTCAGGCCATTACCGCGAGTTTTATCTGCATTTCTGCGGGTGAAATATGTTTCGGCGTCGACGTTATCAAAACCTTTAATCATTTTAAACACCTGGATTAAATTTCCTTGAATACGCATTTTTACGAGTGAGAATAAATTTAACTTCCTAAACGGGCAGTGAATGACTTGTTTCTAAGTCCAGGAATCATCTTAGTAGCTCGTCGCTGCACTCTCTCCATTCTGTCTCTCTTGTCGTAAATATGGGGACCAGAATTCCAGTATTTCAGGTGGGGACGTACTAAGGAGTTATATAATGTAGCATTGTTTTTTCGGACTTAAATTCGAATAATCTATCAATAAATCCTAAGATTCTATGTACTTTTCTAACCGCTTTGATACATTGCTTACTCGGTTTAAGAGTGTCGGCAACAATAACACCTAAATCTTTCTCTTACGTAACACTTATTAGTGTCTTGTCGCGCAAACAGTACTTTTGTTTATATTATTTCTACCGATATGCAACGTTTTATATTTATCTGTATTAAAGTTCATTTGCCAAATTCCTGCCCACTCCAGTAATTTATTAATATCTTCTTGACTCTGCAAACATTCTACCGCTGATTTTGTTCGTCCCCTAAGTTTGATATCATCCGCAAATTTTGAAATTATACTCTTAATTCCATTGTCGATGTCATTGATATAAATAATAAAAAGAACTGGTCCCAGAACTGATCTCTGAGGCACGTCACCACTTAGACTTCTCCAGTTAGACGTTTTGTCATTAATGACCACCCTTTGTTTACGTCCGTTAAGCCAGTTTTCACTCCATTTGAGAACATTATCATCAATTTTATGAGGCCGAAGTTCAGCTAATAATTTCGTATGGGGCACTTTATCAAATGCCTTTTGGAAATCGAAATATATAACATTTACTCTTAAATTCTTGTTTGTTTGCAATTTTGTTTTTGATTTCAAGAAAGAGATTGAAAGAGCGAAATTATTTTTTCATTTAAAAATGCACCGGACTAGACCTAAAAAAAATATATATATATATATATATATATATATATATATATATATATATATACCCCCTCCCCGCGGGCGGTCTTTCTGGGGTGGATCGCCCGCGGGCTCCTGCCTCCATGTGGCGAGGGGGGTCAGCCGCGGCTGGGGGCCCTGCCGGGTCCCCGCCCGGTTGCGAAGTAGACTTTTAACATACCCTGCTATTCTACAGTCCCCTCTTTCCTGTCTTCCCCTCTTTCCCCTCTTCCTTGCCCCCTCTGTTTTTTTGTTTTTTTCTGCTTTCTCTTCTCACCGCGCGCCCCGTGGGCTGCCGGGGCTGATCGCTGGGGGTCTCGCTCCCATGGTCGGGGCCGGACTAAGTTGGCTGGTAGGGTGCCCGGGCCTGGGACCCTGGGGGGCCTTGGTCTTTGCTGCCGGCGGGGGAGAACTCTCGATGCTGCAAGGGCCCCTTTTGAAACGGGGGTACCCGCATGGGACGAGGCACCCATCCCCCACTGGCGTGCGCTTGGTCCCCTTGGGCCCCGGGTAATCGGTTCCCCGCGGCCCCGGGCGCGAAACAACAAAAAATACTGTTTATGGGTTCTATTACTAAACTTCACTCCCCTCTTGTTGACTACTCTGGCCCGCCCTTGGATTTTGATCAGACTACTACTTCTGGTCGTTCAGCGGCCTCTGCCTCCGCTGGATTGACCCTCAAGCCGTATGGCCCCCTCTCGTCCTCTGCGGTGTCTGGCTCTCGTGGCCGGACTCGTGGTGGCCGTAGGGCGGGGTCTTCGCGGCCCTTGTTCTCTCGCCCACTCTCGGTTACCGTTACACATGGACCTGTCTCTGCTGTCAATTTCTGTCCGGTGGACAGGTTCCTTGTTCTCCGCCCTTCCGCTGGCTCCCTTCCGGGCAACTCGGAACGGGTGTTTCAGCGCCTTAAGACGATAGGGGTTCCCTGTCGTTATGATATCCGCCCTCTGAGGGATGGGTCTCTTCTTTTGAAGTCCCGTTCTTCGGGGGTGACTGGGTCCCTTCTACAGTTGCAGGATGTCTTGGGTTGCAGAGTTTCTGTGACTCCTCATCCGCAATTGAATAGCTGTCAAGGCACCATTTTCGCTTCCCGTCTGCTGTCAATCCCGGTTGGCGAGTTGCAGGAGGATCTTGCCCCCCAGGGGGTAACGAAGGTCTTCCGCTTTTCGTCGCGCCGGGATGGTGCTCTTACCCCGTCCGCTCGTCTGCTCCTGACCTTTGACCTTGTGCCTCCGGCCCAGGTGTTCTGGGGCATGGGTGATCGCCGGTCGTGTGAGTTTTCGGTGCGACCATATGTGCCTGACCCGGTTCGCTGCTTTGGCTGCAACCGGTTCGGCCATGTTAGCTCTGCATGCCGCCGTGAGGGTAAGCTATGTGTCCGCTGCGGTGGGCCTGCGCACCCTACCCCGTGCACGAAGCCCCCGCGGTGCTCGAACTGTTCGGGGGCCCACCCTTCCTCTTCTCGGGACTGTCCCGTTTTCAAGTTTGAATTTGAGGTGCGGTCCTTAAGGACTACCGAATTCCTTAGTGCGCGGGAGGCGCGCGATAAGATCCGTGACCGGGAGCCGCGGCGGGGGTTGTCCTACGCTGCGGCTCTTGGCCCTGGCGGGTCCTCGGGCCCCTCCCGTGCTACCCCGGCGTCTACTGGAGTGGTGCCCCCCCTGGAAGTCCCGGGGGTTGGTGGTCCTCCTGGCGCCGCGGGTCCTTCTTGTTCCTCTGCCTCACTTTCTGACATCCCATCTGATTCCCTGCCTACAAGTGCCCCTTCTCCCCCTCCGGCCTTGGGGTCTGGATCCTTGCCTACTCGTCTCTCGGGTGGGGAGGGGGATGCCCCGAAGGAGAGGAGGAAGCGTCGCCGTGGTCGGAGTCGGAGTCCTTCCGACCCGATCCTGACTGCTGCTCGCCTCGCTTCCCCTTCTTCCCCGTCTTCACCGGAGGGGAAGCGGCGCGCTGTTCCTGATCCGCTCGGGACTTCCCCCCCCCCCTATACGGAGCGCTGGTGGGGCGTCACCTCCCGGTGCCCCGACCAGTGTCCGGGTGTCGGTCGAGGTACACTGCCCCATGACACCCTCGATTACTGACTCTGTTCCCATGATAGACCCGGTCGAGAGGGGCCTGGCCCTCCTTCATGGAGTCTCCTCTCTCTCCGGCTCCTGCTGAGAGTGGTCGGGTCTCTCCTGGATCTACCTCTCCCACTTGTGGTCGACCTTTCCTCTCCCCCCCGTCAGTGCTTGTCTGGTTTGACGAGCCCTCGAACAGCTGGTTCCCCCCGGTCCCCCTCTTGTGGGGAGTTGGGGGTTTCGGCTGGGCCCGACTCGTCGTCTCTCCCCCGCCGGGAGAGCCCCCCTCTGACCTCCCTGTTCTACTCTCCACTTCTCGTCCTACTACGGGTGCAGCAGATGCGGAGTCGGTGGCCCCTACCCCCCAGTTCTGGGTGAGTCGGGGAAACCGATTCCGTCCCTGGTTACGGACCGTTGAGTTTGCTGCTCAGCTTGGTCCGTGGCTATTTCGCTGTTTTCTCTGCCTCTTATAATGCCGCTTCCCCTTACAGTTCCATCTTGCATTGGAACTGTAGGGGGCTTTTAGCTAACTGGGAGAACCTTGCTTCCCTGCTGGTGAGCGAGCGGCCTTCCTGTGTTTGTCTCCAGGAGACTATCCTGGCTGCGCGGGGACTCCCTCGTCTCTCTGGCTATGTTGGTTTCCCTTGCACCCCGGATGAGCGCACACGCCGGCGGGGTGCGGCGATTTACGTGCATCATTCGGTACCATCGCGTGGTGTGCCTCTTCGCACTTCCTTGCAGGCTGTGGCTGTGCGGCTCTTTTTAGATCGCCAGTACACTGCCTGCTCGGTTTATATTCCTCCTCATGACCCTCCTTCTCGCGACGCGGTTCGCGAGTTGGTGCTGCAACTACCCCGACCGTTTCTCCTCCTCGGGGACTTTAACAGTCGCGACCCGGCTTGGGGAGATGTTCGGTCGACTAATGTTGCTGGTATTTTACTCTCCTTAATGGAGGAACTTTCTTTTGCGTGTCTCAATTCCGGTGAACCTACTTACTTCCACGAACCCACGGGTTCATTTACCTGTATTGATCTCTCCTTGGTGTCCCTCGATGCCTTACTCGATTTTTCGTGGAAGGTGTTGGGGGACTCTTATGGCAGTGATCATTACCCAGTCTGTCTTGAGCCGGTCGGTCCGCAGCCGGGCGTTTCGTCTCGACCGAGGTGGTGCCTTGCGCGGGCTGACTGGCCATCTTTCAGAGCTCGTTCCGTCATAGTCCGTTCGGTATTGAGCTTTGGCTCTGTGGATGAGAGCTTGGAGTTCTTCGAGCGGGTGGTGATGGGCGTCGCGGAGGACTGTATTCCTCGTTCTTCCGGTAACCCGCGGACTCGTAGCGTCCCGTGGTGGACTCCAGCATGTCACCAGGCGGTGTGCGAGAGGAAGAGGGCAACGCGCCGCTTCCACCGCACCCGGCGCGCGGGCCACTTGATTGAGATGCGGCGGGCGAAGGCTTTCGCCCGCCGGACTCTCAAGTTGGCCCGTCGGGCCTCTTGGCGTGCTTTTGTGTCCGGCATCTCCTCATCTACCCCTTCTGCTGCTGTGTGGCGGAAGGTACGTAATATCGAGGGGAGGCCAGTCCCTGCTAGTCGCCCTGTCCTTCGGGACGGGGACGGCTTCCTTTCGGATCCTGCTGCTGTGGCTGATCGGCTGGCCGGTGCTTTTGCTGCGGTTTCCCGTTCGCCTTCAGCTGCGGATCGCCCTTTATCGGAGGTCACGTTCCCGCCCCCTGGGAACGAGCCCTATAACCATCTCTTTCCGATGCGGGAACTTCGGGCTGCCTTGGCAACCCGTCGTTCTTCCGCTCCTGGCCCTGATGACATTCCGTATGACTTTCTTCGGAATCTGCACCCGATGGCCCTGCACTTCTTGCTGGATCTTTTCAACCGGATGTGGGTTGAGGGGTCGTTCCCTTCCCGTTGGAGGGAGGCGATTGTGGTCCCGATACCTAAGCCGGGGAAGGATCCGGCGGAGGTGGCGAGCTATCGGCCTATTGCTTTGACGAGCTGCTTATGCAAGCTCCTCGAAAAGATGGTGGCCGTCCGACTTTCCTTTACACTGGAGTCGCTTGGGTTATGCCCCCCCGACCCAGTATGGTTTTCGTCGATTTCGGGGTACTCTGGACCCCCTTCTCCTCCTTGGCCATGATGTACGGGAGGCATTTTCCCGCCGGAATCTTGTTCTGGCCGTCTTTTTTGACGTCCAAAAGGCCTATGACACGACCCGTCGGGGAGTTGTCATGGACCGTTTGAAGTCTCTTGGTTTTGTGGGCTTTTTGCCCACGTTTCTTCGCAACTTCCTCTGCCGTCGCACTTTCCGCGTCCGTAATGGGGCGGCCCTATCTGCCCTGTATGTTCAGGAGGAGGGGGTGCCCCAGGGGTGTGTGTTAAGCGTTTCCTGCTTCAACCTAGTTATGTCCGCTACCGGGAGCTCTTCCGCCCTCGGTGCGCTGTTCCATCTATGCAGATGATCTGGCTGTCTATGCCGCGGGGACGAGTCCCGCCCTCGTGGAGAGGCAAGTCCAACTCGCGGTCAATCGGGTTGAACGCTGGGCGTCGTCGGTGGGCCTTACGTTGTCTTCCCCGAAGACTTCGTGTGTGGCCTTCCTTCCGTCGAGGAGACGGGGATCCGGCGCCGTCCCGGCCTTTAACCTTACACTCGGGGGTCAGCCTCTGGCCCTCGTTCCATCAGTACTCTTCTTGGGTATGGTTTTCGACAGCCGTTTGAGCTGGGTTCCCCACCTTCGCCGGCTGCGCGAGTCCGCGAGACGTACCCTGGATTTGCTGGGGCATCTGTCGCATACTACATGGGGCGCGGATAGGCGGACGCTCCTCCGTTTATACGTGTCCCTGGTACAGTCCAAATTAGACTATGGGAGTGTGGTGTATGGCTCTGCCTCCCGCACGGCCCTTCGGATACTGGATCCGGTCCTCTCTAGAGGACTGCGCATGTCATCTGGCGCCTTCCGCTCCTCTCCGGTTGATAGTCTGCAGGTTGAGTGCGACATCCCTCCCTTGGAGGATCGGAGGTCGTTCTCATTGCTAAACACTATCTCCGGATCCTCCGTCTTACCACCTCTCCTCTGTTCCAGGTGGTTGAGAGGGCGTTCTGCCGGGATGGGGGTTGGTATTTCACCGACACGGTGACCTCCCTCCTCGATGGTATGGGCACTCCCCCCTCCATCCGTTATACCGGTCTCTTTCAGTGGTGTTGCACCTTGGGAGAGCACCCCTGTTGCGTGCTGTAGGGCGTTGCGCCCCGTTCGCAGGACCGAGTCGGACTCTGCCTTGCTTCGGTCTCTGTTCCTTCAGCATGCGGCGTATCACTCTGCATGTGTTGCGATCTTCACGGATGGCTCGAGGTCGTCGGGGGGCGTTGGATCCGCGGCTGTTCCCCAGTCGTCTGTCCTTGCTCCCCGATGTACCCGTCTCCCTGATGAGGCTTCCGTTTTTACGGCGGAGCTCTATGCCATTCTGAGCGCTCTGGAGGTGGTGCGGGAGCATCCGGATGGGTCGTTCGTCATCCATTCGGATTCCCGCAGTGCCCTGGATGGCCTGGAGTGTTTTGACTCTGTCCACCCGCTGGTCCGACGAATCCAGCTACTGTACCATACTCTTGTCGCTTTTGGTGGCAAGGAGGTGGTATTTTGCTGGGTCCCAGCACATGTTAACGTTGCTGGAAATGAGGCTGCCGATCGAGCTGCCCGTTCCGCGTGCCGACTGCAGGTTTCACCTGTGTCCCTCCCTTTTTCTGATTATATCCCTGGCTTCCGTAGGTTTTTGCGCTCCCGGTGGCAGAGTCGCTGGGATGGCGCTATGGATAACAAACTTTGCAAGATTAAACCCAAGTTGGGATGTTGGGCCTCTTCCTTCCATCGGTCGCGCCATAAGGAGGTGGCTCTGGCCCGCCTCCGTATTGGCTACACCCACCTGACCCATGGTTATTTGATGGCCGGGGATCGGGTGCCCCGATGTCCCAATTGTGACGTCCTACTTACAGTTGCCCACCTCCTGGTGGAGTGTCCGCTTTACTCTGCGCTGCGCGCAGAGTATTTTCCCTTTTTGGAGAGCGTCGGGCTTTGTGATAGGCTTGGCGCTCTTCTGTCTGAAGGTTCCTACTTTTCGATAACCGGGTTGTTCTCCTTCCTCTTTCGCTCCCGACTTCTTTACCGGCTGTGACCCCACTATGATCTTTTTGCTTTTCCCCCACCTCCTCCTCCTCACCCCCCCGTCTATTGTTCATTTCCATTAGTTGTTCCATACTCTTCGTTCTGTGTTCGCTCTGCTATCCACCTTTCTTTTGGTGGCCATGAGCGGTCATTCTTTGAAACAAAAAAAAAATATATATATATATATATCTATATATATGTTACAGTCAAAGTGTGTAACCAGCCATCACGAAATGGCTGTTTCACTTGGTCATTTCGCGAAATTACTAAAATCTTGAGCGATTACGCGAAATGGATGAAATTCCACCTTGGTCATTTCGTACAAGATCATTTGCCCCGATAGGTCAACTGTATGCCCTTGACATTTGGTTAAGTTAAGTTGTGTTATTTTCGTTAGTTATGTTGTTCGTTACGTTAGTTCGTTCGTTAGTTATGTTGTGTTATTTTAACGAAAATAACACGACTTATCCTAACCAATTGTCAAGGGCATACAGTTGACCTAACCGGGCTTTCAATGGCGGACATCGGAATGACATTGAAGGCCCGGTTAGTATTTGAAAACCTCTATATTGGAAAGTCAAATGTGTTCAAATGTGTATTTGAAGAGTTTCTCACTTATTTGAACAGACATGTGGATGTATGTATGTTTTAGCAGATTTAGTTAGTTAAATAAAGGTTACCAATTTTATTGTGATGTTTGTTATTTCTATGAATTCATGACAAAAGTCATTTTAGCCATTTCACGAAATGACCATGGTGGAATTTCAGCCATTTCACGTAATGGGTGAAGATTTTAGTCATTTCGCGAAATGACCAAGTGAAACAGCCATTTCGCGAAATGACTGAAAGTTTCAGCCATTACGCGAAATGGCTGGTCACACACTTTGACTGTAATATATATACATATATATATATATATATATATATATATATATATATATATATATTAGGGTGCCACTTATTTGGGGTGTTTTTCATTTTTTGGGAATTTCTATCAGGACGGGCGCATTTCTGGTGTCATTCCGTCTAAAAACATTGTGTGTAAAATATTTTTGAAATAAAATAATAATTAGAACTGCCTCAACGAGGTCAAAGTTTATACTTTTTGTCGAAAAGTACTCATGGCGTTCTGTTATCATGTCAGTTTTCGTTTCGATAGCTGCTGTAGTTTCTGAGTTGAAAAATGATAACAGACAGACAGACGGACGGTCAGAGTCGTTGGTTTAGTCTTCCGCACTGGTGTACAGAAGACTAAAATGAGGTATTATACAGGGTGTAACACGAGTTTATCCAAATATTGATACAGGCGAAAGAACATGTTATTCTAAGTAGAAAATGGGTTGGGACGAGTTTTGCCAACACTAACAGTGTTTCATTCTCTTTTTCAGTGAGTTCTGAAACGACGTGATGGCTTCGGCAACAAGATCTAAAACAGCAGTCTATCTCCTGGGGACCGTGGACCACAGCATCACAGGAAGCATGCTGCCTACGGGAAAGCAGGCGCTTCAGTACTTTTTCCACCTTCACCTTGACGTCAAGAAGCCGATCAAGGAAGCAGCCGCTGAGACAGTGACCGCAGTCAAGGAATTCTGGGAGCGGTCCCGTATTCCTACGCAGAAAGACCAACGCGCAAGGGACAAGGTTCTCCGAATGTACGAGAAGTGGCGGGCTCTGAACAAGAACTCGAAACGGCGCACTGTGACCCAAATCAGGAACAAGGCCGAGTTCCTCTCATCCCTTGACCGCCTCTTCGACATCGCACACGAACAGGCGATGTCGATGATCACAATCGAAGAGGACAGGGAGTTCCAGACGGGACAAAGGGCCGAGGTGCGGCGCGGCCGCATCTCCTCCACACGTGACATGACGCTGCACACTGAGGAGGAGCGTGCGAGGAGACAGGAAGCGGAAAGGAGCCGCCGGCAAGATGATGAAAGGGCGAACAGAGAGAGCCGAGAAGAACTCGTCGAACTGGCATCGAGCTCCAGCTCAGGTGCAAGCAGCCCGACTCGGTCACCGACACGGCGTCGTCGCCGAGAAGAAGAGGAAGAGCTCTCTCTTCCGGGCCCGTCCACGTCGAATGCAGAAGCATCTACGACCCCTTTACCACCCAAGCGATTCCGCGCGTCGAAAAAGATGATCACCCCTGATCTCTCCGCAGCGATGGATCGGACGAAACTTACCGACCGAGAAGGTGTTTTTTTGCTGTCGGCGGCTGCGAGGAGCTTGGGCCACGACCCTGAGGAGCTGGTCTTGAACCGCGAATCCTCCCGCCGCGACCGAGCAAAGTTCCGTGCTATGGCAGCAGCGGAAATGAAGGCAGCCTTCCATCCTACTGTGCCGCTGACCGTTCACTGGGACGGGAAAATCGTACTAGCGGCTGACGGAGGCCCTGCTGAAGATCGCCTTCCAGTTCTGGTGTCTGGGGAGAACGTCGACAAGCTTCTGGCTGTGCCCAGCCTCCCCGACGGCACCGGCCGCGCCATGGCGGAAGCCGTCCTCTCTGCCCTCGAGGATTGGGACATCAAGGGACGGATCTGTGCCCTCTCTTTTGACACCACCGCCTCAAACACAGGACTCTCAGGAGGAGCTTGCTATATCATTGAGCAGAAACTCGAGAAGACAGTGCTTCATTTGGCTTGCCGCCACCACATCCACGAACTGGTGTGCGAGAAGGCATTCACGGCGTGCCTCGGTCCCTCTACTGGTCCTGACATCCTCCTGTTCAAACGATTCGCCGCCCAGTGGGACTTCATCGATCAAACCAAAGCGAAGCCCTTCGAGGATGGAACCATGCCGCAGCACCTGAAGGACGCCCGCGACGACCTGCTGATCGAATTCAGCCGCCTCCTCGACGGTCAACATCCACGTGATGACTACAGGGAACTTCTGGAGCTCTCTGTAATTGTGCTGGGCGGTCCGAACAAGCGGGGTGCCCGGTTCGCTCGTCCCAGCGCCTTCCATCGCGCGCGCTGGATGGCAAAAGTCATCTATGCCATCAAACTGTTCCTGTTCCGGGAACAGTTTCAGATGTCGTCAGGCGAAGCGGCTGGAATCCGGCGATTCACCATCTTCGCCGTGTCCATCTACGTGACGGCCTGGTACAAAGCGCCGCTCCCGGCAACGGCCCCAGCCGCGGACCTCGCGCTGCTCAAGGCCCTCGTCTATTATCCGGACTCAGCGGTGGCCAAGGCGACGGCGACCGTCTTCGCCAGGCACCTATGGTACTTGAGCGAGCGCCTCGTCACCCTGGCCATCTTCGACGAGGGTATCGACTTGGCGACAAAGCGGGAGATGATTAAAGCGATGGAAGAAGAGGAAGGATCGGAGGATCCCCCGCGGCGTATCAATGTGGACCTGTCCACCGCCTCAATCGCCAACAATACATTGGCCAAGTTCACAACGACTACATCAAAGGAGTTCTTCAAGGTTCTGGACATCAGCACCGCCTTCCTGCTCAAGGATCCGGAGGAGTGGCGGACGGACCCAGCCTTCATCGCCGCATCCCGCCGAGTCCAGGCCCTTCAAGTTGTCAATGACTTCGCGGAGCGCGGGGTGGCGTTGATGCAGTCTTTCAACCTGGCCCTTACCAAGAGTGAAGACCAAAGGCAGTTCCTCTTACAAGTGGTCGAGAAGCACCGCTGTGACTTCCCAACCGCCCGCAAGTCCACCGTGACCTCTGCAAAGTAGGCAACAATGAGAGGGAGATGGGCGCCCATGATACCCCCCCCCTTGAGGGGCTAATACTCGAGTTGAGGGGGACCTAGAGTTGAAAGTATGAAGTCCAGTTATATGTTTTAGGTCAAGATTAGTAGCTTGAACAAACTAGAAGTGATATTTTATTTGCTAGAGGCATAGAACATCATGATCTAAAATTTCTACTTTTCGAGAAAATATACAAACTTTGACCGTATTGAGGCAGTTCTAAATATTGTTTTATTTCAAAAATATTTTACACACGATATTTTTTGACAAAATGGAACCAGAAACGCGCCCGTCCCGATAAAAATTCAAACTTTCGAAAATAAGTGTCACCCTAATATATATATAAGCCCCAAAATCGATATCATTTCTAAATTTCAGTCTCTCGTTCGTCCCCTTCAGCCCGCCCCCCGAGTCTACCTTCACCTCCCTGTTCCATTCGCTTCAAAGGAATTTCTTCAATTCCGAATTTAATTCTCTTTTGAACAGAAAAATAAGTTTGGATTCTAATCGCAGTTTGAACTAAAAAAAAAAAATCAAAGTTCCGTTAAAATCCGAGTTTCAATGATAACAAAACGCGTTAATGAAGCAATTTTTAATTAAAATTCGATAACTTTCGAAAAAGTTTTTGACTTTTAAGGATTCTGCTATTTATTCCATTTCATTAGAAAATGGCGGAAATTTCTCGAGAAAAATATAAAATTGAGGTTTTCAATCTGCCTTAAAATGTTATTAACATATATATTTGATTGAAGGGTTTGTTCTTGGGGAACCGTAACTTAGTGAGGAATAAGAGGCCGAGGAGATGGTATATATATATATTATATATATATTAGGGTGTCTCTTATTTTTGAAGTGTTGATTTTTTTAGGTTGCGTCCCCTCAACCAGTTCCATTGGTTGAAAAAACATCACATATAAAATTGTTTTTGGATTGAACAATTTTTAGAGGTCGCCCCCGCTTATTAAAGTTCATAAAATATAGCTCTTATTTATGCAATTAATATTTGAAATTACTAGCAGTTGTCAAGTATACTAAACATATGTTTTTAATTAATTAATCATCATATTTATGATGAATTCAATTAAATGAATATATTAGAGATAATTGTCAAGTTTGTAGCTGAAAATATTGCTTGATAAGACAAGATCAACCTGTTTAAACATGTTTCATCAAGAATGCTCCAGATTATGTTGCAATTGTTTGTTTGTCATCATTCAGTGTTCTGCTGTCATAAGTAAAAGGTGTGTAACTGTGTATCACTATACTTCTTTTTTGCTATTATCAGATAATAAACTATGTTATTTATATTTTTCACAATTATTTATACTGATTTTGTTATTAGTGTTTGAAAAAAATTTAATGAATTTAATGAAAAAATTAGAATTTATGCTCTTATACACATATTATGAAGTTTTAAACAATGTTGCTATTTGTCACAAAGAATTTAATTTAGTTCAATGGAAATTTTACCTGTACCCAAAATCCCAAACTCAACTGGAGAAGCACAAGCTGAAGCCGTCTTTAACTGCCTGAATGAATGGGGAATTACAGAGAGAGTAAAAGCAATTTGTTTCGATACAACAGCTTCAAACACGGGTCAATATAGTGGAGCCTGTGCTCTCATCGAAGCAAAATTGGGACATGATGTTTTGTACTTGCCTTGTAGACACCATGTTTTAGATTTATTGTTGGGAGCTGCATTTGAAGCAACATTGGGATCTACATCAACTGGTCCAGAGATATTGATCTTTAAGCGTTTTCGTGACAATTGGACTTCTGTTGATCAAAGCCAGTTCCAAACAGGTGAGACAGACACGATTACTAAAGAAGCAATTATCCAGTCTAAAACTGAACTAATTCAGTTTGCTAGATCCCAGGCACCTATGCTACGGGATGACTATCAAGAACTTTTGGATCTGTCCATCATATTTCTTGGAGGTGTCCCCAATAAAGGCATCAAGTTTCGTGCACCAGGTGCCATGCATCGAGCTCGCTGGATGTCCAAAGCGCTCTATTCTATCAAGATGTGGCTTTTTCGAAACCAGTTCAAGATGACTAAGACTGAAGAACGAGGAATTCGAGATCTTTCCCTTTTTTCTGTTCTCATCTATATGAAGGCTTGGACAACATCCTCACTCCCTATTGAAACCCCATTTAATGACTGGCTCCTTATGAGGTCATTGATTAATTATCCTAACAAAAAGATTTCTGATGCAACTAAAAAAAAGCTCTCTAACCACTTATGGTACCTGTCTGAAGAAGCAGTTGGTCTTGCTTTCTTTGATGAGCGAATTACTACAGATGTAAAGAAACGCATGTTAAAGGCATTAGAAGATGAGTCCACTGATAGACCACCCAAGCGTCCTCGGATTCCTGAATCGACCTTCTGCTCTGGTGAAGGACTACACCAACTTGTTACAAGAAATACTAGAGAATTCTTTACTAAGCTGAATTTGCCAGAAGGATTTCTGAACAAGGCACCCAGCACTTGGACATCCAACTGTGAATATTTAAGGGCCAGAGCTATTGTTGCAGCTCTATCTGTTGTAAATGACCGGGCAGAACGTGCAGTAGCTTTAGTTCAAGAGCTGAATAAGAAATTGACAGTGGGGGAAGAGCAGCTCCAGTTCCTGCTCCAAATTGTTGCAAAACACCGCCAGAGTCACCCAGTTCCATCAAAAACTGTTCTTCTCAAAAAATAACCATCAATGAGGTCGCACCTTAAAATACACCATATTGTATAATCATTGTATATTAAATAAATGTTGTATAAGGAAATAATGCTAATTAAAGTAATTAAAGTATGTAAATAGCACTGGCATTTTGAATTTATCTCTATATAATAAACTAATGGTTTTTTTTTGTAGCAATGCTTCATTGCTGATTGTATATAAAAAAAGAGCCAGGAAGGATTTTGGATAGGAGAAAAAGGATTGGGATAAAGAAGGATTGAGGACCAAAGGATGGATTATAACAACATCAAGGATAGGTTAGAAAAGGATCAATGATAAATAAGAAGGCCTGTACTTATAAAAACGAATCAAACTAAAAAAAGAAGGAAGGAATTATGTGTATAATGAGCATAATCATATGTCAGGAGCTATTATGCCATGGTCACCATTTTTATTAGCCGGGGGCGACCCCTAAATATGAGCCAATTTGTGTCAAACTTTCAGGTTTTAGTTTTTATGCTAAATGGAACTATTTTAGGGGGCGCAGATAAAATAATTCAACATTTCAATTTTTGACTACCCAATAAGAGACACCCTAATATATATATATATATATATATATATATATATATATATATATATATATACACACTCTCCTGAGTTAGATAATAATGTAGTAGGTAATAATAATAATGTGCTTTACGTTTTAAGTATTATAACTGAAATTAAGTAACTTTCTAAAGGATCTTTATATAAAGGTTCATAGCTAACTTTGGTAATGTAGCATTTAAGACTTTTGTATCTTCAAAATCCACGTTAAGCTGTTGGTACAGTTTCGGACTAGAAATATGAAGTTCTTAAAAAGAGTAAAAAAAAAAAAAAAATTATTAACTAGTTAATTATGGGTTTTGTTTTTGGGATTTTATTACGGTCATAAAAAAAAATCAAATATACAAAGAAAATCCGAATGTACCAATTATTATTTTTTATGCTTAGAAATTGTTTATTGGCAAACTTTTATCCGAAACTGTATCTTCTGTCGGTATGACCGTAGATAGCTATTAGTAAGGAGGTAAAACTTTGAGTATACGTTTTAAAGGTAATCTTAAGTCATAGAATCATGGATTGAAAAATGAATGGCCTTGATATATGGGTGCCCGATGGGTTGGTGGTTCTGTTTGTCAGTAGCTCGTACGAAGTACGTGATTCAGAGGAATAAAATTGGCCAGTATACGACAAAAACATAAAAATATATTTTCAGAGATAGTTTTCTCCTCTTTGTTTTTAACTACTTTACAAATGCTCTCTTTAATTTATAAAATTTAACCAAAAATATCGATTCAATTTCCATTTCAGTTTTCAGTTTTTCGTTGTATTTTTTTCAGTCTCAGTTTCGATTTCAATTTTTTAAAAAGTGGCAGTTTTATCAGTGTATCGAATCCAGTTCATGTCGATTTCCCATCCTGATATATATATTACAGTCAAAGTGTGTAACCAGCCATTTCGCGTAATGACTGAAACTTTGTTATTTCGCGAAATGGCTGTTTCACTTGGTCATTTCACGAAATGACTAAAATCTTCACCCATGACGCGAAATGGCTGAAATTCCACCATGGTCATTTCGTGAAATGGCTAAAATGACTTTTGTCATGAATTCATAGAACTAACAAACATCACAATAAAATTGGTAATCTTTATTTAACTAACTAAATCTGCTAAAACACATACATCCACAGGTCCGTTCAAATAAGTGAGAAACACTCTTCAAATACACATTTGAACAAATTTGAATTTTCAATATAGACGTTTTCAAATAATAATCGGGCCTTCAATGTTATTCCGATGTCCGCCATTGAAGGCCCGGTTAGGTCAACTGTATGTCCTTGACAATTGGTTAGGTTAAGTCGTGTTATTTTCGTTAAAACTAACGAAAATAACACAACTTACACGATCATTTGCCCGGTTAGGTCAACTGTATGCCCTTGACAATTGGTTAGGTTAAGTCGTGTTATTTTCGTTAAAACTAACGAAAATAACACAACTTAACCTAACCAATTGTCAAGGGCATACAGTTGACCTAACCGGGCAAATGATCTTGTATGAAATGACTAAGGTGGAATTTCAGCCATTTCGCGCAATGGCTAAAGATTTTAGTCATTTCGCGAAATGACCAAATGAAACAGCCATTTCGCGAAATGACTAAAAGTTTCAGCCATTATGCGAAATGGCTGGTTACACACTGACTGTCATACTCCAGATTTGAAAAAATTTACTGGAGCACAGCTCTGAATTTACTTTTTTTCCCCTTACACCACTAGATAGGTTAATGATAGTAAACTCTTGAATTGACGACATACCAATTACAAATTGTTTTAGCTAAACATAATAATACAATAATGTACAGTTTATAACTCACCTTAAGTTTATTTATTCCTTGCAGCAGCAATGTATTGATTTACACTTGCTTAAATGGGCTATGGAAATGTCAAATTTGTTGCTTTTTGCTTTATTAGATTTGGATGCAACACTTGAACTTGAAGGCATATTTTGACTCTTCTCTTTATTAACCACAACAGCTTGGTGAGTTTCTTTTGTTAGGCGCAAAATTGCATTCAATGTCTTCTGGATTTGGGAATTTTCAAATTCCTCTAAAGCAGTTTTGTTAGTCTGATGCGCAGATTCCTCACTTACCTTTTGTTTCTTAGGTGGAGGAGAAGCACTTTCTTCAGTCTGTGAAACATCTAGTGAAAAAGTTTCATTTTCTAGATTAGCAGTTGATGAAGTTGGTTCATTTTTCTGAGGTCTAGCACTAGCACATTTTGTGAACAAACTAAATGACTGCTTTGCCGTATCTCTTTGCTGCACTTCATCCTGGTATTTCTTTACTGCAATATCTAAGCTGTGGGCCCAAACTCTGGGACCTCTTGTATTGTAACAAATATTTTTTTTGGAATTAAAATGTTCCTCCCAGTTTTGCTTCTTTGAATATTTGTTCTTGCATTGACCACAAAAGTAACCCCTTTTAACACCCTCACTTTTCTCTCCAACTTCATCAATATTAGGATCCATTATTGATTATTTATTGACTACCTGAAAAAATACAAAATAAGTAAAAGTTAGTAAATATAGTATGGTAAAAGTGAGTAAAAGTAAGTAAATATAGTACAATGAAAGTAAGTGCTTTAAACTTAGTAAAAGTAAGGAAGAGTAAGTAAAAGTAAGTAAGTTAAAGTAAGTAAAAGTAAGTTTAAACTTAACTAAACTTTTCAATTCTAGAGTCATGGTGGATTACTTAAAACCGCACAAGTAATTATCTGGCCAATTTATCAAACCTGGCCGAGATCAATGGAACATAGTCCAATCCTGATAATTTTATATTAAAAAAATATACGTTTTAATAAAATTTTAATTATCAAAACATTGAAGCTTAACAAAAAATAAAAATAATTGTTAAATATGGAATTACCAACTAAACTTAAAATAACTAAATTTGTAATTTAAAAAAATTGGTTTGTACAAGAACGTATACGCAAAAAAATTGCATAACGTCTAGACTCTAGCGGATGAACAAAACCCAAACCCAAATTTACTTTTTCTCATGGTCAAATTTACTGGAGCAATGCTCCCAAGATCCCAGGAATCTGGAGTCATGCTGACTGTAACATATATATGTTGATGCACAAGGTAATCCACACGTGGCTGCTGTTTTTCTCTTTAAGGGGCATGCCGTTTTTTTCCTTTTTTGAAAATAAAGATGAACTGAGGATACGAGAGTCGGGTTTTGAGAGAGAAACGAAAAAAAGAGAGAGAGATAGACGATGGGAGAGTGCAACAGGTTGCTGGACGCGTTTGTGGTTCCAACCCTTGTCTACGCGTAGTTATGATGTAATACGGGTTCAATGTTGGAGTAACACGCTTTTATCCTTGAAGGAGTTTCATTTTCGAGGGTTTATTAACGAGAACAGTTTGAGATTTCCTTTTTTTTTCTCTTTTTTTTCTTTTTTTGGGGTAAAGTACTCTCATCAGTTCGTTTAAAGTTAAAGGGGATGTATTGTAGCGTCTTCCAGGTGAAATGAATAAAATATGGATTAACCTAAAAGGATCATCACGCCCTCATTTTAAACATTATTTCCTCAAGTAACCGAAATATCGCACGGTTATAAATACTTTCCTCTTTATTTAATGGCATTTGCTATTGAAAATCAACGTACGTCGTTTGTGCGTACGGAAACGTATAATCTGCGCGTACTGAGAAGCATCCTTTGAGTTCAGCGTATGGAGAGGAATTCTATAATGTGCTAAAGATTGTAAAAGTGGGTATGAATTGCTAATAATAAATACCACTGAAAATGGGCAAGGTATTCACATTTCTCGAAAAATTTCTTCGAATCAAAGAAATCCTGGTTTCCATCTTAATTTTCAACGCAACGGTCATTAACAATGCTGGATAATCATCGTTGAAGTGTGTGTGTGTGTGTGTGTGTTTTGACAGTTTTCTATTTCTATACCGTAAAAGACTGTCTATAACCCAATTTCTCTATGCTCTAAATATGACGACGTACAGGTTTTTGAAATGTCATATTTTGGACATTTGTTATTTTTAATTCTCTCTCTCTCTCTCTCCTCTCTCATATATATATATATATACACAGGCCCGGATTTAGCTATAGGCGAACTAGGCGATCGCCTAGGGCCTCGCGCCAAAGGGGGCCTCGCTCAAGCCGTTTTGCGCGTTCTGTTCAAGTGATATTAATGATTTAGAACTCTATGAAGAACTTAAAGTACTTCGCAGGTTTATACCTGAGAAAACAGATCTCGGAAATGCCCTTGTTTATATAGTGCAAAAACAACTAAGTGAGATTTATCCTAATGTTTATGTTGCACTTCAAATAGTATTAACCATCCCAGTTACTGTTCCTTCGGCTGAAAGAAGTTTCTCGCGTCTCAAACTTATTAAAACATATTTGCGTTCCACCATGTCTTAAGCGAGATTGCAATCATTAGATATGTTATCAATAGAAAACGATATAACAAATTCATTAGATTATTCTCAATTAATTGAAGAGTTTAGCTCGAAGAAAAGTAAAAAAGCATTGCTGTAATATTCAAGGAGCATCTGAACCAAATATTAAAACATTAATATTTAGCCTGATAAGTCGATCGCTCACTATTATAAAAAATGAAATGTCAACATCTCTCATACATCACATGAAAAACGTTTGTATACTATGGAAAGTATATAAATCTTAGAAATCATTGTCTTATAACTTATTTTCGATACAAATCTTGATTCATATTATAATTTATACTTATTTGTATGGTTTATTTATATTTCTTATACAATTTCCATGCGTGATTATTTTGGTTTGGTTTAATTTTTAAGTGCTGGCATAGTTCTGTCTATGCGGGATTCTAATATTGCTGGTATAGTACCGATAATTAAGTCCATATTTTCATATATATAGGCCTAGGGCCTCGCAATTTCTAGATCTGCCTAGGGCCTCGCAACTTCTAGATCCGGCCCTGTATATATATATATATATATTAGGGTGGTCCAAATCCATAGGGGGAAATTTCAAAATTGTCTTAGATAGTCTCCACAAGTGTGGTTTTTGTCCAGTTAGTGTCCACATGGTCTGTGCAAAATTGCAGCGTGATTGGTGAATATTTAGAGGTCGCCCCACTCTGAATATATATATTATATAATGTACTTTTTCTTCCGTAGGTCCGATGGCTCAAACTCAATCAATTCCAAAAGTTTGGCTTCTAGGGATGGCAACTGGAACTTTATCCACGTCAAGGCTCCCTACATGCCTTGACGCCCTCCTCTTGGGGCAATACCACCACATCAATCAAAAGCAAACCACCTCCGACAGTCTGAACCAGGCATGCCAGAGGGTGATTGAAGTCTGGACCCGAGCGCGGATCCCAACTCAACGGATCGACTCCTGTGTCCGTAAGCTTTCAAAGCTTTTAGACCGCTACAAAACACTCAAGAAGCACAGGACCAGGCAACGTGCCAGCGATAGAATGAATGAAGACATCTTCAAAGCGGACATCCAGGAACTGTTTGACATCGCAACCAGTGATGCCATGAGCACAATCGTCAACGTTGAGGACCGAAATTTCCTGTCCATGCAGCGCAAGGACGTCAATTCTTGCAGCATGGCTGGCATTGATAAGGAAACGACTACACAAGAGGACAGAAAGCGATCCAGAATGGAGAAGGAAGCCAAGAGGAAGGCAAGGCATGAAGCAACACAGAAAGATTTGGAAGAAGCAGGAGTGTCATCAATTGATCTTTCCTCTTCTTCTTCTTCCCTTTTTTCGCAAGACGACGACGACTATAGACCATCGGTTCCGATTCCTTCTTCGTCTGAAGCTCCGGCACCAAAGCGTCCCAAGAACAAGGTTACGAACATTTTCCAATCTCCAGAAGTCATTGGAGCAATGGATCGCACCAATCTTTCTGACCGGAATGCTGTTTTCGTAACTGGAGCTGTATTACAGGCCGCGGGGCATGATCTGTCTGGGATGACGTGCTCTCGGAGCTCTATTTATCGCTACAGAGAAAGTGGGCGAGAACAGGCAGCTCGAGAAGACCTAGAATCATTCTCTCTAGAAGACCCTGTCCTTCTCCATTGGGACGGAAAGCTTCTCCCCGGCATTGAAGGGAAGAAGACGAATGTGCATCGGATAGCAATCCTTATAACATTCAATGGACAGGAGAAGCTGCTTGGTGTCCAAAAGATGAAACAAGGAACTGGAGAAGCACAGGCCCAGGCATGCCTTCAAACTATGAAATTATGGAACGTGGAACAGCATGTGAGAGGTCTCGTCTTCGATACCACTGCGTCAAACACGGGTTTACATCGCGGAGCCTGTGTCAGGATTGAAGAAGCATTGGGTCACGAGCTAGTTTGGATCGGTTGTCGACATCATATACTTGAAGTCGTACTTGCTGATGTCTTTGCCTCAATATTTGGCTCAACAGGAAGTCCTGAAACAGGCCTTTTTAAGCGATTTCAAAAGGAATGGCCATCTCTCTCCCACGAAGCATTTGTCTCAGCATCGGACAGCTTGTTCGAGAACCCTCAACTCCAAGAGATGAGAAAAGAGATGCTCACTTACTTACCTAACGCTCTTCAGGCAAGCCAACCTCGTGACGACTACAAGGAGTTCCTTGAACTATCTTTGCTCTTCCTGGGGGGAAAGACTGGTGGTCAACTCTTTATCCGAGCTCCGGGTCCCATGCACCACGCGAGATGGATGGCGAAGGCGATTTATGCGCTCAAAATCTACCTCTTTCACTATCAATTCAAGCTCACAGCACGCGAAGAACGAAACGTGACTCAGCTGGCTTTATTTGTCAGTCTGATTTACGTCAAGTACTGGCATGAAGCGCCAATGGGGACACAAGCTCCTCTCAATGATCTCAAAATGCTGCATCTTCTGGAAAAATATCCACACGGAGGAGCTGCACAAGCGGCGAAGACAGCTCTAAGACGCCACCTGTGGTACTTGTCGGAGCATCTGATTGGACTGGCCTTCTTCGATAATAGGATCGATCCTGATACCAAAAGGAGAATGGTTCAAACACCTCCAACATCCCAAAAGAATGGCTGCCCCCGACGAATCGACATGGCGGAAGCTGGTGCTGAAAATGATGTGGCATCCTTCGTCACGAAAAGGACATTGACCCTCTTTGATGCCTTGAAAGTTGGAGGTAAGGAGGAAGCGCGCCAGTTACTTCAAAAAGATCCACGGGAATGGCCAAATGACAAGAACTACAGGGAACTTAGAGATCGCGCCTTAAAGATGAAAGTCGTCAATGATGCTGCCGAGCGAGGTATTGCTCTCGCACAACGCTACAATGACACTTTGACACGAAACGAGGACCAGAAGCAGTACCTCCTACAACTCGTAGCCGCCCACCGAAAACAGATACCAATACCATCCAAGGCGACTCTGATGCAGAAGAAATAATGAAGATACACCCATTATCATGTCCTATTGTCTTACTGTTTTCTTTCATATTCTTTGAGAACCAAAAAAAAATTTAGTTATTCAGTTGTCTATATATTTTCCCAAATTTTCAAAAAGGGGGCAAGTGGGGCGACCCCTAAATATTAACCGAATAACGTGAAACTTTGCACAAATACTGTCCACACCAAGAGGCATAAAACCAACCTTGTGGAGAGAACTTATTCGATGCTTTAACCTTTTGGACCACCCTAATATATATATATATATATATATATATATATATATATATATATATATATATATATATATGTTGATGCACAAGGTAATCCACACGTGGTTGCTGTTTTTCTCTTGGCGCACGCCTTCTTTTTCCCTTTTTTGAAAATAAAGATGAACTGAGGATACGAGAGAGAGAGAGAGAGAGAGAGAGAGAGAGAGAGAGAGAGAGAGAGAGAGAGAGAGAGAGAGAGAGAGAGAGAGAAGAGAGGAGAGAAATAAAATTGAATTATTGCAATCATCAATAAAGTAATGAATATATACCAATAATATTATTATTAGAGAAAAGATTCTGTGACTTATAATAAAGTAAGCAAATAATTTTAATGGAAATTCCCTCTGAAGACATTAATATTTTATTCGTAAATATCGAGTGTTGTAACAAAACTTCGATAATTAATTTTATGTAATTACTCGCTCCGACAAAGGAAACCATACATTAATAATAATAATTAACTCTCGTTGCAGAATAATCTAATTACGATGAAACTTAATAATGTAGCTAATCTTCAGGCACCCAAGGACGCGCACAAATACGTATGTACAATGAAATATATTGGAGTGCAATGGGTTAGTACAGAAAACACCTGGACGCAAAGGCTGAATGCGTTCCGTCGGGTGTTGTAATATATGCTAGGTTGTGCTATAACTATTACTTTATCGTACCGTGATGGTCAGCGCCCTCTCCTTTTACTCACAAGGTGCTTGGTTCGAATCCTGGTGGGGTATTATATATATATATATATATATATATAAATATATACACACACACACACACACTCGTATATATGGGATACTATTATATAGTCTAAATTTAATGAGGTCTTTTTGTATACGTTCATTCTTTTTGAATATTTTCAATGTTCTACACTTTCTTTAGTGATAAAATGCATTGAAAAATGTTCCAAGACAGGAATCGTCAGTTTAAATAAGTGGAATGGTGTGAATTCAATTACATTCTTGCCCTTCCTCTTGTGAAGTTATACGTGTGTTTACTGATGAAAGCAGAGATGAATATTAATATTTCAAAGACTTAATTGGTTAATTAAAATCGTATTACTTTTTCAGAAATCCTTACATTTGTTCTATAACAGCGGCGAAGCTAAAGGGTTCGATTTTGTGACTGTTAGATTGAATCAGTTCTCGTTGGTTCGAAATACTTCGAACGCAACTATTTTGTGAATGTCCGAATGCGGGTCGTTCAATCGGTTCAAAATACGAGACGTTGTTGGAAGGAACTGCGAAGTACCTTCTTTAATATATGTATATCAGACATGGGGTAATAGTAATAGTAATAGACTATTACTGGATTTTTCAAGTAATAGTAATAGATCATAATTTTTTGGCTGTAATAGTAATAGAAGGCATGACTTTTCTATTACAATGGCACGTCATTAACGCTGGGTTGTCGAAAATTTTTCTCATAGTTGCTGCTGTCATTCAACCGTTTTCTTTGACAAGGGACTAACAAAAACCAACCACATCATGTTTATTTATTATTATACACCAAAAACTAATATTGTGGCAAATTTTTCCTTCGATAAAGTAAAATTTATCAAAACCTAGTTTTTGAAATTGTAATGATTTGGTTGAAACAAATATTTGTTAACACTGCTTCTAATTGCATTTAAATAGACACAAAGATCCTTTTCAAATGAGTGAAGTACTCCACATACAAAAGTAATAGTAATAGATGACCAAGTAATAGTAATAGTAGTAGATGAAAAATAAAGTAGTAGTAATAGACGAAATCAAACGTAAGAGTAATATAAATAGTAATAGTAATAGAAACCCAGTAATACATCCCGTGTCTGATGTATATATTATCCTACTCTTTATTACCTTTTCGTAGCACCACACTTTTTATTAAGTAACTAATTTAATTCATCGGTAAAATAAAAGTTATTAAGCGGGTTTAGACCTTAACCGCGGCAAAATATTGCCACAAACTTTGATGAATCATTAATGGCAGTTTGAATTGTTCTTGATCGCTTGATTTTTCAGATTTTTTAAAATTATTATTAACTTGTACAACATACTCTTCTTAAAATTTCTTAACATAAGAAATTTCTCTATTTAAATATGTTAAAATAGAGTTAAAGGGTTTTAAAATTGACTGGCTATTTTTTTTTCGGGGGTGGGGCAGTCTTACAAACAATGCAACACTGTCGTTTCTTCTTGTCTTTTTCAAAGAGGTAATATCAAGATCGCAGTTGAGAATGATTGTCTCTTATACCATGCAGATTACAGTGGAATAATTTAAAAAGTAGTGGTAGTCGAATGAATAGGAAATAGCTTACCAGTTAAGCGCAAAATTTGTTGTCGGTAAAATAGATCGTAAATGTTTGTCCGAATTGGACTGGACAAAATTTAGTTTGGAAAGTAATTTTATATAATTAGAGTTAATTACATTATTTATATATTAAACTGCTTCCATTAGATATTACTATATTAGATATAATAAATTAGATTGAATAGTACAAAAAATTGGCTATATAAAGTAGTATCTCTCAGGTTATTTCGTAAGAAGCAAAATTATTATGAAGGACGTGTAGTAAAGACCAGTCAGTCACTTATTACATGTAATTACTATATAGCAATAACAGTTATTTATATGTAGTCCTATTTAATAAAGGAGTTCTAATTACACATTTTAATTCAATTGAGCGAAGCCTAAAATAACGCTTAAAGTGGCGTAAAAATCAAGTTATAAGTGGGTCGAATATACTGTGTGTGTGTGTGTGTGTGTGTGTGTGTGTGTGTGTACAGTACCGTGCAAAAGTATGAGTCCACTGTCAATCTGATAACTATTAGATAATCTGTCGTATGAAAATTGGTTTTCATACTAAAATACACATTGACTAGAACCTCTGGTTCATATTAACGTATAACTAAGTTATTACTTAAGTGTATAACGTTGTATTAGCTGGATGACCCTCTAGTCTGCCTAAATTGGACTTGAGGGTTGATTTATTATATTACTTATAACGCATGTGTTTAAAGATCTAGCGAACTATTGATGATGGATCTTCAGTAAATGCTCCTAAGCTATTGTTATATCAGTATTTACAATTAAAAGTATTGACATATTCACTTAAATTCTGAAAAACAAATTTATCCAAAACGTTTCTCATTATAACCCTAATTCATGCTGTTTTTTTTCTTTCACAGGCTTAAGAAATGACGAAAAGTATAATTTCTGATGAGATTAGATATAAAATAATACATTTGCATGGTGAGGGACTGAGTCAAAGAAATATAAGCGAATCTACAGGTGTTACCAAAAATGGTGTAAAAACAATCTTGGCTCGTCAGAGATCAAATGGGACCGCCAGTTGGTCGTCCTAGATTAGAGAGGCCGCCTAAGCTTTCTCCATCTGATCTACAATATCAAAAGATTACTTCCCTTCGAGACACGCAAATCCAGCACTTCACTTGCAGCAGATCTCGAAAAAACAACAGGTGTCTCAGTTGATCCCTCTACTGTACGAAGGAAGCTTAACTCAGTAATATTCAACGAATTCTTAAAATAATGTTAACCGATTGGTCTAAGAATGTCTTTTAATAATGTCTATTAATAGTGGTATACCGTAGGGTTTTGTCCCGTCACCCATTCTCTTTTATTTATCAGTGACCTTTTAAAGTCACGCTTCCCGTCCTATCAAATTCTATGCCGATAATTCCACCGTTCATTTATTCACCCGCTTCGCAAAGCGTCCCTCTCAACAGTCATTCCACGCTTCGCGTGAGACGGCTATGGCGTACCTGACCTCTGATTAGGGCAGAGAGAACCTCGTGGCTTTCAGTGCCTAAAACAAAAGCAGTCTCTCATCTGCCTACTCTTCACAATGTTACACACGCAAAGATACACTAGCATCACCATCGCTACCCTATTTATTGTTAATTAATTAATTGAATTAATCTCTCTTTGATTTCTTTGTTGAAGAACCTTAACCCGTTAATGCCTATTGGTAGAATTTCTACCGCCAAAATTGTTTGTCATTATTGCATCACTTTTTCTTGTGTTCACCTGATCTTCGGTATGAGTCATTGATATGATGCAATCTTTAATGGGTTAATAAATAAATGAAATTAAAATTATTTAAATGTGTTCATAAAAAGCTAATACAAGTAAAAGGAATGATTTTATCGTGTGTAATAATAATGATAATGATAATGTTTGTATATAACATTCATTTTTCTGTGCTGAATCTTATTTTCCATTCTTTCCCCGGAAATACGACGTTAGAGACCTTTTTCCAGATACTGAAACTGGAAGACAGAAGGCGAACGCGTCGGTCTAATGCAGACATTAACTGTCTAAAATGAGAGAGAAAACCCCAAGATAATGCTATTGTCCGTGTAGTTACAAATTATTTATCGGGTTTGTTATTGCGTTTTACGTCTTTCGTCCACCAGAGGCCGCTGAGAATAGTAGTAGCGCGATCAACGGGAAAAAATAATTCCCTCTTAAAAAGAGAACTGAGCAGAGCCAAATAACGTGCAGCGAGCTTGTCACTGCATCCTCATCCTCATTTTTCAAACTGGCTGTGGAGGGGCAGTCCTTATAACTGGGTTAACGCGTAAGATAATATTTCTTTTCGGCGGGGGGAAGGGGGAAAAGTTCGGTTTTGAACAAATGTTCGGAATCAGCCTGTGTTTGACCCCTTTGCAGCATCCCGCCTCATCTGGGAAATTTTTATGGTGTCCATTTATCTACCAACCAATGGGAGGACGAACAGTTGGGTGTGAACTGTGTGTCGGCTGCTCTGGTCGGCATTGAACCTTGGCCGATGGATTAATTATAGTCAGCGACGCTAATCACTACATCATCGAGGCGCATCGTTGTAGTGTCGATAATATAAATTACTTAATAATTCCTCTAAAATGGCCACTCTTACCATTTAAATTCTTGTTTAGTTTTAAAATACAAATAAAGATTGCAGAATGATCATCTCTCGTTAAACAAAAAAGGGGGGGTAACTAAAATATTACGAAAACGTGATTTTTACATAACTGTTTAAGCTTAATTATTATCAGGATATAAATTTAAAACCCTGACCTCACGTTATTAATTTCTATTTAGAGCAATGTGAAATAACGCGCATTCACTAGACGAAAACCACGATATATCTTTGATATATGAAAAATGTTCTTTGGTATCATAATAACAATAAATTATTTCCAGCGTATCTGTGGCTTGTGTAATTAAACTAAGCGAGGTTAGGTGTTCCCGTTTGTCCGATTTAATTACATTAGTTCGCATCACGCATCCATATAAAAATATTGCAATAATTTTTCATTTTAAACCTCTTAACCGCCGCGATGGAATCCATATTCAGTTGTTGTTGATGTTTGAGATATGCAGTTGTGAAGTCATATTGTAAAACTAGTAAAATGCATTCATACTAGTGATGTACAGTATGTCACATTCGCATCCGCATAAAATTCAACATCCGAATCCGCATCCGCACCTGCGGGATGGGGATGTTGCGGATGTGTACTATTACTAAACTGCTATTTTTAAAGCACAATTTGCCCCTGATTCAGTTCAAATACTGAAACTTGTGCAGCCTTCATTTGATCTTTAATATAACTGGTAATGTCTGTTGTGTATTTATATAATTAATTGTTCATGTTACAATACATAATGTCATAAGCACACTACTTTCCAAAGGGTGGTGGTTGGGGAAAGTGGTTGGTGAGATGCAAGACGAGTTGGGTCCCCGTCCCGCATCCTGATAACACACAGTTGTGTGGCGAAAACTCGTCCAAAAAGAGAAGTGTATGTAAAAAAATTATAATTAGAAAATAATATTATCTAATATTATCGAATATCTTATATTTATAACTTACCAAAAATCGAAAGTCAATTAATAAATTAAGTATGAATTTAAACCATCATATTATCATGCTGACAAATTTCTGCATTAACATCCGCATCAGCGCGGATGTCAAAGTTCGGCATCCGCAGATATCTGACATCCGATACATCACTAATGCATACATTCACCTGGTGCTGACTTTTGGACCACTCTGTAGGTACAAATACATTAACCGATTTTTTTATGTAACGAATTAAAATTTTTATTTATATATATATATATATATTAGGGTGTGTTTATGGTATATGGTGAAAAATGCGAAATGAAAATGCAAAGGAGCGGAACCCTTTATTTTGTGAGGATACATGAGAAAACAGAACAGGCAAAATTTCTTTGTAATCCAACAACATTTAGAGGTTGCCCACAGCTGATAGGTATTTTCAATTTATCGGGCAATGGAAATTTTAATTCTCAGTTTAAATGATAAATTGCATCTCCAATATACATCTCCAATAAGTATTCAGAACAAATATATCGTGTGAGTATATTCACTAAATTCATAATTAACGATTAAAGTACATGACACCTCGAGTGTTGGCGTTCATTTTTTCATCAAAGTGGCTTTGGAGGCTGTCGGCAAGACTTTACGATGTTCTTCGACGATTTGAATCATGAACTGCATCTGCTCTTCGTTCCGAGTCCTTCCAGCCTTCGTGAATTCTTGAATCAATGCTATGCCTCGCTCTGCTGCATCATTCACTACATTTAAGGAATCCACCCTGATCTTTGCTGAACCAAAGCTGGTGTTGTTTTCCCAGTTTGATGGATCCTCTTGCAGGAAATCGACCGGAAGATCTAGAAGGGTGAACAGATTGTACGTATTGGAAGAGCAAAAGTCTGCCAGGGTCTTTCCTCTTGGATCTGGAATCCAGACTCGTCGGGGGGGAGCTTCTGACCCTTCAACGGAATTCATATTCTCTACCATTTTCCGCTTCTCATCATCATCGACTGCAGGATCGAATAGTGCAAGGCCCACGTTTACCTCATTGAGGTACCAGAGATGCCGATTAAAACTCTTGTACCCAGCGGCGTTGGTGTTTTGCAACTTTTGAAGGAGGGCTAAGTCGCTTCGTGGAGCGCTTGCTGCTTCTCTTGCTGAAAACCACGGAAGGACGTAATCTTGAGCAACGAAGAGACAGAAGTCCCGCAACCCAGAAATCAGGCGGTCACTGCTACTTGCTCCACGAGATGTTGAAGGACATTGGTTCATGTGCATCGTGAACTGGTATCTGAACATCCAAATCTTGAAAGAGTAAATTCCACGCGCCATCCACCGTGCTCGGTGCAAAGCCCCTGGAGCCATGAACACAGGACTCCGACGTCCGTGAGGTACTCCTCCCAAGAAAATGACTACAAGTTCAAGAAGCTCTTTGTAGCCATCTCTGGGATGCTTCACTTTCAGGTCATTTGCTTCATGAATCATCTTCTCAGCCGAGGGACTGATCACTGCAGCCGTGTCCTCTTCGTCCGCGGCAGTGGAGTATTCATTCAATTTCAGTTGCGGCCAAACATTACGGAAGCTCTGGAAAATCATAATCTCAGGTCCTTTGGAAAGGTCTCCAACAAGGAAAGAAAATACTGCTTCAAGCAGCAGTTCCAGCACGTGATGTCGACACGCAAAGTAAATCATTTCACGCCCGAGAGCCTGCTCTACTCACACACACACTCCTTCATGGATGCCGGTGTTGGTGGCTGTCGTGTCAAAGCAAAGAGCTTTGATCTTCTGGCCAAGATCCCAGTTTTCGATGGTTTCGATGATGACGATTGCTGTCCTTTCTGCCTTGGAGTCTGGGAGTTTGGGGATGGCTAGAATCTTGCTCATCCCATCCCCGGTAACTAAGATGGCTAAACGGTCGATTTTGTCTCTTCCCATTAAGTCTGCCATAAGTTTTCCATCCCAGTGAAGAACAAGAGGGCATTCAGGCTTGTAGGAAGCTCTCACCTCTGCTTCGTGGGCTGATCTGTACCTGGATCTGCTGGCTGGCCCGAATAGCACTTGGACTGAGGCACATCTCACTTATGTCCTGACCCATTTGCATGCCAAAGGGGATGAGAACACGAGCAGCTGCCCTGTCGCTCATCCGCGTGCGGTCCAATGCCGCAGCGACCTCCGAACTGATTGCCGTCGTCCCACGGCGATGTTTTGGAGCCGACGATGTAACTGGCTTTCTTTCGGGACTTGTTTCCTCACTTGATGACGCTGACGATGAGGTTTCCATAACAACGGTAGCAGAGATTTCTTCCATTTCCTGCACATGCCTGTCTTTCCGCTTCAATTCCTGAGCAGTTCTTTCTTGGGCCCTTGCGACTTTTTAGGCAATCTTCTTGTCGACATTTCCAATCCTTCCTCTCCGACCCTCCTCCCTTTGAGCAAGCAGGAAGTCCTTGTCCTCCTGAATTTTGATAAGATTTAGGGCATTTTGGTGACCAATGTCGAAAAGGTTGTTCAAGCTTGACCTGAACGCAGCCTGGTTGTCCAAATTGGTCTTCGTTTTCCGCGAAATTCTCTTCTTCAAACCCTGCCATTCGTCATGCAATTTCCGGACGTGCTTCTTGACGTCGTGCGGATGTTTCGTCGGTAAACCTTCTGTCACCCAGATTTCAATGATGGCTTGTGATGTCGAGGACACACTCTCAGCTAAGGATTTCTTCTCTTCATTGTGGAGATGGAAAAGGTACTTCAATACATCACCTCTTGAAGGTAATTGCTGACCGGCAATAGTAGGACTTGATGACCCCACAAGCCAGATTGATTTCTTCGATCTTGTACATGCCGCCATCGTTCACCATTATCTGTGAATAAGACAAAACAGTGAAATTGGTAAGTTAATTTAACCCATTCATGGATAAAGTACCTCAGGAAAATGTGTAGAAATAAGCCACCCTCTTTGTAACCGTAATCTGTGTTCAAACAATGATTGGCTGATAACCCATGAACACAATATGTATTAAAATTATAATAATTTTGCGAAATCATGCATACATAACCATTTACAGTATATCCAATCCATATATAAATTTAAAATAATCTACGGTACACTACACTATTTCACTCAGACGATGCGAAAAAGATGATTGCAATACGCTGAAGCAGAGAGCGTCCAAAATTTTATACGCCTAAAAATTAAACCTTATAACTATTTTTGGAAACAAAAATATTGCCGGTAAAACAAGTCATTATACTTACAAACAATTCATAATACCATCCATTACAGTGCTAAGTAAAAAAAAACGTTTGAAATATATGAATTATTTAAATAACACTTACCGTTATGAGAACTGTGATGCTTCTTGGCCACCATTACGTAAATGCACGAAAGACGTGAGTAATTAAGAGAAAACGATTTAGAATTAAAGAAAATTCATTTGTTGGTATACTGAAGTAAAGAAATATGGATTATCAGAACGCAATTGACAAATGCAATTTCTAATTTTGGGGACGCTGTGTATCAATGGGTTAATAAACACTAGAAGTGACTTAAAAAGGGCGCATAAATAAATGAGCATATGGGTAAAACTTTGGGGTCTTTGGGCAACCTCTAAATATTTGATGATTTTCCAAAAAAATCTTGTGCTTTATTTGCTCCCGGAACCTCATCATTTGCGTGGTTCCGTGACCCGAAATTCACACTTTCAGTTTTTAAAAGCACCCTAATATATATATATATATATATATATATATATATATATATATGTGTGTGTGTGTGTGTGTGTAGGATCTCTACAGACAGACATGAATAGAATCTACAAGTGGACGGAAGACACCAATATGAAGTTTAACACTGAAGAATTTCAGTTGTTACGGTACGGAAAATGAGAGGACCTAAAATCCATGGAATATTATACTCCAGATGGACAGGAAATTCAGAGGAATTCTAAAGCAAAAGATTTAGGGGTTGTAATGACTGAAGATGCGAAATTTGAAACACAAAATAAGATAGCAGTAAGCAGAGCAAAGAGAGTAACTGGGCAGATACTAAGAACCTTTAAACGAAGGGATAGGAATATAATGATTCCTCTACTGAAAACACTGATCATACCCAAATTGGAATACTGCTTGGTCCGAACATGCCCATATAAAAAAAGAAGACATTAGACAACTAGAAGAGATTCAGAGAAGCTTCACAGCCAAGATCAAAGGGTGCAAAGAACTAAACTACTGGGGAAGGTTACGTGAATTAAACCTATATTCACTGGAAAGGAGGAGAGAGAGATACACCATTATTTACTCTTGAAAAATAATGGAGAAACTAGTCCCTCATCTTACTCTGAAACCCTGTAACTCCCCAAACAACAGTTGAAAGTAGAAAAGGAAGACTGTGTCGTGTTCCCAAATTAAAGGCTAGAAAGGGAACATCCTTCACCCTGAAAGAAAATAGTTTTGTTGTGAGAGGACCAAAATTGTTTAATCAGCTGCCCATAGACCTAATGAACACGAGTGGTGTTGCAGTGGACATCTTTAAAAGAAGATTAGACACCTGGCTCAGAACAATCCCCGATGAGCCGGGCGTACCTGGCTATGTGAGGTGGAGAGTACAAGAAACGAACTCACTACTTGACCTTCGTGAAATGAAGAATCGTCGCACGGAACATTTGAAAGTTATATATATATATATAAAATAATAAATGGACGTGTGTGTGTGTGTGTGTCTGTCTCTGTTCCAGCCATAACTCCAAAATGGAAGCAGTTACAAACATGAAACTTCACACACATATTGATTAGGTCCCCAGGTTGTGCACCTGGGTGTTAATAAATTAAATAATTAAAATTACTGGACCCGAAGGCCCCAGCACCGCGATTAAACTACAAAAAAGAACGCAGCCGTGAAAATTTTGAGCTTCACATTGTGTCAAGATTTCTGAATCTTAAGATTTTCATGACTAATTATTTGGTCAATGAAACTATAGAAAAGAACAGTCATGAAAATCTTGAGCTTCACATATAATTAAAACTAGCTGAGCGACCCGGCGTTGCCAGGGTGGATGTTGAACGATATATATATATATATATATATATATATATATATATGCCCGGTTAGGTCAACTGAGTGCCCGATTAGATTAATTGAATGTCCGATTAGATTAATTGAATGTCCGATTACATTAATTGAATCCCCGGGTATGTTAATTGACTGCCCGGTTAGGTTACTTGTACGCCCTTGACGATTGGTTAGGCTAAGTCGTGATATTTTCGTTAAAGCTAACGAAAATATCACGACATAACCAATCGTCAAGGGTGTACAGTTAACCTAACCGGGCATTCAATTAACCTACCCGGGATTCAATTAATCTAATATGGCATTCAGTTGACCTAACCGGGCATTTAATTAACCTAATCGGCATTCAGTTGACCTAACCTGGCATTCAATTAACCTAACCGGACATTCAGTTGACTTAACCGGGTATATACTGTGTATATATATATATATATATAGTGTTCAACATCAACCCGGCAACGCCCGGTCGCTCCGCTAGTATATATATATATACGCTTACGATTTGTGTTGCTTTCATGGTACACCCAGATTAGGACCAGTATACATGAATATGTGTAGAAGTAGGGGTCAGTATAAGGCGGCCATAAGGCGATGTAAACAGGAAGAAGAGGTTTCGAGCATCAAACGCCTGTGAAGCTCGCATAAATAACGATAACAACAAATTTTGGAAATTTGTTAAGACTCAAATGGGTGTCAAAAGTGTCCTCCCTCCGGCAATCGATGGGGTGTCGGGGCAGGATAAAATTGCAAAGCTGTGGAAAAACCAGTACTCTAACATTCTTAACAGTGTGAGTAGGGATAATCTTAAGATAGATTGCAGCGAAACGACTGTGGGAGGGACAAGGGAAAATACTTTGATATCATTTTCTGAAGTAAAGAGGTTAATTAAAGAGCTAAATACTGGTTCTGCGTCAGGGGTAGATGACCTATTAAATGAGTACTTAAAATATGCCAATAACGTAGTATGTCTGCATATATCATTGCTCCTATCAACCATGCTTGCTCATAGCTATATCCCTCCAGAGTTCATGAGGGTATGTATCTTGTCCCTGGTCAAAAATAAGTATGGAGACATTCTGTCCAGCAATAATTACAGGCCTATTGCTGTCGCTTCCTGCTTCTCGAAACTACTGGAAAAACCCTTGTTACGCCGATTAAATGATTACCTATGGACATCTCCTAATCAGTTTGGTTTTAAAAGGTCCCACTCAACTGACCTATGTATCTATGTACTGAAAGAAACAATATCTAAATACATTGACAGTAATTCAACTATTTATAGCTGTTTTCTAGATATAAGTAAGGCATATGATAGTGAGCCACAATATTTTATGTAAAAACCTAGAAGACAGGAAGGTTCCCATGTACATATTAAATTTTTTGAAATTTTGGTATTCCCACCAATCTTTTACCGTTAGGTGGGGCAATGTACTATCCGAATGTTTTGACTCCACTTGCCGGGTGAGACAAGGCTCCTTGCTCTCCCCTATGCTGTTTAATGTGTATATTGACGGACTAATTGCTTCACTTAATGAGGCAACAGTGGGATGTTATATAGATAACACAAGGATAAATAACTTAGTTTATGCCGATGATATGGTGTTAATAAGTCCCTCTGTTAAAGGTCTGGATCGGCTACTAAAAGTTTGCGAAGTGTATTCGCAGATACATGATATTCTTTTTAATGTTACAAAAACTAAGGTTATGCAATTTCATCCTAAAAGCTGTAATCAGCCAGCTGATACTAGGTTTAAAATGAAAGGTGAAGTAATTGAGGAAGTACAAGAGTATACGTATTTGGGTCAAACTGTTACCAGCTCATTGAGTGATGACTCGGATATAAGAAAACAATCTCGAAGCCTTTGTGCTAAAGGGAATATGACCATAAGGAACTTTCGGTTCTGTACAAGTGAAGGTAAAGACACTCTCTTTCACACTCTCTGCACTAATATTTACGGACAGCAACTGTGGGTGAACTATAAAAAAGGGTCTGGCACAACCCTAAATTTGCTGTACAACAGGTCTTTTAGACTCTTACATAAATTACCCCCCGAGATGCTCAGCTTCGCAAATGTTTGCTACCCGCAATGTCCCGAGCTTCCCGGAGGTAGCAAGACATTCTCAATACAGTCTGATGCAAAGAATTAAAAAAATCAACCAACCCGATTATCCAAGCTATCCATGAGTCCTGCCGTTTATCCTCTAAGCTGTGGAATTCTTGGTACGAAAACGTATGCCTGTAGCTCCACTTAATTTCGACATTACTGTATTATTTCTAATCAACTGTATATATTTCTATCCTTAGTATGTGAACTGTCATTGTATTAATAATATTTGGCATATGGACTATAGTCTGCCAATAAACCTTTTCATTTGATTTCATATATACAGGGTGTCCATAAATGTTTACCCTGAAAACAGTATGCTCTCATATTTTAATGACGAATCTTACATCCGTTTTCTTTTTACAGGTGATCTCGTACACGCATAGAGTTTCTGTGCTGGTGTGTTTCGTCTACCGCATTCGCCGCTAGGAGCGCTGTAGTAGCTGTTCAGTTAAGATGGCGTCTGTGACAGAGAAGGCACAATGTGTTGTGTGGCTTGCAGAAACAAAATCTCCTGTCAGTGTTCAGCGAAGGTTCAGAACAAAGTATGGAAAGAATCCACCTGATGTGAAGTTATCATAATTAAGTCGTGGATGAAAAAATTCTTGGAAACTGGAAACGTGGAAAAGGGAAAGAGCAGTGGTAGACCATCAGTTTCCGATGGGACGGTGGAAAACATTCAAACTGCTTTCACACGGTCACCAAGGAAATCGGTGAGACAAGCTTCATGCCAACTAAAGATACCGATATCTATGGTGCACAAGGTGTTACACAAACGTTTGAAGTTACACGCCTACAAGGTAACAAATGTTGGAAAATGTGTGGCGTGAGTGTGAATACCGTTTAGACATTTTACGTGCCACTAGGGGTGCACATGTGGAAGCTTATTAAGTTCATTAACTATGTATCAAAACTTTGTATGTTTATCTACTTATGATTAAACTGTGTTTCAATACAAGTGTTTATTTAAAAAAGTTATAGCATGTTTTAATCAGGGTAATCATTTATGGACACCCTATATATAATATATATATATACAGGCCCTCTCAGAGGTCCAGAGAGGCCCGGGCCACTTCACTGCAAAACATTATATTCAAGCCTGAAAGTTTCTAAATTTGAGGCCCACCCTTAAGCTTGAGGCCCAGGACAAATGACCCTCCTAGCCCACCTTCTGGTAGGCCATATATATATATATATTATATATATATATATCAGTGGAGTACGTAAGGGGGGGGATCCATAGGGTCTGGACCCCTCCTTCAGAAGTAAGATTTTATATTCTAAACAAAATGAGTCAATATTTTTGTTACTACTAATTATTAATAATCAAATAAATATTATTTGAGCTTTTTTAACATTGATTTTTTCACTTTTCTTCATTAAGACAAAAAATAACGGATCAATAAAAGAAAGCCACCCCCAAAAATTTCTAGTAAACAATGCCACCCCCGAATTGTGTCAATGAAAGAAAGCCATCCCCGACCCGTTTGGGGGCGGCTTTCTTTCATTGATCCGTTAGCCTTATAAGGCTAACTAACGAAAATGTCACGACCTAACCTAACCAATCGTTAGGTCAACTGTACGGCCTTGACGATTGGTTAGGTTAGGGCGTGATATTTTCGTTAGTTAGCCTTATAACTAACTCCCTTCCTCAATAACTTATAGATCAATGAAAAAAAGCCACCCCCGAATTGTGTCAATGAAAGAAAGCCACCCCCGAATTGTGTCAATGAAAGAAAGCCACCCCCGAATTGTGTCACTGAATGAAAGCCACCCCCGACCCGTTTGGGGGTGGCTTTCTTTCAATGATCCAAAATAACTTCTTTAGAATGAAAAGAAAATTTAGCACCCCCCCTTAGGAAAATCCTGCGTACGCCACTGATAAATAAATATATATACACTGTATATATACTTAATTGGACGGAAAATGAATGTATGTATCATAGTTACATCCGTTCAGAAATATTTTGTATTGAATTCCTTTACCATAATATAATTAAATGTATATTTATTTATCAAGTTTAGTGTAGGTCTACGATTCGACGTGAGCACCATCAGTGTCTCTGCAAATCATAAATTTGTCCACTGCATTGCGGAACACATTCGCAAGCATCTCTGGGGTTATTTCAGCGACTCCCGCGACAATGCGGGTTCGCAGATCCTGCAGGTCTGTAACTCTTGTTTTGTAAACCTCAGACTTTATAAAGCCCCACGCAAAGAAGTCTAATGGGGTTAAATCCGGAGATCGTGCAGCTCAGGGCCTGTTTCCACCACGTCCAATCGACCGATTTCGTAAGAACTCCTCAAGGTACGTCCAAACGATGTTTGCCAATGCATAGTGACATGGAGCTCCATCTTGTTGAAGGACAACAGTGTCGAGAATGCCATTTGAACGAAGCTGGGGTTGAAGAAACTGCTGAAGCATGTCAAGATAAATTGGCCCTGTTACCGTAGCTTCTGCAAAAAAAAAAAAAGGTCTGCAAATCTTCGATCTTGTCATACCCAACCAGACGTTAACTTTAGGGAAATATCTCTCTCATTCGTAGAACTCGGTTCGTTTTTTACTACCTCAGATACGGCAATAATGTCGATTAACCTTTCTGCATGTGTGGAATGTCGCCTCATCGCTGAAGAGAATGTGGTTTAATGAGTTTTCGGTATGAATATTTTCAATGAATTCTGTGTACATGGCGGCTCGTCTTGGATAATCCTCTTCGTGTAACTCATGTAGCACTTGAATATGGTCATTTTTCTTTTTTAATATTGATTTTAAAATCCTTAGAACAGTCGTTTTTAGTATGCTCACTCTACGTGATGCTGTGCCGGTTGACATTCTAGGATTTGTTTCAAAGGCATCTCTTACTAATTCGACATTTTCTTGAGAGGTACCTGGACGTCAAGATCTTGTCTCATCATGAACAGATCCTGTTCTTATAAATTTATTGACCAGCTCGCGAATTGCTCCGTCTGTAGGTCCTGGTTAGTGAAATTTTCTTTCGAATTTTTCTCGAATTTCTTTGCATTTCTTTCGTTCTTCCGTTGTTACTACGATCACACGTTCTTGTACATTCATCATGTAGAAAATAAAATAGAAATATAATTATTTCAGCAAAACAGATAGGGATTTTTGGATCACCCTGTATGTTAATGTTAAGTAAAAATAATGTTCAACCAACTAAATGGGAGTGAAAATAATGTTGAACCAGAGAAACAAGATTAAATAAAATTCAGCTTTAAAGTAAATGTTAAGTTGACCTTGGCAAACAAATTTGCAATTACACCTTAATCTCTGTTTTTCTCGCTTGTCAGTTTCTGTCCTATTTATTCTCCAACATTGCCTCAAATCTCATCTAGCTTCTAACGCGGTATATCTGCTTTACTCTTATTAATAATTTACTGTTATTAACAATGTAGATATTTTGAAGTTCGGTTTTTATTGTACTGAAGTTGAATTTTCTCATTCTTATTCCGCATTTTAGGTTAAATATTAATTGAAGTTTAGTTTTGTTTATATAAAATATTTTGTTGTATGTTCTCTTCCTTCTTGACATTTCGTTCGTTAAGTTATTGAAAAGTTTGAAGTATTCACCGTGGATTTATGAAGAATGCGAAAACTGCACTGCGTGCGCATAACGCGGATATTAACGTTCCTCCGCATTGAAGTAAAATGAAACGGGACATTAAAACAATTGAATACTCATAAAGTAAACGAAAATGGAATAAGTTTAAAAGTTAAAAGTATTTATATAAAAAAAGAAGAATGAGAATGGGTAACAAAACAAATTAAAATTAGAAAAAAAATTACGAGTGAAAATCCAAATTGAAAAATGGAAAGAGTGGCCAAAATATTTAGACTCAACATTCTCTCTGCGTGTTAGGATCAAAGGGTATAGGCTCTCTCTCTTTCTTCTCGAGTGCATCAATGGAATTAGGAAGGCCAAACGGAAAATGGAAAGTATTAAATATTAAACTCTTGTTCTGACGTGGAAAGTAAGAAATGGTAACGAAAAACTGGAAAAAGAAATACTGATGTAGCAAATCTTCAGTTAAATAAGAGAATATAAATTTTTTTAAACTTTGAATTATTAAGATCTTTCGAACTTTGGTTTGAGGTTGAAAATGTAACTAATGTCTCGTTTACATTAAGTATTTTTAAATGTTTCCTGTATGAACGCACAGGATTTAAAAAGCAATGCCGTCATTACTTCGAGTGCATCTAAAATACATTTTTAAGAATAGGGTTAAAAATAGAACTACTTTAAGAAATATAAACAACCTTCTTCCATAGGTCCTATAAATTAAAAATAAGTAAAACGGAAAGAGTTAACTGCGCACGCGTACGGAGATCAGATGATTCTCATGTTGGTTTGTTGTATTTGTGTTTTGAGAGTCGGGACAGATTTTAGTATAATGTTAATATATGGCAGCATTATGGATCAGAAAAGATTTCATAAGCTTTCATTTTTTGCGCTTTTTAGTATCAATGATTACCTTTTCTGTGGGAACAGAATGCAAAGTTTGTACAACTTTTTTAAATTGTTTATTCTGCTACAACCCCCCTACAAAAATTGTTCGTTTTGCTTATGTAAATCTTAAGACAGTGACCATATGCAGGGGCGTACACAGTATTTCTTAAAGGGGGGCACACACACACACAATATATATAATATACAGGGTGTCCCATAAGTCCGGTATCATAGGAGAAATTCATATTTTTCTATTTCTACAAACCATAATTCATATGCTCGGGATGCCAATTTCCCGTCCACCATTCTGTTCAGTGACGAGGCTGTTTTTTATGGAAATGGTGAGGTAAATCGACAGAACACCCGCTACTGGTCTCAAAACAACCCTCACTGGTATACCTCTTCAAAGGAACAAGGTGCATCTCGGGTGATGGTATGGTGTGGCATTTGGAAGGATCGTATCATAGGCCCCCTCTTTTTCGATGAACATGTCACTGGAGGCACCTACCTACGTATGCTCAAGGAAGAAGCATTTCCCAGTGTCTTGAACGAAGAAGGAAATTTCCAACATGGTTCCAGCAAGACGGCGCTCCTGCACATTACAGCACCCAAGTAAGGGAATACCTGTACCAACAATTCCCTGGTCATTGGATAGGACGTCGAGGGCCTGTGGAATGGCCAGCTAGAAGCCCGGATCTCACGCCACTGGATTTTTATCTCTGGGGCCACTTGAAAGCGCTGGTATACGCAGAGAAAATTAGGAGTGTTGAACATTTGCGGCAGCGCATTATTGGGGCATGTAACACCATTACTCCTGACATCATTCACCGTGTGCTTGCTGACTGGGTATCACGTCTGAATTTGTGTATTGAAAACAATGGTGGACATATTGAGCACGTTCTGTAAATAAAAGCTTTTGTTTTGCCTTTTTTTATTATTTTTCCTATGATGCCGGACTTATGGGACACCCTGTATGTATATATATATATATATATATATATATATATATACACACACACACTATTATACAGTATATAATATTAAGGTGGCTATCAGCATATAGGGACAGAAATTATTTTTTTAACTTTATAGTTCGGAAGGTCGAAGTTTGTTCTTTATCATGAGAAAACTTAGCATGCCATTTTTTAAAGCAATCAAATCATATTTAGGGGTGGCGCACGGCAGTATAAAAATGTAGAGTAATGTCCTTTTAATCAGTAGTAAAATACCCCATTTATTTCTTTGCAAAATTTGCAGAAATTATTATTGAAATGTTTATATGAAATATTCCTGTTTTCAGATATATAGTTGTATTATGATATAATATCAATATATGTAACTACTTCTTGTGGCTTTTGGTATCTGAAAAACTGACAAGGAGCAAGCTGCAACTCAAATCCTCAGTTAACTACATGCTGAGGAAGTGCGTATGTGGTAGTAATTCGTGCTCCATTTATTTCACGGTTAGGAGTTTCACGCCCTAAAATTTTCAATTTTTTTGCAATAATGGCTAGTACTAGTTATAGTACTCGTTCTAAAACAGATATATGGCTTGTTGGTCCAACTTTACCAAAAATATTGGGCGATAAACTCCCTTCTCAGCAGCAAGTTTTCGCACATTTTTTTACCATTATTCAGAGATGAAGCTCCCTTTGAAAGATAGTGCTAAGAACACTTTCATCAGTGTTATGGGTTTCTCTGGAAGAAAGCCAGTATTCCAACTGCGCATGAACATGATCATGAACATGATCTTATTAAGCGGTTATTCGAACTTTATTCTGAATGGAAAGCATTACAAAAAAGTAAGTCTCGTCGATCTCAAAAGCAAATTTCAAATGAAACACACTTCACATCACGACTCAATGAACTATTTGACATTCCACACGAGAATGCTCTGTCTATGATGAAAATAGAAGATAAGAAATTTCTTATTGCTCAGCACAGTGGAAGGAAAGGTCACATAGCTGGCATTGATAAAATGACAACAATCAAGGAAAGAAATAAGGTAATTAGAGAGCAAAATTTTATTAGCCGCAAGAGAAAACATGAAAAAGAAGTACAACTACTAAGCAAAGTTGCAACAATAGATTCAAGTACCAGTAGTGATAACGAGTCGATCCATTCGGAAAATAGTACATCTCAAAAATTAAAGTTTTCTCAGGATGACGCCCAACCACAATTGAAGAAAGCAAGACCTCAAAACATAATGACTCCGGAATTAGCGCAAGCTCTAGACAGTATAAAGACCAGCAACCGAGAAGCAGCTCATATCGTTGCTGCTACGGCAAAAAGTTTAGGATATGATGTAGAGTCACTATCGATCAATAAAGATTCTATTCTCACTAAAAGAATGAAAATTAGAAAAGAAGCTTTAGCTAATATCATTGAACACTTTGCTCCAGAAACCCCCCTAGTAGTTCACTGGGATAGGAAAATGCTACCTGATATCACAGGAAAAACGTCTATCGGTCGTTTGCCTGTGGTAGTGACTGATAAAGATATCAGGAAGCTTCTTGCAGTCCCTAAACTTATCTCCGAAAGTGCAAACTAAAAGAATGGAATTTAACCAACCAGATCAAAGCTATGTCGTTTGATACCACGGCAAATAATACAGGAAAGAGAGGAGGTGCCTGCATCCTGATTGAACAAATGGACAAAAATCTTCTGCACCTAGCCTGTCATCATCATATCCATGAGATTATAGTTGGAAATGTATTTGGCGTCTTTTTTGGTCCCTCATCAGGACCTGATATTGCTTTATTTAAGCGATTACAGCTAGAATGGAGTAACATTGATAAGAGTAAGCTTGAACCAGTGATTGGTGATAAAGAAGTGACCTTAGACATATCTGAATGGAAGGAAATAATTGAATTCTGTAAAACTAACCTAGAAGAATCAACCAAGAGATGTACCGAGAAACCTTAGAATTAACATTGTTGTTTCTGGGAGAAGTACCCCGACGAGGAAGAAGACTGATGCAACCAGGTGCTCTACATCGTGCACATTGGCTAGCAAACGTAATTTATTCTATAAAGATTTATCTCCTCCGTTCACAGGTTCGTCTAACATCAAGAGAAATATCATCTTTAAGAAGATTCAATTTATTCACTACAAAGATTTATGTAAAAGCATGGTTCCAATGCCCCCAAGCAACTTCAGCTCCTGCAAATGACCTTCGAGCTCCTTCAGCAATTAAAAACTTACCCAGACACTGTCTTCTCCAAATCTGCAGACAAGGCATTCGGTAATCATTCGTGGTAATTAAGTGAACTTCTGGTTGCTCTCTCTTTCTTTGTGATTGTCTACCTTTAGAAATGAAGAGATTGATGGTCGCAGCCCTAAAAAATGGAGATAAATGCCTTCCAAATAAAATTTGTCCAACGACTGTTGAAGGAAAAGATCTGTCATCATTTGTCACAGCAAACTCTCGACAACTGTTCTCAATTTTACGGTTGGTAGATGACTTTCTAACTTCTGTAGATCCAGTTCAATGGGAACAGATTTCAGATTATAAAAATGCTTCAAAGATTCTTAAAAGCATGAATGGTGTCAATGATATAACAGAAAGAGAATAGCCTTGATAAAAGACGTTAACGCCTCTGTAACGAGAAATGAGGAACAGACACAGTTTTTGCTTCAGGTCGTTGAGGAACATCGTAAAACATTCCCAGATGCAAGAAAGAAAACATTAGTTGAAGGTCTCCAAAGTTCAACTAGACGAGAATAAGTTGTTAGCACCCTCCAAACCCCCCTCCATTGAGAGGATAATACTCACCCTTATGGGTGAGGAGGACCTGGAGCTGAACTCAAAAAAGACTGTAAGCTAAAATCTTATGGACTCTTGCGGCACCTCTAAAACATTTCCGATTTGTATACAAATTGATATTCTCAGTTTTTTAGGGAATAAGAACAATATTATGGGTTCCGAACTTAACGTTTTGAAGATTATGTTTATACAGCCACCCTAATATATATGAAAATGAAAACGAAAATGAAAAGGTTTATTGGCAGACTATAGTCCATATGACAAATATTATTAATACAATGACAGTTCATATACTAAGGATACAAATATATACAATTGATTAGAAATAATACTGTAATGTCGAAGTTTAGTGGAGCTACAGACAGACGTTTTCGTACCAAGAAGTCCATAGCTTATAGGATAAATGGCAGGACTCATGGATAGCTTGGATGATCGGGTTGGTTGATTTTTTAATTCTTTGCATTAGACTGTGTTGAACACGTCTTGTTACCTCCGGGAACCTCGGGACATTGCGGGTAGCAAACATTTGCGAAGCTGAGCATCTCAGGGGTAATCTATGTAAAAGTCTAAAAGACCTGTTGTACAGCAAATTTAGAGTTCTGCCAGAACCTTTTTTATAATTCACCCACAGTTGCTGTCCGTATATATTACTGCAGAAAGTACGAAAGAGAGTGTCTTTACCTTCACTTGTACAGAATCGAAAGTTCCTTATGGTCATATTCGCTTTAGCACACAGGCTTCGAGATTGTTTTCTTATATCTGAGTCATCGCTCAAGGAGCTGGTAATAGTTTGACCCAAATACTTAAACTCTTGTGCTTCCTTAATTACTTCACCATTCATTTTAAACCTTAAATCAGCTGGCTGATTACAGCTTTTAGGATGAAATTGCATAACCTTAGTTTTTATAACATTAAAAAGAATATCATGTATCTGCGAATACACTTCGCAGACTTTTAGTAGCCGATCCAGACTTTTAACAGAGAGACTTATTAACACCATATCATCGGCATAAACTAAGTTATTTATCCTTGTGTTATCTATACAACATTCTACTGTTGCCTCATTAAGTGAAGCAATTAATCCGTCGATATACACATTAAACAGCATAGGGGAGAGCAAGGAGCCTTGTCTCACTCCGCAAGAGGAGCCAAAACACTCGGATAGTACATTGCCCCACCAAACAGTGAAAGATTGGTGGGAATACCAAAATTTCAATAAATTTAATATGTACATGGGAACATTCCTGTCTTCTAGTTTTGCAAATCAAATATTGTGGTTCACCTTATCATATGCCTTACTTATATCTAGGAAACAGCTATAAATAGTTGAATTACTGTCAATGTATTTAGATATTGTTTAAGTACATAGATACACAGGTCAGTTGAGTGGGACCTTTTAAAGCCAAACTGATTAGATGTCCATAGGAAATCATTTAATCGGCGTAACAAGAGTTTTTCTAGTAGTTTCGAGAAGCAGGAAGCGACAGCAATAGGCCTGTAGTTATTGCTGGACAGAATGTCTCCGTACTTATTTTTGACCAGGGGCAAGATATATACCCTCATGAACTCCGCAGGGATATAGCTATGAGCAAGCATGGTTGATAGGAGCAATGATATATGCAGACATACTACGTCATTTGCATATTTTAATTGCTCATTCGATAAGTCATCTATCCCTGACGCAGAACCAGTCTTTAACTCTTTAATTAACCTCTTTACTTCAGAAAATGATGTCAAAGTATTTTCCCTTGTCCCTCCCACAATCGTTTCGCTGCAATCTATCTTAAGATTATCCCTACTCACACTGTTAAGAATGTTAGAGTAGTGGTTTTTCCACAGCTTTGCAATTTCATCCTCCCCCGACACCCCATCGATTGTCGGAGGGAGGACATTTTTGACACCCGTTTGATTCTTAACAAATTTCCAAAATTTGTTGTTATCGTTATTTAGTTATTTATGCGAGCTTCACAGCCTTTTGATGCGAGAATAGACTCTTCTTCCTGTTTACATCGCCTTATACTGACCCCGACTTTTACACATATTCAAGTATACTGGTCCTAATCTGGGTCTACCATGAAAGCACCACAAATCATAGGCGTCTTTCGATTCCCTCTTCAGGGGGCAATAAAATCATTCCATCCAGGAATAATCTTAGTATGATAGTTGTAAGAGTTAATCAGGGGGCTTCCTGCTTCTCTTAACAGGTATACAGTATATATATATATATATATATTTATATATATATATATATATATATATACCTTATGAACCTTGTTTCGTGCGTTGGTCTCTTTTCACATGATCAAGCTGGTGGCCCCGTCTCTAGGTCTTGCTTGGTGGAGGAGCGAGTTGCTTTCTTGCGCTCTTCACCGGACATAGGCAGGCACGCCCGGCTCATCTGGTACCGTCCTGAGCCAGGCATCTTCAACTTTGACCCCCGTTACGTTTCTGAGGTCCTTTGGAAGCTGGTTGAAAAGTCTTGGCCCCCTGACAACCAAGCAATTTTCCTTCAGTGTTGAGGAGGTCCCTTGTCGGGCCTTTAATTTGGGAACACTACACATTCTGCCTTTCCTACTTTCCAGTGTTGTTTGAATGTAATTGGGTTTAGTTTTAGGTTTGGTACCAGTTTTTCGATCATTTTCCATATGTAGATTATGGTGTACCTCTTCTTTCCAGGGAGTACAGATTTAGTTCACGTAGTCTTTCCCAGTAGTTGAGTTCTTTGCAGCCATCAATCTTGGCTGTGAAATGTCTTTGCGTTTCTTCTAGTTTATTAGTTTCTTCCTTTTTATATAGGGACGTCAAAACTGAGCAGTATTCAAGTTTTGGTATAATCACTGTTTTTAGCAGGGGAATCATTACTGTCCCATCCCTTCTCTTGAACGTTCTTAGTACTTGTCCCGCGACTCTTTTTGCTTTATTTATCGCTATCTGATTTTGTGTTTCGAATTTCGCATCATCTGTCATTACTACCCCCAGACAGGGTTGGTACCCAAAACCCACCAAAAACCCAGCACAATATTCTGCTGTCTTTTTTGTACTTCCAGCATCTACTGCTGAAATCAGATATAGCTTTTTTCCATTATGAATACTGTGCGCAATAATAGGATCATTCCCTACTGAACTCCAGCCATCTTGTATAAGGGTAATGGTACAATCATCAAGGTTAAGGTCATTCTTCATTTCATGGATTACTTCATCATTAACTTTTATTAACAGATCAGATGCCAACCTTTTCCTGTTTGGTGGTTCATATCCTGATCTTAGACCTTTGATTAATTTTATAAATTCTTTATTTTCTAAAACGTTGAAGGTATGTCAGCTGAAAAAAAGAACCTTGCAAATTGTAAATATAATTCTTCCTTTTGGTCCACAGTCGTTCTTACCACAAATGGTGTAATTGATCTTTGCCTTTTATGCTTTATTGGTGTTGAATGACAGAATGTGGATGATGAAGAACCTGCACTGGTGTCACTCATTTCATGCACATTTTCACTTATAATCTTTGGATCATCTTTGCCAGAAGCCAAAGTTGGAGGAAGTGAATCAGTTTCAACTGATGCTCCAAATTCGAGTCTCGGCATACCTTTTGCCTCATTTTCAAAACATTCCACTTTTCTTTTACTGCATTTCTCTAGATCAGTGGTTCTTAACCTTTTTACTACCATGCCCCCTCTAGGAATTGGTCCTTCCCTCCACGCCCCCCTTGGAGGGGGATACTTTTGCATTTTTTCATAAACTTCTCAATATTAGCCCATGCTCTCGTTAAGAGAATAACAAATACAATTACTGTTTTTCCCCAAGGGATCGCGCCCCCCCTGGAAATTACCTAGGGGGGCGCGCCCCCCAGGTTAAGAACCATTGCTCTAGATGATGTTTCACTCTCTCTCAATTTTTCGAGTTATACTTTCTTTGCAATAATTGCATAGTACTCTAGTAGGCTGATCACTTAATAAAGTCACCTCGTCCCATTAGCTAGCTTTAGATCTTCCACCTCTATAACTCTTTGAGTTTGGCATCTTAAAAATTTAAATTTGAGTTAGGTCTAAGTAAAGCTGAAATCTGCTGTTAAGAAATAAAGGAAAGATCTAAAATTAAAATGGAGAAAATTCTAATATGTCATTATCTCTCATATCTGAACTTTCTGTGAAATAAAGATGTCTTTTTAATATATATTGTAGATTAGATAAATAAAGTAATAAAATAAGATATTAGGCACTACATAATTATCAAACTTTTCTAAAAAAAATTTCAACCTATCAAAAAACCAAAAATCCCCAAACCCAGCAAAAACCCAGTTGGGTTGGGTTTTGTGAAAAACCCGGGTTTTTGCCAACCCTTCCCTCAGATCGATCGCTTTCGTGCTTCTCTGAATTTCCTGTCTATCTGGAGCATAATATGCAGTCTGTTTAAGTTCCTCTTTTCTACCATATCTCAAGAGCTGAAATTTATTGGTGTTAAATGACATGTTGTTTTCTGACCATTTGTATATCTTGTTCGTGTCCCTCTGCAAGGCCTCCACTTCATTTACATCGCTGATTTTTCTGCTGATCTTTGTATCGTCTGCAAAGGATGTTACTATACTGCTGCTGTTTACTCAGCTGTCTATGTCTGTTAGCATGATAATGAACAGGAGTGGGGCCAGTACTGTCCCTTGTGGTACTGAGCTGCGTACTTCCGATTCTGATGATAATATACCTTGAATTTTGACGACCTGCAGACGTTCTCTGAGGAAGTTGTAGATTCATTTTCCTACTTTGCCTGTTATTCCCATATATTTCATTTTATGTGCTATTATACCATGATCACATTTATCGAAAGCTTTAGCAAAATCTGTGTATATAACATCGTAGTTGTCATTGCTTTCAAATGTATCTAGGCTATTGTTGTAGTGTTCTATTAGTTGTGATAGGCATGATCTACCTGATCGGAATCCATGCTGATTTTCGTTGAATCTTTCCCGTGTCTCCAGGAAATCATAAATTTTCTCTCTAACTATTCTCTCAAATACTTTGGTGAGGTGGGACGTCAATGACACTGGTCTATAGTTCTTTGCTTGAGATCTGTCCCCTCCTTTATATATAGGGACAATGTTTGCTCTTTTCAAGATGCTCGGTATTTCCCCAGTGTCTAGGGATCTTCTCCATATCCAGTGTAAAGGTGTAGCTATTTCATTTTTACAGTTTTTAATCAATAATGCGTTCCAATTGTCCGGACCTGCAGTTGAATGTGGTTTCATTTGTCCTGTAGCTTTCGCTACATCTGGGGTAAAATCAGTCTGTTATATATCTCCTTGCAATTCCTCTTCAAAGAATGCATCTATGTCAGGAATCGCTTTGTCACTTTTTGGGGTACTGAAAACTGATTCATATTGGGCTCTCAATGTTTCAGATATTTCTTTTGGATCGTCGGTTAGTTCATTATTTCTCATTCTTAAGGGCCCAATAGCAGTGCGCGTTTTTGTTTTCCTTTTTGCATAGCTATAGAAGTATTTTCGATTTTCCTTTATGGCTTCTACCGCCTTTTCCTCTTCCCTCTCTGTATGGTCCTTATTCAGGGCTTGTATTTTCCTGTCGATACCCTCCAGTTTTTCGTGTATTACTTTCCTGTCATTTTCTCCGCAGTTGCCTAACTTCGCCTCCACTCTCTTTCTTTTGCGGAATAGTCTTCTCTTTTGCCTCTCTAGCCAGCTCCTCTTTCATTTTGGCTGTGATTTCGGAGTATATTTTTCTAAATTTCTCAGCGTTTGTTCTTCCAAGGTTGTTAGCATTTCTTCAGTTGTTTTATTCTCGAAAATTGTTCCCCACTCTATTTGGGCCATGTGCGATCTGATAGCTTCCCAATTTATAGTTTTGGAGTTTAAGTTAAAGGCCCTAAATTTGCGTCTTTCCTCAGTGTGTATTATCTTTTAAATGCTGTCGTCATATTTGTTGATATCTCGATTAAGTTGTGGTCTGAGATAATAATGATTGGGGTTATTTTTATATCAGCAATCAAGTTCGTGTTATTCGTGAATACCAGATCTAGGCAGTTATTTTTTCTGGTATTTTCTGTTATCTCCTGTGTCAGCATAAACTCATTTGTGAGACCATCAACATTTTTGCTTGCTCCTGGTCTTGTGCCCCCCTTGTCCTGGTATATATATATACAGGGCCGGATCTAGAAGTTGCGAAGCCCTAGGCAGATCTAGAAATTGCGAGGCCCTAGGCCTATATATATGAAAATATGGACTTAATTATCGGTACTATACCAGCAATATTAGAATCCCGCATAGACAGAACTATGCCAGCACTTAAAAATTAAACCAAACCAAAATAATCACGCATGGAAATTGTATAAGAAATATAAATAAACCATACAAATAAGTATAAATTATAATATGAATCAAGATTTGTATCGAAAATATAAGACAATGATTTCTAAGATTTATATAATATTATAGGTAATGACTTTCCATATAGTTATAATGTTATAATGTTTCAGACCAACAAAGACCCTAGGATCCACTCATGGTGGTCTACCTAACTGTGTTCGTAATGTGTATTGTGTATGTCCTCCGTGGTGGCGGAGGGGACCTACAATTTTACGTGGGTTCCGAACCACAAGAACATAAGAAATTTATGTAAAAACTGCCTGTACATTGGCAACGACCAATTTTTACAAACTAAATAATTATCACTGGGGAACAAAAAAAAATTTTTTCTTGGTGCCTGAGATTTAGACCTTATTCTGGATATTTTCATGCCACTGATTCAGAAAATATCATCCATTTTGTAGCAGCTCTAGTTTTTGAGATATTGCATACGTCATTACCTACTTTATTACCCTTCTGGAACGGTATTATGAGTTGCTCGTAAATCTAAATGCATCTGTATAATTAAATTGTAGCTATGATTTTGCTGATGTTGCTGTTTTGCATGTGTATTGTACATGTACTAACGTGAATTCTTTCCTGTTACAGGTGTTGACATGGCTTCATCACGAAGAAAGTGTTTAAATCATCCAGATGTGTTTTGTTTTATCTGCGGAGAGTACACGTTCATTGAACAGAGAAAAACTATTACTGATTTTGTGAAAAAGCTTATTTTGCCTATTTCAAAGTACAACTAGGGGACCAAGATAAGCCATGGCTCCTCATGTTGTGTGTAAAACGTGTACGGAGCATCTGCGGCAATGGACCAACGGAAAGAGGAGGTGCCTGAAATTTGGTATACCAATGGTATGGAGAGAACAGAGAAACCACAGTGATGACTGTTACTTTTGTTTGGTGAATATAAAGGGCATCAATGGACGTAACCGGAGTAAATGGACGTATCCTGACATAGACTCAGCTAGACGGCCTGTTTCACATTCAGATGAGATACCTGTCCCATCATTCAGCCATCTTCCAGAGCTCCCTCAAGAAGATGATGAATCTGCTACTGACAAAGAAAGCATATGTGGGCAAAATGACAGTGATTTCGAAGGACCGTCATCAGTTGGAAGGTTTTAGTCAACACGAATTAAACGACCTCATAAGGGACTTAAGTCTTTCGAAGAAATCGTCTGAATTGTTAGCTTCCAGGCTGGGAGAAAAAAATTTACTGCTGCCGGGAACCAAAATCACGTTATATCGCGACAGAGAAAAGGATTTACTGCCCTTCTTCTCAAAAGAGAACGATTTAGTTTTCTGCAACAATGTGCGCGGATTGCTGATGAAAATGGGCATATCGGAATACACACCAAGTGAATGGCGGTTATTCATAGATAGCTCCAAACGGAGCCTAAAATGTGTTCTTCTACACAACGGCAACAGATACAGATCAATCCCAATTGGTCACTCAGTCGGTATGAGAGAAGAGCACGGGACAGTCGCCCTAGTCCTAGAAAAGATATCATACCGAGACCACCAATGGGTGATCTGTGTGGATCTGAAATGGTGAATTTTCTCCTGGGCCAGCAGAGCGGGTACACCAAGTACCCGTGCTTATATGTCTCTGGACAGTAGAGCTAAAGATGAACACTGGGTGAGAAGACAGTGGCCTCTGAGAGAAAACATGGTGGTTGGAGAAAAAAATATCATCAAAGAAGCTTTGGTTGACAGAGAAAGGATCATATTGCCACCACTGCACATCAAACTAGGTTTGATGAAACAATTTATAAAGGCTTTGAACAGAGATGGGACGTGTTTTGGCTACATATGTAGAAAATTTCCTGCGCTGAGCATGGAAAAGCTGAAGGCAGGTATTTTCGATGGACCGCAAATCCGGGAACTCATGAAAGACCCGCGTTTCCAAGATTCAATGGACAACATTGAGGCACGTGCGTGGTCATCGTTTAGTATGGTTGTGAAGAATTTCCTTGGGAACTATAAGGCCGATAACTACGGTGAACTAGTGGAGAATATGCTCTCTTCTTTTTGTAAACTTGGCTGTAAAATGAGCATCAAACTGCATTACCTCCACAGTCATTTGGATCGTTTCCCAGATAACCTCGGTGATCTAAGCGAGGAACAGGTGAACGATTTCACCAAGAACTAAGGACCATGGAAGAACGGTACCGCGGACGATGGGATACTCACATGATGGCAGATTACTGCTGGAGCATCCAACGCGAATGTCCTGGCACATCTCATCGCAAGAAATCTCAGAAACGCGGTTTATGTGAGATGTCTCAATGAAAGAACTTTTTTTGCCGTTCGTGTCTCAAGCTTGTTTGAATTTAAGAAATATTTTTCGTACCTTATGCTTGTTTGATGTTAATACACTATTTTTGCTGACATTCATCATACTTTTGTATTCAATTGACAACAACAGTGATTGCCAGTCAGCAATTATAATATTATATACATTATATAGAAATATATATAGATATATCATATCTTGATAAGCAGAGCTGATGGAGAAAAAGTAATGTCATTTTTAGAATCAGCGACCTCAATATACCCAGAAACAGGTCTAACATCTAAGTCACCAAAAGTTGTGTTCCCCAGTGAATTATCAATTTAAAACTAATAATTATCGATTTAAACTAAAGAGAATTCTGGATCCAGAGGATCAAGTCATAATAGACTACTATCCACAAATATGTTACACTCTATATCTATTTATAACCACATGCAAATATATCAGATCCAAAGAATCCAGTCAATTTCATTACGGTATATCCATCAAGTCACGATCCATATCGATTGCGGACAAGTCAAAATTTACACCATACATTACAATATATACATTAGGAGGAAAAGTGTAGGTGTGGCTGTAAAGATTGTACAGTAATGTAGAATGTGTGTGCACCCATTTTGGGTCTCCCATTTAAGGTGTTTGTGGGGCAAGTGAAGATCATGAGTTTTTCAATACCTCACAGTACTATGGGGGGCACCGCTCGGCAGAGGAATCTCTTTAAATGGGGTGTGTAAGGACAGAGAGTATCCCCTAACCCAAGATGCTGCCTCCCTATATCCCACACTTGTGTTGAGCTGTGGGATCTATCACCACAAAGCCTTAATTTTACTACCTTAAACTATACCCAATCTATCAACATATGTCTAATCGATTTTTAAACATGTTTATAGACGTGCTACTAATTACTTCTACGGCAAACTATTCCAGCTATTTACTATTCTATGCGTAAAAAAGTTTTTGGCAACTGCTGTCTCGAACCTTCTACTTGTCAACTTACACCCGTTATTTCTAGTCCTATTATATTGAGATATTTCGAAAAAGCTATCTCTATCTACGTTATCGAACCCATTCATAATTTTTAAAACCTGGATTAGATCACCCCTTAGCCTCCTAGTCTCGAGTGTTGTCAATTTTAACTCTTTAAGCCTATCCTCGTACGACTTTGACCTAAGCGACGTAATCATCTTAGTTGCTCGTCTTTGAACTCTTTCGATTTCGTCTATATCTTTGCGCATATGCGGATTCCAAAATTGGACCGCGTACTCCAAATGGGGTCTAACTAATGATTTATAAAGAGGAACAATAATATCGCGCGATTTGTACTCAAAATTTCGAGCTATAAAACCTAATACTTTGTTCGCCTTATTGACCGCTGCTGTACTTTGTTTCGCTACTTTTAAATCACCAGTGACTATAACTCCTAAATCTTTGCTCTACGCTTGTTAAATCTTTCCCTGACATACTATATGCAAAATTACCGTTACGCGAACCTATATGCAAAATTTTGCACTTATCAACGTTAAATCTCATTTGCCATGCGACTGACCAATCAACGATTTTATTCAGATCTTCCTGAATTTTACCTCTACCCTCGTCATTAATCGCCCTACCACCCAGCTTCGTGTCATCCGCAAACTTTGAAACTACTGACTAGGCCGACATCTAAATCGTTAATATATATAAGAAAAAGCAAGGGGCCCAATACAGAACCCTGAGGAACGCCACTCGCTACATTAGCCCAACACGACTCCGCTCCATCAACGACCACCCTCTGTTTCCTGCCTCGCAACCACTTCTAGCCAATTTATTACTACACCCCTGATTCCATAAGCCTTAGTTTTTTCAATGAGTCTTTTGTGCGGCACGGTGTCAAACGCTTTTTGAAAATCTAAATACACTACATCAACCGCCCGATGTCTATCGTAAACGTCAACCACGCTTTTGAAAAATTCTAAAAGATTAGTTAAGCAAGATTTGTTTCGCCTAAATCCGTGCTGCGTATTTCTAACTAGCTTTTGCACTTCTAAGTGTTCGACTATACGATCCCTAATTATTGATTCCAGTAGCTTACCTACAACAGACGTTAAACTGATTGGCCTATAATTTCCCGCCGCACCTTTATCGCCTTTCTTAAAGATAGGTGTTACGTTTGCTAACTTGAAATTATCTGGTACGCACCACTCAGAAATAGACGCATTAAAAATCTTTGTTAGCGGCACAACAATGCTATCTTTTAATTCTTTTAGTTGTATGGGATATATGGAATCCGGCCCCGGTGATTTACGCGTTTTCATTTTATCAATATAGCGCATTACCTCCCCTTCACTAACCACTATATTATCCAACATATTACCATTATCAAAAGGTATTATGTCTGTGACCGTAGGGATATTTGTTACATCTTCTATAGTAAAAACTGACGTAAAAAGTTCGTTTAGCAAGGTAGCAATTTCCTTGTTTTCAGAAACTAGATCTCCGTTTACATTTTTCAAAGGCCCCAACACGCTTTTTACTGGATTTCTATTATTGACGTATTGAAAGAATCGCTTGGGGGTTTTCTTTACCGTCACGAGCTATGGAGATTTCAAATTCGCGCTTGGACTTTTTTATTACACTTTTCGCTTCACGCCTTAGAGATATGTAGTTGTTTCGTAACCACAAATTGTCTTTATCGCACTTATGTAGCCTATAAGCCCTATCTCTACTATTTATAATGTCTCCTACTCAAGAAGTAAACCACAAGGGCTTGTTGTTTACTTTCGCACGCTTAATTTTGTACGGTACACATTCCTCATTTATAGTCTTAAATACTGTTTCGAACTATTCCCACATTAGTTTTGCGTTGGAGTTCCCCATCACGTTTTCCCAATTGACGTGTGACAATTTATTTCGAAATTTACTAAAGTCTGCGTGCTGGAAGTTAGGATTTTAGTCGAGTTAGCTGGTTTCGAGTGACTTACTGAGAGGACAAACTCTACCATATTGTGATCGCTATTGCCCAACGGTTCTATTATTTGAAGATCAGTAATTAGCCTATCATCCGTAGTTATTACTAAATCTAAAATACTGTCCAACCTCGTAGGTTCCCCAACCTTTTGAATAAGAAAGCTATCCTCGAGAAAATTAACTGAACGATTACCTTCCGCGTCTCCCTGCATTGTATCGTAATTTACGTTAGCGCAATTAAAGTCACCCATAACTAAAGCCTGCTCACTACCGATTATTCGCTTTAGTTCACGATATAACGCTTCGTCCGTATCAGCTGTTTGATTAGGGGGCCTATATATAACCGCAACAAGTAGTTTGAAATAGTTCAATTTAAGTTCTGCTACAGTCGAATCTATCGTTTCTGGAGTTGTGTGCTTTACTTCTATAACGTTCGCTATATTATCTTTGATATACAACATAACACCGCCTCCTCGCCTACCTATTCTGTTTTTAACAAAAAGTCTATAACCTTTAATTTGATACTCCCCTACAAAGTCACGAGTTTCAGTGCTAAGCCACGATTCATTTATCGCAATTATATCATAGTCTTTACAAGCAATTACAGAAAAAAATTCGTTTATTTTATTTCGTAGGCTACGAGCATTTAAGGATAGAACCTTCAAATTGTTTGTAATTGCGACAACTTCGCGAGCGCAGTGGAAATTTATGGAATTTACGCTGGGACCGTTCGAGTTACGGCAGCCTGAAAAGAAGAGACAGTATTATGAAATAGTCTTCCTAAACGCGCAGCTCCTACGTCATTAAGATGAAGTCCATCTCCGAGGAACAAGTCCCTCCTGCCGTAGAAACTGTTCCAAAAATTCGCAAAATGCACTCCTTCCTGTTGGCAAAGAGTATACAAACGTTTTTCATATGTGATGTATAAGAGATGTTGACATTTCATTTTTATAATAGTGAGCGATCGACTTATCAGGCTAAATATAAATGCTTTAATATTTGGTTCAGATGCTCCTTGAATATTACAGCAATGCTTTTCTACTTTTCTTCGAGCTAAACTCTTCAATTAATTGGGAATAATCTAATGAATTTGTTATATCGTTTTCTATTGATAACATAGCTAATGATTGCAATCTCGCTTGAGACATGGTGGAACGCAAATATGTTTTAATAAGTTTGAGACGCGAGAAACTTCTTTCAGCCGAAGCAACAGTAACTGGGATGGTTAATACTATTCGAAGTGCAACATAAACATTAGGATAAATCTCACTTAGTTGTTTTCGCACTATATAAACAAGGGCATTTCCGAGATGTTTTCTCAGGTATAAACCTGCAAAGTACTTTAAGTTCTTCATAGAGTTCTAAATCATTAATATCACTTGAACTGAACGCGCAAAACGGCTTGAGCGAGGCCCCCTTTGGCGCGAGGCCCTAGGCGATCGCCTAGTTCGCCTATAGCTAAATCCGGGCCTGTATATATATATATATATATATATATATATATATATATATATATATATATATATTCCTATCCACCGTTTGTATTTTATAAATGGGAAGTTAAAGTCTCCGTAGATCATCATATTGGGGAATGGAGGGTTTATGGCCTTTATTAGCTTTCTGATGCCATCAATGGCCTCCGAGAATTTTCGGTTCGGGTGCTTGGAGGTCTATGGATGACTATTAGTATCACGTTTAATTTTTCTATTTTCACTGCTAGGAGTTCCACATAGCTGTTTGATTTACTTATTATCGTCTCTGTCATATGACCTTCCTGTACATATATAGCACAGCCACCTTTACGTCTCGTCTTTCTATCCGCTCTTAGTAAGTTGAAGCAATCCATATTTATCTTTCTTATCAATACAATGTTCGCAGTTTTCACAATTTCCTTGGCAATCCTTAAGATGAGTTTCTGTGAGACATGCGATGTCCGCCCTTGTTTCGTCCATAAATCCTTTCAGGTACGAAACCTTATTGAGTAATTGGTTTGGTCTTATTCCTTGAATATTAGCCAGGACAATTTTTATGTTCTCTGTTTTCTGTTACCCCTTGTGCATTTCAATTTCGTTTTCCTTCGATATCGCATGATTCGTTGCCCTATGATCCTCCGAGAGAGGTCCGTTTCCGTCTACTTGTACTGGTAGTTTCTTGCCCGGTATCAGTTTGGCTCGGGAGTTTCCAACTGTGTCAACTGCATGTGGATGACATTTAGCATCCGTAACGTGTCCGCGATGTTGAAAATTTTTTTTTGTTCGCTTATTGTGTTCCTATTGTTATTCATATTGTTATTCCTATTGTTATTCCTATTGTCATTTAAACTTTGTCCTTTGTTCTTTGAGTCCGTCGGGAGATGTTGATAGTAACATTTTTTCCCGAATTTGCAGGTTCCATATTTTGCGTAAGTCCTGCAGATGTCCGGGTGGTAGAATTTGCATCTGTCTCCAAATTTACAATGACCATTATTATAGAAGAAATTGCATATTGGGGGATGTTCATATATATACACATTGTCCTCTTTTAAATCTGCAGTTATCTTTTATATAATATCTGCATATAATTCCTTCCCCATATTTACTCGGGGCCTTTGTCTTTTGCTCTTTATTGGGGGACTGTTTCACTCCGTTTTCTTGATTGCCCTCTTCTCTTTTCCTATTTGTGCAATTTGTGTTGATGTCCTTCGTTACCCTTATACTATATGTTGTCTTTACACTCACTGTCGCCTGCATGTTATGTTTTCGACCTCGTTTTGTGACGGTATTTGATTTTTTTTTATTTCGCCTTTCTCCGTTTCTTCTGTTTTCCACTGTTCTTTGTTCCCACTTTCCTCTTTCATTTTCTTCTCGTAGTCTCTTTCTGCTTTAAATATGGTAAAAGAGTTTAATTCGGTCAAGCAGTTTTCGCAAATTTTTTTTATCCCATTAAGTTGCTTTGCGTTCGTTATAAGGGAGATTTTTTCATCTCCCCATTCTAGGCATTTAAAATCAAAGAGTAGCTGACAAAAATCACACCTCATCGCCCCTGTCTCATCTGTTGCATCATTGCAGATACCACAGAGTTGCGGGTATGTATTCATTTCCCTGTTGCTGAATTGACTCAAATAGGGGTATTATGGGAGGTATTGGGTGGGGGATGACTCAATATGAGTGAGGGAAAGAATTCTCCGTTACTCCGGGGGCTGGGGATGGGGGATGTGGCACGCTGTATACTTCTCACTGATTGGTGCTCTCGACTGTGGCTGCGGGGATAATGGGGGGATATTTGCAGGCACTTCAAAAGCCAGCTTTCCTCAGAGAGATTCTCAGAAAAAATGCTGTATATATTAATTCAGTTTTTATTTACTTTTTTTTTATATATGCCGCGATTTTTACTTTTTTTAAAAAGAAATACCACTATGCACTATCAATTAACTCACGATATCGGCACCGTTCAAAACTGATTAACTGCAGGATTTTTACTGTAATACCGCTTTTATTCGGAATTCGATTGAAACACGTGTAACCGCCACAACAACAAAAAACACACACACACACACACACACACACATATATATATACACAAGGTGTCCGAGAATTATCTGTACAATTTTTGGCTGTTATTAAAAGTCAACCATGAAGTGTAGAAATTCCAGTGTTGTCCCATTTTAGAGAGAAACTCATTAAGTTTTTTCTGATAAGTTTTGACAAGTTTTTTCTTTTTCAGATATTCATACACACCCCTCATCCTTAATGAATCCACAGGAGAAAGCACAGTGTGTTGAATGGTTTATCGGAACAAAATCAGATACACAAGTTCAACGAAGGTTTAGAACTAATTACAACAGAAACCCTCCATCAAGAGTAACCATACGAGCTTGATATAAAAGGTTTAAGGAAACTGGAAGTGTAGAGCATAAGAAAGGAGCAGGGCGGCCTCGAACGTCTTTTGAAAATGTCGAGCGCATTCGAGAGGCTTTTGTTCGCAGTCCACGCAAGTCGACAAGAATTGCATCACGAGAGTTACAGATACCTCGTTCGACAGTGCATGATGTCTTGCGTAAACGTTTGAAGTTGCATCCTTACAAGTTGCAAATCTTGCAACAGATTACGCAAGAAGATAAGGTCTCCCGTAAGGAATTTGCAATGACTCTGCTTGACAGAGTCGACCAGGACAATGCGTTCTTGGCAAGAATCATGTTTTCGGACGAGGCAACTTTTCATGTTTCAGGCAAGGTAAACAAACAAAATGTGCACATATGGGGGTCACAAAATCCACATTGCATTGAAGAGCACATCAGAGACAGTCCTAAAGTTAATGTGTGGTGTGGCCTGTTACATGATCGCGTGATTGGACCATTTTTCTTCGGTGAAACAACAGTGACCTCCAATACCTACCTGGACATGTTGCAACACTTTGTCTATCCGCAATTGGAAGCACTGCATCCACGCATCATTTTTCAGCAAGATGGCGCACCGCCACATTGGGCCTTGATCGTCCGTAAGTCCCTGAATGAGACATTCCCAAACAGGTGGATTGGCCGTGGAGGTGCAATTCATTGGCCGGCTAGATCTCCCGACATCACACCCTGTGATTTCTTTCTTTGGGGATTCGTCAAAGATCTTGTGTACAATACGCGGGTGACAGACATTGATGATTTAAAAGCAAGAATCACAGCTGCTATTGAGCGAATTGATGTGGATATGCTGCAGCGTACATGGCAACATTTGGATTATCGATTGGATGTTTGCGAATCACTGATGGTGCACATATCGAAAGTTTGTAACAACGTTACTTTAATAAAATAAACTTTTGAAAATACAGATTCTAAATAATCTTGTTTAAGAATTTTACGTGTGTTATCAAGAATTTTATTAAAAGATGAAATTGTACAGATAATTTTAGGACACACTGGAATTTCTAAAAAACTTGTCAAAACTTGGTATCAGAAAAAACTTAATGAGATTCTCTGTAAAATGGGACAACACTGGAATTTCTACACTTCATGGTTGACTTTTAATAACAGCCAAAAATTGTACTCGAACACCCTGTATATATACACACTGTGTGTATATATATATATATATATATATATATATATATATATATATATATATATATATATATTGTGTGTGTGTGTGTCAGCTCAAAATTGATGATGATTGATTTGGAATCAAAATTAATTTCATCTTGGAAGGCTTCAGTTGTATTTTATTTCCAATTTATGGGCAAAGAATTAAATTTGCACAAATTAATCGTACATATAAAGACATATAAACGTTCCTAAGCCAGCCAAAATTGATTTTGAGTTTTGAGTTAATAACATGTCCTGGTAACCATGAATAACTGAAATTCCATATGACATCAAGATTTTTTTGTGGTGAATGTTGCAAAGTTATCGATTTTTTAAAATTTCTTTTTCAAATATCTTTAATGAGAGTAGTAGTAATTTTTACAATGGGTGGGGTCTATGCCCCCCTATGTACGCCACTGACCACATGGGACTTGTTAAATATTTGAATTGGGTATTTCAATTTAAATTAATGTTGGCTTTAATAGGAGACACTTTGACTAACGTTCATATCCAGTAAAAATGATTTTGTGGTTATATCTAACGAAGATGTAAAGACAAGAAGATTTTCAAGGTGAATTTCCTCGTATTTGGGTATATAGAGCCCCTTTTGGTTAGAATTCATCTTTTATTTAGCAATTTAATAGGATAGCCTAATTTTTCAGAAACGTTTTTGTGTATATATATATATATATATATATATATATATATGAGTGTGTGTGTGTGTGTATATATATCAGGGTTGGGTCGATTAACTTCCAAAATTAACTAGTTAAGTTAATTTGAGATTCTTACCAATTAAGTTAATGCAAATTTTAAAAATTAACTAGTTAAGATAATTTTGAAAGTTAATCAATTAAGTTAATCAACTTTTTCTTTCTTGGAAGTCGTCTGTAAAATCATCATTATACAGTATATAACTAATGAAGGTAATGATAAACCTGTAATTATGTGGGATCACCTTATATGTGTGTAGTGATGTAAAAAAACCGTTTTTTTTGTTTTTTGTTTTTGTTTTTTTTGTTTTTTTTTTTTTTTTTTGTTTTTTTTTTTTTTTTTTTTTTTTAAATAATTATAGATATTGCCAATTTAATTATAAGGTATACTTTTGCAATGATATATATTATAAAAATAAATAAATAAATAATAAAATAGGCCATATGGTACCAGTATAGAATGTCCTTTTCAGCCTATTTACAGAAAAAACTGGCCTCTTTCTTGCACTGAAAGTCTTGTATCTTGAGATCCATTAAACTTGCGAGAACATGGCTGGGAGCTGACTGCCCATTGTCCAACCTTTCCAGGACTCTCCCATCCATGCCTCGGATTTTGAATCTCCCACTTAACTATCCTTTAGACCCGCGATGACATATTCCCCCCCCCCCCACGAGACCATCCATATATATACATACACATACACCCATATACATATATACCAATATATACATAAATACTTATATACACATTTATATCTATTGTATACCCCATACACATGCATACATCCAGAATTCCAGATACATACGCATGCATACTCACATATATACCTACACAAACTCATACACCTCTATTTCGCCCTTTCATTACCTCCGAGATCATTTAGCACATACAGTAATATCCATACAGCCAAAAGAAACCAATTAAGCACAGACAGAGCAGCAAAGCTAGTATTTATATCCCAAAATGCAAAATTCCAAGAAAGTGAAGTAAAACATGGTGCTACATTGGCTTCGTCAACATCCAAATCTGCAATAAATACCAGTACCTGTGATATTGAAACTATTTGCTTTAATCAATCTAGTGATAATGATTCTTCAATGGAAATAGAATCAGATAATGAAAGTTAAACAGCATTAGGTTAACAAAGGTTAAAGAAAGAGATGAATATTTATATTTTTTTTATTTTTCTATTTGGAATATATATATATATATATATATATATATATATATATATATATATATATATATATTATATATATATATATACACACACTGGTATTCTTGCCAATCACAATTATATCTATTGTTTTATACCAGTATTATGGATATTATACCAGTACCTGTGATATTGAAACTAGCATATATGCTCTACCCAATCTAGTGATGATTCTTCCATGGAAATGAAGGTTAACCAACATTAGGTTAACAAAAAGGTTCAAAAAAGGTGAATATTTTTTTTTTCTATCTGGAATATATACGTATACTGGTACTCTTGCCAATCACAATTATGTATATTGTTTGAAATGAGGAAGAATGTTTTATGTTCTAGTTAAAAAATATAGGTATATACATATAAAAAATGAGGGTTTGTTTTTCCTTTCTATTATATACTTTTTGTGTGATTCATTTTTTCTAAAAGATGACTATATACATATACTAGGTATAACCGTATAAGCATGGTAGTATAGTAAATTATAGGTAATACTAATATACTTATTAGATTAAAGGAAGAAAAATATGGAATAAGTTTAAAACAATAAAAAACAAAAAAAACAAAAAAACAGACTATCTTCGTTTTAAACAAAAAAAAAACGACAAAAAAAACAAAAAAAACGACACAATAAAAAACGACTCACATCACTATATGTGTGGTTGTCAATGTCTGATAAATTATATGTATTTTTTTGCATATTATACAGGGCAAGACGAGGATAATATTTTCTATAAGCTTTTATTATTTTTCTGTTTCTTATAAATAAATTAAAGTTGTTTATGGTCTCAACTTTTCTCAACAAGTTTCGACTTTTAGGCATGTAATAGTTTTCCATTGTAAAAATGAAGGCAAAATGAATTTAATAACAAATTGTTTTCTAAACTGTATGTTTTATATTGTACACTATTGACACTGAACATAATCCACATTTCTTACCAACGATAGTCAAATTAGTGACACAAAATATATACTTCACTTACAAATTAAACATGCGTGTTAACTTAATTGCATAACTTGATTAGAAATACGCAGCACGGTTTTAGGCGAAGCAAATCTTGCTTAACTAATATTTTAGAATTTTTTCAAAGCGTGGTTGAAGTTTACGATAGTCATCGGGCGGTAGATGTAGTGTATTTAGATTTTCAAAAAGCGTTTGACACTGTACCGCACAAAAGACTCATTGAAAAAACTAAGGCTCATGGAATCAGGGGTGTAGTAATAAACTGGATAAAAGAGTGGTTACGAGGTAGGAAACAGAGGGTGGTCGTTGATGGAGCGGAGTCGTCTTGGGCTAATGTAGCGAGCTTTTTTTTATATTAACGATTTAGATGTCGGCCTAGTCAGTACAGTTTCAAAGTTGGCGGATGACACGAAGTTGGGTGGTAGGGCAATTAATGATGAAGATAGAGGTAAAATCCAGGAAGATCTGAATAAAATCGTTGATTGGTCAGTCACATGGCAAATGAGATTTAACGTCGATAAATGCAAAATTTTACATGTAGGTTCGCGTAAAGGTAATTTTGCGTATAGTATGTCAGGGAAGGAGTTGGCAAGCATAGAACAGGAAAAAGATTTAGGAGTTATAGTCACTGGTGATTTAAAAGTGGCGAAACAAAGTACAGCAGCGGTCAATAAGGCGAACAAGGTGCTAGGTTTTATAGCTAGGAATTTTGAGTACAAATCGCGCGATATTATTGTTCCTCTTTATAAATCATTAGTTAGACCCCATTTGGAGTACGCGATCCAATTTTGGAATCCGCATATGCGAAAAGATATAGATAAAATCGAGAGTTCAAAGACGAGCAACTAAGATGATTCCGTCGCTTAGGTCGAAGTCGTACGAGGATAGGCTTAAGGAGTTAAAATTGACTACACTCGAGACTAGGAGGCTAAGGGGTGATCTAATCCAGGTTTTTAAAATTATGAATGGGTTCGATAACGTAAATAGAGATAGCTTTTTCGAAATATCACGATATAATAGAACTAGAAATAACGGGTGTAAGTTGACAAGTAGAAGGTTCGAGACAGCAGTTGCGAAAAACTTTTTTACACATAGGATAGTAAGTAGGTGGAATAGTTTGCCGGTAGAAGTAATTAGTAGCATGTCTATAAACATGTTTAAAAATCGATTAGACGCATATGTTGATAGATTGGGTATAGTTTAAGGTAGTAAAATTAAGGCTGTCGTGGTTCGGAACCCACGTAAAATTGTAGGTTCCCTCCGCCACCTCGGAGGACATGCGCAATGCACAACTACAACCACAGTTAGGTAGACCAGCCATGAGTGGATCCTAGGGTCTTTGTTGGTCTGAAACATTATAACATTATAACTTTACAGAAAATGAGGTTCTTAAACCATTCATCTCTTAGCCTATTAGTATTACATTCTGGTCGAAATATCTTTATGGGAAATATCTTTATATTTTTATAGGAAAATTAATTGAAGTTAATCAATTAATTTGGAGATATTTCAATTAAGTTAAGTTAAACTTTTTTAAAAATTTAACTAGTTAAGTTAAATTAACTTAATCTGTTAATCGGCAAAAAAGTTAAGTTAATTAACTTAATTGACCCAACCCTGATATATATATATATATATTTTTTTTTGCCTGTCTGTTTGTTTGTTTGTCTGTCCTTTATGCAAGCGCAAACCGTTTGACCTAGAGCTACCAAATTTGGCACGGGAACCTCTTTTGGGATGAAGAATGTCAACACAGAGTCGGTCAGCCTGTCTGTTTGTATGTTAGCGGAACGACCCGGCGTTGCTGGGGTGGATGTTGAACGCTATAAGCTAACGAAAATATCACGACTTAACCTAACCAATCGTCAAGGGACCTAACCGGGCATTCAATTGACTTAACCTGGCATTCAATTAACCCGGGCAACGCCGCGTACCTCACCTAGTATATGAGCGGTTTAAGGGTGGTACAAAAATACACAGATAAGAGATGGAGTTATATTCTGTTACGTTTCGGCACAAAGCCTTGCTCACATAGGATGACAACATGAGTTAAATACACAGCGTTCAAATGCAGTCGATCTTTTCCAAATCTACTGGACGAACACTCATAGCTTCACCTGATTGGCTGGTTACCGTTGATGCTCCTTGGCCCCGCCCCTTTCTGCTAACTTCACCATAATTTTTCCGTTATTTTGGCTAAACACACAAATCTCTCTCTATGATTTACCACGTTTCCTGACGTTATATAAGCAGCTTCAATTGCTTTTTTCATCCCCTTATCTAGTCCTTTGAATGATCTTAGCTTTTTGCCAGTTTGGCAGGTGTCCGTACCTACCTGCGTGCAAGACGAGTGAGTTAGATGTTCGATATAGACGCGTGTCTGCTCTGTGTTCATATCGTCTTTTGGACAAGCCGCGCCCTGACTCCCCATAATAAACGGCAGAACAGCCATTACATGGAATCTCGTAAACTACACTACGTTCATTAATACACTCATTTTGTTTCGTCCTCACTATATCGCCTATCTTTATCCCCCCGAAGAATTGGTTATTTAAACTCCCGCGCCTCTTACGAATTTATCGATAATATGGGGTCCTCTTGAATGCGGAACTGTTATATACTCCTTATCTACATTATTTTTAATCTCACCTCCACGCCTTTCTGATATAATTACTTTTTTCTTTAGTTTAACTATTAATCCTTCGGGATAACCTAACTTTCCAAACGCTTCGCTGATGTATTCAAATTCATTCATCAGATACTCCTCACTACATATTCTAATAGCTCTCAGGTCTAAGACACGTGTGGCGATTGGATTATTTTTTCTCTTTTCATACTAAATTTTATTAAAAGGATAGTGTCATTCCATCTTTCAACAATATATTCTAGATAAATACAGACGGGTGTTATTGTCAAGACGCTATCGACATACCGATGCCAGGTCACTGAAGGATCTAAAATGTTAGGAAGAAACTTGCTTTTAAATAATTTCATAAAAATGTTGCTAAGCGTAGCAGAATGGAAGAACCTCATTGTCAAACCCTCTCTTTCTTTGAGACACTGGTCTTCAGATCTAAAGAAATTATGAAAAAGAAAAAGCTCGATAAAGTTGATAGAGACTGCTTGTGGAACGAAAAAAGTAATATTCAAAGAATCCAAATGTTAGTCTAATAACTGAAGAATGAACGCGGTAGATACTGTACTCTCATAAAAAAAAATTTGTGTAGAAAGGAGGAGCCAAGGGCGAGCATCCACAAAAATGCACCCCTATACAAGAAAGAGCCAAAATCAAGGTTCCCGACGCTCATGAGCCAATTTCTTTCATATAAATTTTGAAAAGATTGTGTCGTGTGTAAAATATATATATATATATATATATATATGTGTGTGTGTGTGTGTAGCGAAGAACAGAAGGAGAAGTGTGTGTTTCAGAGTATGCTGGCCTGCTCACAGGGTAGATGAGACTGGTGTTATTAAACTAGTGCATCTTTTAATTATTCTAAGAGCAGTAGTATTAATACTAGATAGAAAAGCCTAAATCTCTATTATGGCATGTAAGCACAGAGGCTGTTACTAAAATCATAAAAATCAGAGTAAAGATTTTTTATTAAACAACGTTTGCGACACTAAGAGAAATCTTCGTCAATCTCTCGTAAGTCGTGATACCATTAGGTTGAAGTCCAATCTTGTTAAAATAATCTCTTTCATCGTTTACGATGGTATTATCTTCATGGGATTTTTTGATAATGCGGTTATCATTTTCGTCAATTTTAAAAGGGAATTGCTTAAGATATTTGGAGTACAGGGTGATTCAGAAGTTCGTGGTTAGTTTAAAAATATTTTACATTTGATAAAATGAAACTCACTCAAAGCAAATATATATATTTATTCAGACCAATACTGGAAATTATGTTTGTAAAAGAGAATTCAACTCTGAATCGTGTCGAACCTTCGGATCAATTCCATATGTGCACCATTGCATGCATTTGAGACACGTGAATACAATTTCATAAACAACAATGCATAGTGTTTTTATATAAATTCTCCGAATAACAAGTTATACGTTTTTCTAAATGAGCCAAATTTCTGGGCTTTGTTACATAAACTTTGGATTTCACAGTCACAGGGAAAGAAATTCATCGGGGACAGGTCAGGTGACTATGGAGACTGGGAATTTAGTCCGCCTCTTTTACTCCACCGATTGGGAAAGTGGTGATTTAAGAGCTGTCGTGCCTCAATTGCGGAATGAGTTGGAGCTATGTTCTGTTGAAAAATAATTTCGTCGAGGCCATAAAATTTTGAGGCAAGGCAAACTGCTGCAGCATTTCATGAAAATTTTTATCAATGACGTTCGCTGTTTGTGTCCGTCAATTTCTCGGAAAAAGAAACCCAATGATTCCAGAGAGAGAGAGAGAGAGAGAGAGAGAGAGAGCTTGCTCGGAATAAAGCAAGTTTATTGGTCTTGATCCACATTATGTAATTCATACACCATGTGGATTTCGTATGGTTTCATTTTAATGTTCAAGATAGAACATTCGTTGAATAGTAGAGTAACTTACGTCCATTTCCAGATGGATTTAAACTAACTAGAAGGAAAACGACTACTTAACCACTTGCTGGTCCTCTTCTCCTCGAGCGAGGTTCGTCTATATATATATATATATATATATATTATATATATATATATTATAATATATATATATACAGTAACTTTTAGTTTGCTTCCGACGAAGGTCAAGCTTTTCACTCCACCTTAGACCTACAGTTTAACGGGGATTTCGAACCACGCCCCACCAGCAGCCCAGCGTTTTAACCACTAGGCCACCCAGGGTACCCATTTATCTACCAACCACTTTCTTTATTGTGTGGAAGGATGAACAGCTGGGTTTTGCTGCGCGCCGCCTGCCGTCATCGGGTCTCAATCCCGGGACCAATGGCTTCGTAGTCTGCGACGCTAACCACTGCACCACTATATATATATATATAGTCAACCTAGGGAAAAATTAACAGGGGGGGGGTTGAGGTAAAAAAAAAGAACAGCACCTCTTCCTCCGCCATAAAAATAGATATTTGCAAAATGGGCTTTATTCGTGTTGGCCATGTTTGGTTACATATTTTCAGATGATTGAAATATTGCGCATCACATGTGCGCTTGAAACCGCATTTTGATTCGCATATTATAATAAAAGATTAATGTTCATCCATTTTAAGTCTTTTATTTCCCCGTTTTTACAGTATATATATATATTGAGCATGAATTTTTTTAATCACTATTTTTGCGTTCATTTATATTTAAACATAAATCATGCTATAAAAAATTTGAGCACGAAAAATCTTAACGCTGCAATTTTAAAACTTCGATAAATCCATTGAAACAAAATTATAGAAAAGCCGCAGCCAACAATGGTTTTCTGTCTTATTCAATTTTAAAATATACGAGAAAAGATTAATGATTAAGTTGCGGTTGAGACGCCTTACATCAAACAAATATATTTTTAAAGATATTTTCAACTTATTACCGAAATGTTCTTTAAGATTGCTCTTATCGCTTATATATAGGCATGGCAGTAATCCAAAATATTACTGAGATAAATTTTGGGGAGATTCGAGCATGAATAATGACTTAAAAAAATCTATGAAAAATTTTCTGAACACGTAAAAAAATACTTCTTCCGCTTGTTCACTTCTTTCTTTGAGAATATCGGCAAAAAAGGGAAGAGAAAGATAACCATTGATGTTGATGTATCTAAGAGGTAACAAGGGTTTTAGCGACACATTACTCTACCGAAACTGTTTCAGAAATAAGCGGGAAGGGGAAGGGGGTCGGTTTTCTCACATGTACAACCTTAAGTGAGTGAAGGTATTTATGAATGTAAGACATAAAAATAAATTGTTTTTTTTCCATTGCTGTATTGTCTTGCGTAATTATAGTCATACTGTAATACATCCTTCACATCCTTCCCCGTGTTTTGCGATAGCTAGCTTGAAATATAGTTGTAAAGGACTACCTACGCGTATGTCATATTAGTAAGTGAGTGAGCGCATGATACGACGTTTGTCTTACGTTATAAAAGTAAATAGACACCACGATGATTGACCTCGAGAACAAATGGCAAAGCTCATCAGTGGAATGCCAGAACGAGTGTCAGGCTGTCAACTTTACGTAACGAAAAGGGGAAAGCAACACCATTCTAAATATATTAATTCAATAAATCTGTTATTATTTAGTGACTTTTATTGTCAAATCAAATCAAAACTATGGAAAACTGAAAGGATAAATTTACTTTTGCCAAGCGTTTGTAGTGTCTAGTGTCGAATGGGTTAAGAGTACGCTATCAATTAAAAAAAAAATTATATTTAACTAATAAGAGGTCCTATAAACCAATACGAAGAAATTCATCCCTAAAAATATTTTTTTACATTTTTGTTTTTACCGATATGAGTATCGTTCAAAAGGCTATGTCGTGACCACGTTGCAACACCACTTCCCGTTAGATCAGAGAGGTTAAGCAACGTTGGATTTGATTAGCAGTTGGATGGGTGACCTTCCTCTTTGTTCACATGATGTCCGGATCCCACGTAAAGCTGTAGGTCTCCTCCGTCACATGACCAAAACACACACACACACACACACACACGTGTATATATAGAATGTATGTATAAATATTACCCCCAGACACATTATATAATGTATATATTCTCTCAGTTTAACGCACATGTAATAAAAATATGTAAGCTAATGCCACCAAATGTCGTTATTATTAAGTACTTAAAAGCGAAGCATTATTGGCAGCTGAGGAATTTAATTAAAACTGAAAAGAATTCTACCTTTGAGAAATTTCAAATTGCAATGTAGCGCTACTATGGCGTCATCTCAACTTCGAAGAGTTCCTTTATATAGTGAAGAAAAAAAACTTTACCAACTGTAGTTAAAAAGAACATTACTCTTTAAATTTTGTTAATTATTCGAAGGCGTAGCATACTGTAGCTCGTTTTTATGAGGGATCGCGAGAAAGAATTTGGTTAAAGGGAGTCTAGTAATTGAATCATTTGTGTTGTGAATAAAATTTTATGATGAGTGACTAAACTTCAGTCTACGTATATAACATTAATGCCTTTGCAGAAAAATAATACTTGGTTGAATCAACCGAGTTATTTGATGACTAATACATAATCCACTTTGCTTCTGGAAACAATAAGTATGGTTAGAGCAATCTTTGTACGGTTGATTAGCTCGTATTTTAATTGGATATCGGAGATATTCACGCTTTTTTAGTTGTTTAACCAACTCCTCTTCCTGTATGTATAATTCTTCCAAATTTTGGTTTTCAAATTGCTTGAAAGTAAACAAATAAGTGGTTAGCATCGCTGACTACGAATCCATCGGCCCCGGCTTCGATTCCTGGTGACGGCAGTCGGCGTGCAGCAAACCCGCTGTTCATCCTTTCATACAATAAAATTTGGTTGGTAGATAAATGGGTACCCTGGGTAGCCCAGTAGTTAAGATACTGGGCTGCTGATCGGGAGGTCGTGAGATCGAATCCGAGTGAGGACTTTGTAATTTCTGACCATCCGTGTTGGGTCGTTGTTCGGATTCCACGTTAAGCTGTCGGTGTAAGGTGGAGCAACAAGCTTCACCTTTGTCAGAATGAAAAATTCGGGCGGAAACAAAACAAAGGTTAACTAAGAATATATATACGAGGAGTGATCAAAAAGTATCGATAATTTTATTGCTACGGACAAATGAATGCAAATAAGAAATAACCGTTTACATATGTGAGTCTTCTTGCCCTCTGGCGTCTGCAGTCTGAAGCAAAATCTACTACCATGAGTCAGTAGTTGGTTGGAGTGCTTAAAGGGAGGGTGTGTGTTTGCAGTACGTCTAAATCTCGGAAATGGAGCAACGCGCGTGTCAAACTTGGAAAATCTGCATCGGAGACGGACGAAATGATTAAAACACTTTTGGAAATGATGCTCTCAGTGTAGCTAACGTTTACAAATGGCACAAAAAGTTTAAAAATGGAGAAACATCGCTTGAAGACAAGGAACGCAGTGGCCCTTCCATTTCTCATTACGGGTGAAAATGTCCAACAGATTCGATTTCTGGTACTATATATATATATATATATAATCCTTCAGTAACTCAAAATTAAAAGTTAAATTCACATAATTTTTTAACTGTAAAATATACAGTGCGTTCGAAAAGTCTCTCCGCAGTCAACGTGCTATAGCCAGTATATGCGCGCTAAGCCGGTTTCAGCCGGTTTAAACTCGATTGTGTCAGTACTGTGACAGAGTTGGGATCGTGGCAATAGTGTGTGTCGATAGCTGGGTAAAAAATTCATGAAACACCATTGCACGACCAGGAAATCGGCGTTTGGGTTGCAATATCAAGAAAGCGAATTGTCGGTCCCATTTTCTTTGAGAACATGATAAATGGTGAACGATACTGTTCAGAAATTCTGTATCCATTTATTGGACAGCTAAACGAAGTGGAAATACTGAATGCATACTTCCAGCAAAATGGTGCCACGGGACACACTGCTCACCTTTCGATGGAGCTACTGCATGATGTGTTTGGGGATCGCATAATTTCAAGGGGGCTTTGGCCTCCACGATCCCCAGAGCTTACGCCCCGACTACTTCTTGTGGGAGCAGCAAAAGGTGTTGTTTATAAAGACCGCCCAAAAACAATTCAATATCAACCAACACTTTAAAAAAAGTGTTTGACAACAAGTGTAGACGAGTTGCTCTGTGCCTGCAAAATGGTGGAAAACACTTTCAACACATGCTCTAAAATCAAAACGTTATGTAATGCTTTGTTTTGCATGCTGTTACGTGACGCATCAATTTTTTTCTTGTCAATGTTTGCTGTGGATTAATGCATGATAGGGTGATAGGCCCATTCTTCTTTGCTGAAAGAAATGTTAAGCACGAGTGTATCTGGGCATGCTCGAGTTCTTTGTAGCCCCACAGTTGAAAGACCTTCAACCATCCATCATTTTACAGCAAGACACTGTGCCATGCCCTCCACGATCCCCTAATGTGACGCCCCTGGACTTCTTCCTGCGAGGATATGTAAAGAATTACGTGTACCATACTTCTGTTACTGACATTGACACACCGTGCAAGGATTTGCGATGCCATCAACTGTATCACGAGAGATATGCTTGCGAACGTATGGCGTGAACTCTAATTTCGCTTGAATGTGCTACTTGTAACTAACGGCACACATGTTTACATTTAATCAGAAACATGATAAATTTGATGCGTTATGCAACAACATGCAAAACAAAGCATTACTGCGCCTTCTTTGGATTTCATGTAATTATTAAAGTTTATAATCGGGAAAGGACTTTGTGTATACCCTGTATTTGGGCGGTAGATGAGACCTCGAAATTTGCAATATTAATAACGCAAAATAAGAAAATAGTTACAGCGAAAGATTTTCTCTGTGAATTATTATCAAAGGGTAGAAATGTTTTGAAGTAAATTTTTTTTTTTTTTTAATATTACTTTATTTTCATAATAGAGTGTTCGGGAGTCGGGATTATTTAGATCACTCGCAGTCATTCCATACACGCCTTTACAGTGAGAATTAATAGGCATAGATGCCTGTGGTGGATCTTTATTAAACTTGTGTTTATATAAGAATGCTTTAACCCTTTACCGCATGGATTTTTTGTCGGGTTAAGTTATGAATGCGTGTATTTGACAGGTTACAAATTCGTCCGTTTATGCAGTAAAGGATTAAATAGAAAATTTATATACCTTATATTTATACTTTGTATTCCCTATGGTCATGTTTTGTGGGTAATATTTGTGCGGTAGATGGGTTGTGTGTTCCTAGTCCCGAGGGACCTGTAGATATTTCGTCGACGGCATAATTTATTGGCACTCTAATAAACTAACCTAACCTAACCTAACTTAACGAAACTAAACCTAATCCACAATAACTTATCGATTAAGGTCACGTCAAGAGGAGAACCTTAGCCAGATGTATGCCAGCGTCCACAGCTCAGTAAGTAACACCGTTTCCTCGTAAGCGGGTAAGTAATAATGAAGTTGTTTAACCTTCGCGACATCTACGGTCGTATGACGGACGGGACCTACAGTTTTACGTGGGATATGAACCACGGGTCGCTACGTAGTCTGGACGCAGCGGACGGTCTCTCATCTAACTAGTGTCTCACCCATTATCGCTTAACTTCGCTGATCGAAGGGAAGCGTGTTACTAAGCACACCGGACAAAAAATTAGTCACCCCTCTCAGAATGTACCTAATAACGTGTGACGGCGCCTCTGGCCTTGATAACCGCACGAATCCGGCGAGGCAGACAGAGACTCTACGAGGTTGTGCATGTACTGAACATCGATTTGCTGCCACTCGTTCATCAGCCGGTCCCGAAGTTCCGCCAGAGTCCTGCGCTTCACCTTCTGTTTCCAGCCTGAACAACACCTTCGACGCATTCAGGATTAAAGGCTTCATTGGACCTGCGATGTACTCGTCGCCTCCCATCATTGGAGAACAAACAAAAACGGGACTCATCGGACCAAATTACACGTTTCCAATCTGCCGCAGTCCAGTTTTTGTGCCTCTGAGCCCATTTATAACGTGCCAATTTGTGACTTGCTGTTAACAGCGGCCTCTTCCGTGGTACCCTGCTCCAGATGTCCATCGCATGCAGTTCTCGTCGCAATGTCCGTTCGGAAATTGGTCGCTGGAGAACCTCATTGGTTTCTTGGAGCAATTGTTCTCTGGTTTGAAAACGATTTGCAGTTACTAGACGAGAAAATGGCGGCGGCCCCTATTGTCGAGAATTGTTTTCCGGCCACAGTTACGCCGTCGATTGTCAGTTGATTGCGAACTACACCACTCTTTGTAAACTCGCTGGACAGTACGCGTTGACACACCAACAAATTGGGCTACTTCAGACATTTTGTGTCCGTGGGCTCTGCCAAACACGATGGCTTCCTTTTTGCCACTGAGTAACGTCTGCTTCACGACCCATTTTGCAGACTATATCCAACACACTTTGTTCTTCACCACCTCACGAAACAGATCTGATCCTGTGTGCTACGTCACCGCTACTTGTCACTTACCAATGCTACATCAGCGCCCTCTGTGTGACCTTGAACTTCCTACTATCGGTGCTATTAGGGGTGACTAATTTTTTGTCCGGTGTGCTTATAATCGAAGTGAAGACACTGAGGTTAGAAAGTTCGAACCCCAGTGATGCTGGTGATAAGACTAATAATAATAATAATAAGACAAGAGTTAGAGCTGACCCTTCTGATTGATTGATTATTACTAACCTGATGCATGTCTCCGAAATTCAAAATTATATTTGGATATCTGGAAACAGCTGCCTAACTATTGAGTGAATGAATTATCCAACTCAACGATAAGAGGAGATGGGAACCTATATGCGAAAGTGATTGGCTGAAAAGATAGTTACGCTAGAAAACGAAATGGCTAAAATATTTATTTATTATTTCCTAAGTTCAATTATTACATGAATTTGTGGAAAGTTGACTGTTAAATATTCTCAGTTTTAAAACTGAAAATTCGATTTGGTTCTTCAAGCAATAAAAATAAAGGTGAATTCTTCACATCAGGTAGTGGCATTTTGACCTTTTTTAAATGTGTTTATATAAATGAATTTTCGACTTGTATGTTTTGAAAATTCCTGAGATTAGTTCTTTGTTCTAAAGCCTTTGTTAACCCTTTGTTATAGGGATGTTCATATATACACTGTATATATATATATATATATATATATATATATATATATATATATATATATATATATATGCGCGCGCGCACGCACACAAAATTCCATTGTATGAAGATTGAAATGGGATTTAATTTGTAATAATATAAATTTAAAGCAATCATCCCAAAAGTTGTGCATTTAGGGTGGATTGAAAAAGTTTAATTTAATGAAACATGCTGAAAAGATAACTGAGTAGTCACTGATTAAGGAATAAGTCATATCTTTTAGAAATATTAATTTCGGTGCTGGCAACTATGTAAAAATAATTTGCGAACAAAGGTAATAATTTTGCGAACAAAGGTATGAAGATCTCAACAGTAAACTCAATTAATGCCAATGTCTATCAAAAAACCATTAATAAACATTGTTTTTGCTTATTTTAAAATGTAGGACCCATATGTGTTTGACCTATCATGTGTATTTGTGACCTATCATGTGTTTCCTGATTCAGCATTTTATTTTCTTTTGTTTCAGATTAATAGCATAGCTTGCAATGGCCTCTTCTGGTATAACAAGAGAAAAAGTGAAGCATTTTGTTTTCGGAACGCCAGCAGAGCTTCCTGGCAACCAACTACCAACTTTGAGGATGTATTCAAAGCTTATCTTAAACATAAGCTCATTACTGCAACATTTAGCACTCAGAAATACGCTGAAATTATCGCGGAAGAAGTGAATGATATATAGATCCGTGCTTCCATTCCAACAATCGATTTCAAAAGCATACTAATTAAGGTAAAAAGATTAATTGAGAATGGACAAGAACTTAGAAAATATCCCATGAGTAAAAGATCTTCCAGCACTTATCAAAGTAAATATGATTCCTTCAGAAATTTATTTGACATATGTTGCTGCAAGTGCTATGCCTCCGGTTCTCGTAAAAGAAGACAGTGTAAATGCGCTAAGGCGGAGAAAATCCCGAATGATGAATAGGAGTTCTGGATTGCATACTGAACGAAAAATTATTATAGGCAAGTTGGACAAAGTGAAAACTTCAAAACTACAACAAATGGAAAACAGAAAGCATAAAAGACAATTCTTTAAAGATAAACAAAAGAGTTTTTTGTCCAGGAAATGCAGTTGAATCCTTGTGATATTGGTGAGATCAGCTCTGAAAGTGAAAAAGGTCATCAAAATGAAGATTTCGAATTGAGCGAGTACGAGTTAGATACAGAAGCTAGCACTTCTCAAAATCGACACCACTATCCAGAATTATGCAAGGCAGTTGATCGATGCAAAATAAACAACGGTGATGCTTATTTAATTGCTAATGCTGTCTTAAAAGATCTTAATCTATGATATTATCTGAAAATACTACGATTGATCCCAGTAAACTACATCGTCAAAGAACCTTGTGGAGAAGCATAGAAAGAAGAAGCTTGAAGAACAGAATAAAGGAATAGTTTGCCTTGGATTTGATGGAAAAATTGATAAAACTCTTTCAAAAGTGGGAGAATGCCAGCGGACTTTGAATGAAGACCACTATGTGTTAATTTCATTTCCAGGAAACAAATATATTGACCATGTTGCTCCTGAAAGTGGAAAGGCAAGTGATATTGCTAAAGAAATTATATCAGTAAATACTGACACCATCTCTCTATCAATTTTAAAAGCAGTAGTTTGTGATGCAACTAATGTAAATACAGATAAATCAAATTGAGTAATTAGAAAACTAGAGCTGACATTGGGAAGACCATTACAATGGATTATTTGCTTACTTCACACTAATGAGCTTCCCTTGAGAAAATACCTGAAGTTCTTGACGGGCAAACGACAGGACCTAGAAGTTCACAGGGCAAAATCGGCAAGGATCTGAACTTTGATCCAAAGAACAGACCATTTGCAAAATTTCCACCTCTTGCTGGAAAAGTGATGGACTTACCAGAAGTGCTAGCATATCTCAGCAGTGACCAGCAATACCTCCATAAGGCGTGTTTGTCAATTCAAAACGGTCATGATAGAGGTCCAGCTATCAAATTGTTAGAAACTGCTCAACCTGGGTCTCTCAATGATGCACGGTGGCTGACAAAAGCAAATCGTCTCTCACGTTATTACATGTCGCACGAAAAACCATCAGAGATATTTCAAAGGATTGCTCATTTTATACTGAACTTCTATGCTTCCGCGTTGGTTCTATATCAAAGCAAACTGGTCTTGCCAGGATGGGGCCAAAAACTTTATCTTCATGATTAAGCTCTATCAAAAACTACATACAATCGACCAAGACATTATTTGTCCTGTGTTACAAAACAACTGTTACTTTTGTCATCCTGAAAATATCCTTTTATCTGCTAACGCTGACAAGAATAAGAATATTCTGAAACTAGCAGTCGAAAAAGTGCTACAAGCGAAATGGAATGTTATACCGGGAAATTCGAATGTTTGAGAAGAAATCCATCAGCTCAACTTCTCAGCTTCGACCTACATGGATATGATTGATTGGAACGAAATGGATATTACTATTCCTTCCTTACTCTCTGATGTTATAAGTAGCACTGATGACTGCCAAAAACCCATAATTCTTGACACGTACCCGTGTCATTCCCAGGTAGTTGAAAGAAATGTGAAGGAAATCTCCTCTGCAAGTGAAAAAGTCTACGGACATGACGCCCGCCATGGAATGGTTATTCTCAGCAAGAAATCTCGGCTAGAGAATCCAAGAAGGGGAAACAGTCAGATTTTAAGTGAATCAACACGAGGATAACAGTTACACTTCATATAATTTAGTGATGAACGCATGTTTTGGTTTATAAAAGGAAATATTGTTATAATTTTTAACCAAACTAAATTTGCTTCAAAATGATAGGTGGGTACTAGAGCACCTTTTCAGCCATGTTTTATACTGACAACTTGAGTTCGATATATTTTCGCCCCGCCCTATAAATAAATGTGCATTGTATGTCAATCTTTCATATTTCCTTGCTGTTGACACACCCGGAAAGACAACTTCAAAAGGAGAATTGTGTATGGGCACGGGTGCCCAAATTTAGGAAAGCAAAATTAAGGTATAATAATGTAATGACGCAGAATATGAATTCAGGAAAGCATAAAAATTAATAATAATAATAATAACAATAATGATAATAATATTATTAATAAAAATGGCGATTTTTAAAAATTTATAAGTTCTGTACATAATAAGCTATTACAATAATCCAGTCTAATGCGATTATTTTTATTAAAACTCTTCCAACACTGAATACTTGTGTGTGTGTGTATATATATATATATATATAATATATATATATATATATATATATATATATATTTATATATATATAATATATATGCATGCGCGTGCGAAGAATGTCTGAGTAATAATGGTGCCAAAAAAAAATATTTCAGTCAGTACGCGTATTGACTAATTTCGACTTTTGATATATATATATATATATATATATATATATATATATAACATTGGTTTTGCTTCCGCAGAATTGTTCATTCTGTCGAAGGTCAAACTTGTCACATAGACCTACAGTTTAACGTGGAATCCGAACCACGCTCTACCAGCAGCCCAACGTCTTAACCACTAGGCTACCCAAGGTACCCATTTATCTACCAACCAATTTTTTTTTTTTGGGTGAAAGGATGAACAGCTGGGTTTTGCTGCGCGCCGCCTGCCCTCACCGGGTCTCGATCCCGGGGCCGATGGATTCGTAGTCAGCGACGCTAACCACTACACCACCAAGGCGCATTACATATCATATATACAGTAACCCCCCCTCCCCCATTTACATGGTTTCGGATTAACGTCGTCCAAAAAGTATAAATTTTTTTTATAACTAAAAAAAATGTAAAAAATATTTTAAAAACGCGACGACGGAGCTAAGACACTGGTGGTTAAGAAGCCAGCTTCCAAGGGACCCTAATAGTGTTAGTTTTATTTATTTATTACATGTCATTACTAATTTTTACTTTTTTTTTAACAGATGAATTTATGTATTTATTTATTTATTTAATTAATATTTTTTGGCAGATTATTATTGTTATTATTATCGTATTTTATTTAATATTTGGGGTGTCTTGGGGTTGGAGGGGCCCGTACTTAACACATTGAATTATGTTATAGTTCCCCAATTTACGCCGAATTCATTTTACGCCGAAGATTCAGAAACGCATCTACCGCGTAAATCGGGGATTACACACACACACACACACACACACACACACACACACACACACACACACACACACACACAGAGGTTGGACAGAATAATGGAAACGCTCGCATTTTCGATGCTATATTTTCTGGTATAATTAATGGCGTTTTGTACTTTATTAAATTAATATGTAACTGCATATAATATTGAGAACATCTTCTATTTTAATATGTTCATATTGGTTTTTCATGTTCTTGTAGAATATATAAAAATATGGCGCTTGAAAAAAATGTTACTGCCTGTGAAAGGGGCATGATAGTAGGAGCCTGTTTGGTTGGTGTCTCAATATTAAAAGTCGCGTGATTGTCCTTGCACCTTGAGGAACAGTTCCATAGTTATGAATACATGGAAAGAAATTTAAAAAAAAACACCACATAAGCACAGAATCGTTCCTATTGTTCTTCCCAACTCCAAATTCATTAGAACTTTGGTACTGGTTGGTGTTAAAATAGGCTTTATCACAGTTCTCATAACGTAGTTATGACTGACACTGGTCTTTGCGGACTATTGTTAAATTTTGAACAAAAAAGTTTTGATTGAGTGATTTTTCACAGCTCATAATTCATAGGTTCTTCTGTCGCATTCGACCACTGTTGCTTTATGCTCACTATATTCCTTATTTGATGTTCTTTTTACATTATTTTTGCATGTATTCATAACCTTGAGGACTGTTCCGCGAGATACAGGAGCAATTATGTGACTTTCATTACTGAAACACCAACCAAAGGGGCTCCTACTATCATGCCTCTTTCACAGGCAGTAACATCTTTTCCAAGCGCTATATTTTTATTTATTTTAAAGAACATTAAAAACCAATATGAACATATTAAAATAGAAGATGTTCGTAATATTATATGCAGTTACATATTAATTTAATAAAGTACATAACGCCATTAATGAATCAAAATACAGCACCGAAAATGCGAGTGTTTCCATTATTCTGTCCAACCCCTGTATATATATGTATATACTTAGACATAAGGAAACAATATCGAAGTTAATATGAAAATGCAATTCTCATTTAAGCAATTCCCGCTTCATGTCATTTTCGTTCCCATCCATAGCCTTTCCCACTTTCGTCCGGGTTAAGTTAGTTTTGGTTAGGTTAAGTTAGGTTACGATACGTTAGGTCATGATTGTTTAGGTTAATGATAGTTTAAGTTATGACTATTTAAAATAAGTTAGGTTTGGAAAAATTAGCCCTTCCCATTTGCCGCCGTTTGAGCGACAAAAACATTGTCCCCCAAATTAAAACAAGCTTTTGTCAAATTTGGATTTTTTACTTTTGGTCATTTTCATTTGAGGACCGAAAATGGGAATGGCATAGAATGGGAAGTAATCGGCCGGTCGTGGTTCGGATTCCACATAAGCTGTAGGTCCAAGGCGGGGAGAACAGCTTGTGCTTCGTCAGAATGAACAAATCGACGAAAGCAAACTAAGGTTTTTTATATATATATATATATATATATGCACTAAAATCACAAAATAACACGTGATCTTATTAATAAGCAAACAACCACAGGGAAAAGGAAACACAAAGTCCGAGCGCTTTCGTGATATATTCACATTATCAAGGAGGAATAGAAAATAGACAGATTACAAAGTAAATGAGTTAAATAGACAAGCAAAAAATTCACAATCGGCACCTCAAATTAAAGGCCTTAAAGCCCTCTAAAGATTTTTTCAATTGATAACATAATCTGTAGGCTGCTAAATTACTAAATATAAAAAGACTATATAGATGAAATTAGACAAAACACCAGTACAGAAAACAAAAATTATTATAATGGTTATTAACACTAATATTTAATTAAAGCAGGAAATTAATGAAAACAAAGGGAATGGTGCCATCGTCTTACAGAATATTACAAAATTTTTGCCACAAACAGTCTGGAAAAAGTTGTTATCCCAAAAGCAACCCAGTTGAAAAGTCCAATAAACCCCCCAGCAACCAAAGATTATACACGAAAGAAATATTACAATTAAAATAGACACATAAGAATGTTAACAGTTCTTACAATAATATTTATTTATTTAACCAGGGCAAACCATTAAGGGGGCAAGAATGCAGTCAAGAAAACAGTAGGCCCTTCGCCAGCTTTCTGACAATGCACGAATCTAATTTATACAACCCAGGACTAATATTAAGGACCAAATCCGCATTATTCTTGATCACACTTGATTCCAGTATATTTCTGCTAACAAGAGATTTACTAAACCTTAATTTGGAAGCATTTTTCCAATCAATGGGATGATTAGTATCTCTTACGTGAATGAAAATGGCGTTAGATTCCTGGCCACTTCTTATACTGTATTGATGCTGTTTAATACGTAACTCAAGGGTCTTACCAGTTTGGCCAATGTAAAATTATTACATATTGTGCAAGGGATTTTATATACACAACCATGTTCACTTAAAGGGGAGTTCTTAATCAATGAATTCTTAATTACATCTAAATTTTTGAACGCAATATTACGTTAAAAGTCCTCAGCAGATTCGGCAGATCAAGGAAATTTTCTCTGAATGATAACACTAAAACATTTTTTGTGTTATAAGGAATCATTGACGACGAAATTAGTAAAATATACAAAATGCTTTTGATTTAAAATACCCAAAGAACTGCATAGATAAGTCCTTAAAAATGGCAAAGAAAACCTTCTACGAAGTAAAGGATAAGATTCCTTATAACAAAAAATGTTTAGTGTTACCATTCAGAGAAAATTTCCTTGATCTGCCGAATCTGCTGAGGACTTTTAACGTAAATATTGCGTTCAATACAGTATAAGAAGTGGCCAGGAATCTAACGCCATTTCATTCACGTAAGAGATACTAATCATCCCATTGATTGGAAAAATGCTTCCAAATTAAGGTTTAGTAAATCTATTGTTAGCAGAAATATACTGGAATCAAGTGTGATCAAGAATAATGCGGATTTGGTCCTTAATATTAGTCCTGGGTTGTATAAATTAGATTCGTGCATTGTCAGAAAGCTGGCGAAGGGCCTACTGTTTTCTTGACTGCATTCTTGCCCCCTTAATGGTTTGCCCTGGTTAAATAAATAAATATTTTGTAAGAACTGTTAACATTCTTATGTCTATTTTAATTGTAATATTTCTTTCGTGTATAATCTTTGGTTGCTGGGGGGTTTATTGGACTTTTCAACTGGGTTGCTTTTGGGATAACAACTTTTCCAGACTGTTGTGGAAAAAATTTTTGTAATATTCTGTAAGACGATGGCACCATTCCTTTGTTTTCATTAATTTCTGGCCATTTAATTTCCTGCTTTAATTAAATATTAGTGTTAATAACCATTATAATAATTTTTGTTTTCTGTACTGGTGTTTTGTCTAATTTCATATTATAGTCTTTTATATTAGTAATTTAGCAGCCTACAGATTATGTTATCTATTTGTTATCTACGTTATCTATTTGTTTTTCATTAAATTCTTGCCAATTAATTGCCTGCTTTAATTAAATATTAGTGTTAATAACCAGTATAATAATTTTTGTTCTCTGTATTGGTTTTTTTTTTTTTTTGTCTAATTTCATCTATATACATATTTAGTAATTTAGCAGCCTACAGATTATGTTATCAATTGAAAAAATCTTTAGAGGGCTTTAAGGCCTTTAATTTGAGGTGCCGATTGTGAATTTTTGCTTGTCTATTAACTCATTTACTTTGTAATCTCTGTCTATTTTCTGTTCCTCCTTGATAATGTGAATATATCACGAAAGCGCTCGGACTTTGTGTTTCCTTTTCCCTGTGGTTGTTTGCTTATATATAGTATATATAGATATATATATATATGAATAAAACCACGAAGGAAAGGAAACACAGAGTGGTGCTCAAGCGCTTTCGTCTAATGACATCCTCAGGAATATTGAAGTAAATAAAGAGTTCAAGACTATATATAGGTTACAAAAAAAAATAATATATATATATATAATAAATATAGAAATAAAAATTGTGGGAGGAGCATACAAATTTGTAAGGAAAACTACCAATTTTAGCACTTCGCCGAATTCAACACAAGATCAAATGGATTGTTACAACCAATTTTATAGATAATGCCTAAATGATATATAGGTCACAAAAAAAAATAATAACACTCGCACTTTGTCAAAGAATATTTTAGTACTTCCATTTTTCCCGGGCTTTTTAGGCATTCCTAATGTACTTAAACTTTTGGATATTAATGTAGTATTTTCATATAACATTATTGTGAAAAATATCATAGTAAAAAATAGCCCTACCAATAATTCAGGCATTATCTATAAAATTGGTTGTAAACAATGTGATTCTTTTTACATTGGTCAGACGGGAAAGGAATTACACACACGTGTAAAACAGCATCACTATTCGTCAGAACGGGACAGTCGTCCAGTGCCCTTTTTGTCCATTTGTCAGAGTTATCCCATTGTATTGATTGGAATAATGCTTCAGTTTTGTTTCACTCTAGCAACATTGTTAATAGAAATATTCTTGAGTCTGCTATTATCCAACTTACAAATAGCTCTAACATGAGCAAAGGTCTTTTTCAACTCGATCCCGTTGTTTTGAATTCATTCAGAACGGACTTAGACAAGAAGGTCAGAGTGCTAAAACTTTGATAATTTTCCCTTATAAATTTGTATGCTCCTCTTACAATTTTTATTTTATTTTATTTATTTATTTTTTTAAATATTTTTGTGACCTATATATCATTCAGGCATTATCTATAAAATTGGTTGTAAACAATCCATTTGATCTTGTGTTGAATTCGGGCAAAGTGCTAAAATTGGTAGTTTTCCTTACAAATTTGTATGCTCCTCCCACAATTTTTATTTCTATATTTATTATATATATATTTTTGTAACCTATATAATAGTCTTGAACTCTTTATTTACTTCAGTGTTCCTGAGGATGTCATTAGACGAAAGCGCTTGAAAGCACCACTCTGTGTTTCCTTTCCTTCGTGGTTTTATTCATCATAAATATTTTTCACGTGTTACTTTCGTGAAATACTTTCTTATATATATATACATATACACATAAACTGTGCACCTCTTGGTTTGAAAGTGTTGTCTATAGCTCCGCTTACTCTTGCAATAGCTATTCCATTACAGTACTTTTTATTTTTATTTTTATTTGTTTTTTACTGCATTTGTGAAGCTGTTATTACTAATTTTATTATTTCTTGTTTTCATTACGTGTATTACTGTTATTTCTTTATTATCGTAGTCCTTTTTTGTTTTTATTTTAAATTTATTGTTTAATTGGTTGTATCGTTGATTACAGTGATGGATGCTGTACCCTTTTTTTTTTATGGGATTTGTCTCCTGCCAATAAACATTATCATTTTCTTTTATCATTTTCATTATCATTATCATATGTTGGTATTGTCACTACCTGTACTTTTTTTTCTTTTTTTCTTTCTGTAGTGTTAGCTGTAGATAGTTTTTTATCATTCCTTTTTCAGTATGTCTTATTTTTATTTCTCTTTTAGTTCTAATTTTTTTTTATATATTTATTATTGTTTGTTACCTTCGAGAATATTGTACTATTTTATGGGATTATATCCTGCCAATAAAGCTTATCATTATCATCATTAGCATATATATATATATATGTGTGTGTGTGTGTGTATATATATATACACGGTGAACCAAAAGTAGGTGGACAGTAGGTTGAATACGGTTTGTGTTATATTATATTATAACTATGGTGTTCATTATAACTATGGTGTTTGTGTTTTATTATATTAAATATTATAACTAAATTTATTTAAATTTTATTTTGTATTATAGTATACAAAAAAATTAAATATGTATTCTCAAAATAAAACGTTTATCATTTACTGTCCACCTACATTTGGTTCACCCTATATATATATATATATATATATGGGATGAATTTCACAATTAAACACGTGAAATGAATGAATGCTGCAAACCCACAATCCTTGTGGGTTTGCAGCATATATATATATATATATATATATATATATATATATATATTTATTTATTAGTGCCACTTCGAATTTACGTAACATGGAAAATAACATGAAGAATTTAATAACAAAATTAAATTAATATTATTATTAAATTTTTTTTACTATAAATGAAGGTCATAATCTCATATTTTGTACGTCTTGTTTCACTAGCTAATACATCAGCCACTACACGTGGCATTGATTCAATCTATTTATTAGTGTTATTTTAGGTGGTGGTGTTCTTATTGTTGTATCACTCCCCACAAATGTGTAAAATTGTTAGGATTGTCCTTCTTTTCAAATGTGAACTATGTCCATAAACACTTAATTAGATTTAAATTAGATGACTGATAAAGCCATTCCATAATGGTCAGCACATTCCGTTCTTCTTTATGCTTCAGACAACTCTCGCAAAGGTTGGACTAAGTTTTGGGTCATTTATCTCATCGAAAAGTGAAGGTTTGACTCGCTAGGCATTGACCACTTGGCTTGGCATAGTGAATTAAGGTGGAATGGTATTGTTCTTTCTTCATGTTACTGTTGACTTTTATTTACAGTGTTTCGAGTGCTATACCTATTGAAACAACCCCACACCATTTTGGAGTACTCAGCATGTTTCACAGAATCTTTTATACAGTACAGGTTCAACTTTCCATCGAGTACGCGACCGATGTATCGATACTTATATACTGCCTTGTGTGTGTACCAAACAAATCCATTTTAAACTTATCGGTAAACAGGGCTCTTTACCCGTCCTCAGCAGTAAAATTCGTATATTTTCCTTCCAGTACATTAAAGAAAATATTCTAAAGAAAGGGAACGTCATAAAACAACTACAGTGAGCCAAGAAATATAAGAATTTTACTGCTGAAGACTGGTAAAGAGTCCTTTTTATAGATGTACCCCCAAATGGAAATTTCAAATAAAACAAAACATTTGCCATTTATTACGCCCATATGAAAACTGTATAGGCTTAGTTTGAAGTTACGTGTTGCTGGAATCGGGGCGGTGGGATGTTGAATAGTAGCAGACGAAAATCTGCTGTAGTGCTGCGAAAGAACAGATGGCACTGGGGTGCCTTGCGCCAGATAAGGTTGAGAACCACTGCTTTAGGTTAAACATAATTTTAAAATTACTACAAAATCGAATTTTTACTGGAAATTTTAACCTTTTGAAAACGTTTTACAAAACAAAAATTAAAAACTTAACTTCAAGATACTGGAGATAAGATTGGGCTGTGTAATCAGCTAAATTTACTTAATTTTGGATGAGAATACCGAAACACTAAAACTACGGAAATTTGTACTTCAAGTGAAATAAAAAATAACATTTTGAAGGTGTGACTGAAATTCTCTCCTCACCAAAATCGCTGAATTCATTTAGTTATAAGAGAAATTTTCTTCGTTTTATAAATCTTCTGAAACGAGTTTGTTTCTATAACATCTTGTCCATTTTCAAACGCAATTCCTCAAACTAGTTTCTTGTCCCAGAAGGTTTATTATATACGCGTCGCCATAAAATTGATGGATATTTGTATCCGTTTTCACCCACGCATTCAAATTTCTCTGTGGCCTCATTTGAATGCTTCCGAATTCTTTGCAAAGTGACCTTTCCTTTTCTACTCTTTGGTTTTTACATCGTATCTTTTTTGGCTTTCTCTCACAATTTGCCCATTCCGTCCCCCTCCCACCACTACTCCGTACCCTGTGACTTTTCCTTTCACTCTTGACGCCTTTCTTGTTGCCTTCATCCCCATATCATATACATAGTACTCCGTTCCCTCTCTCTGAGCCTGCATCTTACCCAGTGATCAGAGGACCAGCCACGGGGATAAGTCTTTACATGATTTCCCTTTGGAATACCCGACACACATTCTTTCTATTCTTCAGTTTCCTGCAACGGATGCTGACGGTCTCCGCTAAGACTGCATTTAAGGTTATAAATACGTTTTTCCACTCGTAAATTTGTGCACCGAAGGATAAAAAAGGGTGTGTTTGGTTAAATAAGGAGGGTTTTCCTCTGAATTTTGCAGAGGTAGACTAATTAATTTACAGTAAATGATCGATTGGACCACCACTCTGTTGACACACTAATCTAAGTCTTTTCTTCCACACAAAAATAATACTTCTTACTTCATTAATGCCAATTTCTTGCCAAGATTCAAGTATTTTACTTTTTAATTCTGAATCGGTGAATTTTTCTCGTCGACCTCAGTAAACCTTCTCTTTTAGTAACTCCCAAATTGAGTAGTCCATAGGATTACAATCTGGGCTTTGTGGTGGCCACTCATTTTTCGTTATTAATTTTGGTGTATTGCTAATCAGAAACGACTGTGTGGCGTAGCTTGTATGCGACGGTGCTCCATCTTGTTGAAATATGAAATCATTTTCTTGATACAGGCGACGACAATCCGGCAACAATTTTGTTCTTAAAAGTTCAATGTAATTTGCAGAATTCACCTTTGTCTTTTCAGTTTCAATAAAATGAACATCTCTCTTGCCATTCCAAGAGACCCCTGCAGATATCATAACCTTTTTGGAGAATCTTGACGTTTCATGATACAATCTGTTTATTGAAATGTCACACTTTTTACCACGCCCGTAGACAACATCATTTTGACGGTTTCGCGGAATTTCTAGAGTGAAATCTTTTTCATCCGTGAAGACTATCTTTTTAATATCAACGACAGAGAAATTATCAAGTAACTTTCTGCACCTTGTTTTTCTTTTATCCTTAATAGTATCACTTTTTCTAGAAGATACTATTCTTTTGAAGGCTTTTAGTTTTTGTGCTTTAATTATTCGGTGTACAGAAGTCTTTCCAATATTCAAATGTTTAGCAATTGTTCTTTGTGACAAATGACTTCCTGGTTTATCTTCTTGAGAGCAGATTTTATCGTTGATGTAATCCACATTTTCTGGAACCGAAGCTGTTTTAGGTCTACCGCTTCCTGGTTTTCTGGCAGTACTTCCCGATTCGCGAATCTTCTTTAAGAGTCTTTCCACTGCACGCCTTTTCCACTTTTTGCCGGGAAACTCTTGCAATAACCTTCCAGTCTTCCATCCTTTTTCACAGTAACAATTTTTAATGAGAATACGATCTTCCTCTGACAACATCATTAAGGGTACTGACGAATTGTTAAAAAATAAAAATATCCACAATTTGACTTGTTCATTCCTGTAGAGTTTTGTAATAACTTGCAAAAATATCGCATGATATCGTATAAAAATGATATCGTATAAAAAACGGATATTATATTGCGATTTTTGTTTTTTTGACCCATGTTGTTACTTTTGTTAATTGCGAGAAAACTATAAAAGATATCAGAATTCCGTTTCTTGCATTCAAAAAAAAAGTTTGAAAGTATCTTGCATATAAAAATTGTCATGATAAGGAAGGGGGTTACTGAGATATTAATTTTTAAAAAATGCGTCATTTTTTTCGGACCACCCGATATATATATATATATATTAATACAGGGTATCCCATAAGTCCGGTCTCATTGGAGAATTTATTTTAAATTAAATTTACAAAAGTAATACATTAGAACTAAAACAAATGTTCGAACTGATGTCTTGTTTTGGGACCTTCTTTTGTTGCAGGTAGAATAACACGCAATGGCTAATATAGAAGCGAGTTCCACTCTTCAGGAAAAGAACAGTTTCCGCCTTTTCCTCAGGAGTGTAACTCGCTTCCATATTAGCCATTGCGTGTTATTCTACCTGCAACAAAAAAAAAAGGTCCCAAAACAAGACCTCAATTTGAACGCATTTGTTTTGGTTCTAATGTATTACTTTTGTAAATTTAATTTAAAATAAATTTTCCTATGAGACCGGACTTATGGGACACCCTGTATATATATATATATATATATATATATATATATATATATATATATACAGTGTGTGTATATATATATATAAACTGAGCATAAAGATTAATTATATATTATAAAGTTATCCTATCAGCACGTTGTGAATTTGACATTACCCACACGTTTCAAGATTCACACTTGGCATAGCCTATGCTAGGGAACTCTGCCCTCCTACCGTGAAATAATTATTTTATCCTCGGACGGAAAAGAATGGTGCCAAGTTTAGTTTTTATCTTTTAATTGGATTACATTTATACCTCCGTTATCATTTATTCATTATTTAAAATGGTGTATATATATATCCCTTACAGTCTCTCTCTCTCTCTCTCTCTCTCTCTCTATATATATATATATATATATATATATACCACGGTGATGTAGCGCTTAGTATCGCTGACTACGAAACCATCAGCCCTCAGGTTCGGTTTTCGGCTCGGGGATAATTAATACCATGCAGTTTCTTTCTTTAATTATTGATACTAAATTTTGGTGACCCCAAATAAACTGATTAACTATTCGAGTAATTACCTCGTTAATCTATCTAATTATAAATTACCCCACCTTATCTTCAAATTAGTAACCTATGCAATTAGGTTCTATGAACTTGCCTGAATTAGTTGCTACTATAACTTTGGCACTATACTGTGTATATATGTAAAGGGCCTATCAGAGGGGGCTAGGAGGGCCATTTGGCCTGGACCTCAAGCTTAAGGGGGCCTCAAATTTAGAAACTTTCAGGTTTGAATATAATGTTTTGCAGTGAAAGTAATAATTGGGTTTAGCTATGGGCCTCCAAAGCTGGAAGTGGCCCGGGCCTCTCTGGACCTCTGAGAGGGCATATATATATATATATATATATATATATATATATATATATATATATATATATACAGGGTGGGCCGTAAGTTTCCATACATAGGAAAAATAAACATTTTTTTATGGACAACCATTTTTATTTATATAATATGCTCTACATGGTTGCCATTGTTTTGAAAACACATTTCAATACGTGTTCCCCACTGTTGATGAACACGCATTAGCACAGTTGACGTTATGCTTGTAATGGCGTTGGTGATACGTTCCTTTAGATGATTTATGTCTCGTATCTTTTCCTGATACACCATGGCCTTCAAGTGCCCCCAAAGATAGAAATCAAGGGGGTGAGATCTGGGGATCTGGGAGGCCACTCCACAGGACCACGCCGACCAATCCAAGCATCCGGAAACTGCTGATCCAAATACCGACACACGTGAAGACCATAATTTAAATTTTCCTATGTATGGAAACTTACGGCCCACCCTGTATATATATATATATATATATATATATATAATATATATATATATATATATATATATATATATATATATACAGGGTGGGCAGAAAGTCTGGATCCATAGGAAAATATTTATTTTAATACATAAATTACAACAAATGGTAAATACTTAAAATGAATATCAACTTTAACTCGTAAATGCGTATCCGTGATACTGTACAGTAGTTCGTACTCCATTATAAATACTCAAATACTTTTTTTTTTCAGCCCAGAAATGGCTTCGAATCTAACAACAGAAGACCGGGTAGAACTTGTGCTCATGTACGCAAGACAGGGCACTACACACAGAGAAGTTGCTACCGAATTCAATAGAAATCATCCTGATAAGCATCCAGTAACACATGCGACTGTTGGCAAGTTGTTTAAACGTTTCAAAGAAACAGGAAGTGTACATGATTGACGGCGTTCTGGTCTTCCAAAAACTGCAACTGATGAAAATACCTCTGCAATGGTATGTGAAACTTTAACGAATAGTCCAGTAAAGTCAACAAGAAGATTATCAAATGAAACACGCATCTCGAGAACGTCAATTCGAAGAATTATTAAAAATCATAAATTCCATCCCTAAGTGTCTCGATGTCAGAGGCCGCCAATTTGAGCATTTGTTATAATTTTTTGTTTATACTGGAGTACGAACCACTGTACAGTATCACGGATACGCATTTACGAGTTAAAGTTGATATTCATTTTAAGTATTTACCATATATATATATATATATATATACACTAAACCTTCGTCCAGCGCGAATTTGCTTATACACGGAAAAATAAATGCAAACAATTATTTGCCGAAAGCGGAAAATTTGATTATACACGGTCCGCCAAACACGCTTTAATACAGTAGTACTGTACGCGTGCCAATGCGCGCTCTAGTGTTTTCTCCTACACTCTCCAACACTCCCGCATCTCCCTCCCTCTCGCGTCACCCCTCAAATCACCCTTTGTCTCAGTCCCGCTACCGCGTTAAGTTCATTGAAGTTGTGTTGGATTGTTTTTGTCGTATTTTGCCGTTGCTTTGTTATTACCCTTAGACAGCAGTATGGCACCAAAACGTAAAGCATCTGCAAGTGGTAGTGAAGAGAAGAAAAGTCGTAAGGTTATGGTATTAGCCGAAAAAATAAAGATTTTAGATAAGTTGCATGGTGGTATGAGCATACCATTACTTGGCCGCGAGTATCACGTGAATGAGTCTACCATACGCACCATCCGAAAGAGTGAAGAAAAGATGCGTGCTATTTTCATTTAATATAGTTTTATTTATCATATGTAAATATCATTATGTTTATGATTTTATTATGTTCTTATTTCATATACAATATAGGTAGGGAAATTTATTTGTGTGAATAAAAAATTTAAGTATTAATCAGGGCTGTGGAGTCGGTGATAAAATTTGCCGACTCCGACTCCGACTCCAAAAATTTTAACATTCCGACTCCGACTCCAGAAATCTGACTTGTATAATTACGACTCCGACTCCGATGGAATGTTAAGGCCAAATTGATTACGATTAGCTTTATTAGGCCAATGGAGATTCATAAACAAGGCATTTCGTCACCACCACATGACTCATCAGGTTACTTAGTGGCTGTAACTATGCCTTAATGGCTTTTTTTTCTTTTATTCAAAAATTACAATAAATCCCAAAATACAAGCTGATTGAAGCTTAAACAAAATAAGCTTATTATTGGTTTAGCAAATTAATAAGATGTTGTCCGGACAACTGCCCCCTGGACAACCGCCCCCCGGACAATTGCCCCCCGACAACCGCCCCCCGGACAATTGCCCCCGGATTATTGCCCCCCATAAGTAAATAAAAATTAAATAGAAATTAAATTTACGTTTAAAAAATGGCAAGCTAAACAATATTTAACAACATTATTGCCAATTCTTGCTTAATTTTGCTTGTAGCCTGAAAAAAATTATATTTAAAAAGTTAGCAATATTTAACAAAATTTTTTCCAATTATTGCTTACTTATTTATAATAAAATTATGAAGTTTAGCTACTTAATTTTATTTAAACAGTTGGCAAGACTTATTGTATTTCATATATACTATGGATTAATTAATTATATTTAAACAGTTGGCAATACTTATTGAAAGGTCGTTTTGAAAAGCATAGTTGGTGTGTGGTTAGGCTAGGTTAGGTTAGGTTTGTTTTTTATAAATATTAATAAATTTAATTCCTATTTAATTTGTATTTACTTATGGGGGGCATAATCCGGGGGGCGATTGTCCTACGGGGGCAGTTGTCCGGGGGGCGGTTGTCGGGGGGCAATTGTCCGGGGGGCGGTTGTCCGGGGGCAGTTGTCCTAGCACCGTTTTTATTATTATAAACATCCGTAACAAAATGTACTAACCTAAACTGAATTTTTTAATTTCCTTATTATTAATTATGTTAATTAATTAATTATAAGCAACTATATTATATATTATTTATATTTATATATTATTTATATTTATATATTATATATTATTTATATATTATATATTAAAACATTAGGTTAAATCTATTTTATTCATAAAATTGAGCTAGGCCTAGGCCGAGGCTGCTATGGTTATAGTTGAAGGATTTGCACCGACTCCGACTCCATCCAACTATGCACTTCCAACTCCGACTCCGACTCCACTCAAAATTGACCGACTCCGACTCCGACTCCACAGCCCTGGTATTAATGGGAGACTTTACGCGGCCGCGTTCACGTATCCCCATTTATCCCATAAGGTATTAAGTTTGTCCAACGCGGATTTACCTAACGCGCCGTTCTCGAGGAACCTAACCCCCACGTTGGACGAGTGTTTATATATATATATATATATATATATATATAACCTTTGGTTATCTTCCTTCTGAATTGTTCATTCTGACGAAGATCAAGCTTTTCACTCCACCTTAGACCTACAGTTTAACGTGGAATCCGAACCACACCCCACCAGCATCCCAGCGTTTTAACCACTAGGCCACCCAGGGTACCCATTTATCTCCCAACCACTTTTTTTTTATTGTGTGGAAGGATGAACAGCTGGGTTTTGCTGCGCACCGCCTGCCGTCATCGGGTCTCGAACCCGGGGCCGATGGATTCGTAGTCAGCGACGACTAACCACTACACCACCGAGGCGCATATATATATATATATATATATATTATATATATATATATATATATGTGTGTGTGTGTGTGTTTGTCTAAAAATTATATATTTAAAAATACAGCTATATTTCGTTTTTCTCTTCACTGATTTATTAACCGATTTGCATTGTAATGACGTACATTGTACGTCATATTTCGGCAGACTATATTTAGTTGTGCCGCAATGAAGGTTTAATGTTGCGCACCACTTTCAGGCAACATTTACGTAATCCTGCACCATTTTCCGCCCTCAATCAACTCCCTACACGCAATGAATCCATATTTCTCTCCCCTTCTCGTTTTGAAATACGTACAATAATTCAAACTTTAAAAAATAAAAATTGCTGAAATGATATATATATATATATATATATATATATATATATATATATATATATATATATATATATTATATATTAATATATATATATATATATATATATATATATATTCTGGGAAAAAATTCCTGATATAGCTGAGCTTTTCAGTTTCTTCCTGCAGGCGTCTGTCCTGAGTTATTAAAATCTGCCATGGTTACCCAGTTCATAAGAGCGGCGACCGCCTCTTAATTGCCAGTTATAGGCCAATCTCCATCCTTTTAATTCTAAATGAAGTTTTTGAAAAGCTTTTCAAGCGTATTAACGACTATTTTCTAATAAAAGTATCATGCCCCCAATAATACAGAATTATTAAAAATTTAAGTACGTAATTCGGTTATTATGAGTACGATGTTCTCAGTATTTTCAAAATCCTTCGACTATCAGACCACGGCAGACTACTATTTACGGTGAGTAATTATGGTATTAAAAGACCTCCTATTAGATTTCCTACATTTGTAGCTGACTAAAAGAGGTCAAACTGTTCGACGTAACAATACTCCATGCAGAGAAAGCGTGATCGATTCTGGTGTCACACAAAGATCAACACTTGTCCACTTTTGTTCAATTTGTATGTCAGTGATACGCATTATTTTCTTAAGCACAGTTACTCTACGTCTTTCAGTATACTGACAACACGGTCTTAGTTGACAGTTTCGACAATACCACTGATTTAAACCAAAGAGTACAGAATATTCTCAGTCAGTTACATCAGTGGTGCTTCTTTAACCGTCATGTAATTAACGCAACCAAAACAAAATGCATGATTTTCACCACACAACCTTGCATTCAACCTTTCAACCTGAAAATTAATAACATTGGTTTTATCAGGGTTAATTATTGATTGTAAGGTTACATTTACGTCTCGTGTTAATCATCTCAACTCTAATTTAAATCATCTAGTTAGTATTAGTTACGTGATTGATGACTATCTGCCTTTTGAAACTGCTAAGTACTGTATCCGTTTCTCGTTGGTCTATTCTATCATAGTTTAATGTACAGTATCGTTTTCAGAAGTGAACGCTTCCCCGCTAAAATGCACTCGCTTCGAACAAACCAAAACCAAATCGTAAAGCCTCATTTACACGGGGATAAATTTGTTAGTTAACATACTAGCCGACATGTTAACTAACAAATTTACCCCACTGTAAACACTTAACATGGTCAAAAACATATTATCTAACATAGCTTAACTTGTTTTGTGAACGCTCCGGAGCGAAAAACATTTTGTTAATATGACATGGTATGAGCAGAGTTGGAAATGGGCCACCAACTTTGACCCGTCCAGTACCCGTCCCGTGACCCTTGAACTGACCCGTGACCCACCTTCAATAAAACGCTTTCAAAATACATCATAAAGTAAACTGTTTTGAAATACAAAATCTTTATTTTGATACACAAATACAAACTGACAAATACCAGTAAGCTAAGACAAACTGATTTGTAACTATAACAAGTTGTCGACACGTAAAAACATAGGAATTTTTAAAATTTGTCTAGAAATTTGTGCTCCACCTAATCACGGGATTGACCCGCCTTGACTCAGGCGAGTCAACCTCATGACCCGTGACCCACCTCGACCCGTCTTGCATTCACTCCAAGTGACCCGCAGACCCGTGATCCGCTGACCCGTTTCCAACTCTGGTTATGAGGCGATATTGTCATACGCAGGGTTGCCAACCTATTACGATCAAAATTTCGCCAAATTTCGCCATATATATATATATATACTGTATATATATATATACAGGGTGTCCCATAAGTCCGGCATCATAGGAGAAATTCATATTTTCTATTTCTACAAACCATAATTCATATGCTCGGGATGCCAATTTCCGTTCCACCATTCTGTTCAGTGACGAGGCTGTTTGTTATGGAAATGGTGAGGTAAATCGACAAAACACCCGCTACTGGTCTCAAAACAACCCTCAGTGGTATACCTCTTCAAAGGAACAAGGTGCATCTCGGGTGATGGTATGGTGTGGCATTTGGAAGGATCGCATCATAGGCCCCCTTTTTCGATGAACATGTCACTGGAGGCACCTACCTACGTATGCTCAAGGAAGAAGCATTTCCCAGTGTCTTGAACGAAGAAGGAAATTTCCCAACATCCCAACATGGTTCCGGCAAGACGGCGCTCCTGCACATTACAGCACCCAAGTAAGGGAATACCTGTACCAACAATTCCCTGGTCATTGGATAGGACGTCGAGGGCCTGTGGAATGGCCAGCTAGAAGTCCGGATCTCACGCCACTAGATTTTTATCTCTGGGGCCACTTGAAAGCGCTGGTATACGCAGAGAAAATTAGGAGTGTTGAACATTTGTGTATTGAAAATTTGTGTATTGAAAACAATGGTGGACATATTGAGCACGTTCTGTAAATAAAAACTTTTGTTTTGCCTTTTTTATTATTTTTCCTATGATGCCGGACTTATGGGACACCCTGTATATATATATATATATAATATATATATATATGTGTGTGTGTGTGGTGTGTATATATATATATATTTGGCGATACATTTTTCTATTTTTGGCGAAATTTTGTTCGTGATTGGTTGGCAACCCTGCTGTCCACTAGTCAGTTAGCAGACAAATGTTTGTGGCTTTTTGACGTGTGTTCCATAACATTTGTTCCAGTGTAAACGGTGCGCGCAACTGCATGTTAGATAATGTTAGCGAACATGTAAATAACAAGTAAATGCGGCTTAAGAAAGCTTTTTGGAGGAAAACTTTCACATGGCATCAACAAAATTTATGATATGCTGTATTGAAGCTGTATTTAAACTTGAATTGGGAAAGTTAATGTTCTAAGCACCCTTTAATTAAGGACCACTTAGACGATTTTCCTTGTTGCATTAACAAGAAAAAGTAACATTTTGTGGTGCTACTATAGTATGCGGTCTACCTACGATTCGGCGGTCTACCTTTTAATTATAGCTTTTTATCTTGTTTACTAATTACTTGTTTACATCCAATGTCAATCGCCCTTGACGATTGGTTAGATTTAGTCATAAATTTTCGTCAGTTTTAATGAAGATATCATGACTAAACCTAATCATACTATACATAGTAGCACCCATTTTATAATAAGCCTGCTTTCGTTCGAGTTCTAAACTTAAAAGCAGGTTTCTTTTTTTCAGGCCATCTCACACTTCATATTGGAACGGGCTCCCTATAAAATTAAGAGCAATCGACTCTTTAAATCTTGTTTGCAGCAATTATATTTTTGCCTTAAAGGGTATAATGTAGACTGTATTTAGGTGATTGTCTCCTTCCGGTGAGTCTCAGCCATTCTGGACGTTCACAATTCCAGTTTTTTTAATAAATGTTCTTCAGTTTTTTGCGCTAAAATTAAATATTTAAATGGGCATTTAATAACTATTATTTAATACTGTAACTAAAAATATCTCGGATGCTATTTGCAAAAACAGTTGTACAGATTTTTCTAAACCAGGTTTCCCAAACTGTGGGTCGAGACCTCCCTCACCCAGTCAACTCGAGGTTGCGTCTAAAAGAGTTGCTAAAACTTAATTAAGTTAGATAAATAAATTAGGATCAACAAATTTCAAGGTAAATCGTTTTCTTTTTAAGTGGGAGAAAAGTATCTATTTTGCAATTTGCGGATGAAGAGGTCTTTTAAATTTAAATTAAGCAGGCGGTGAGGCGAAAAGATAATGTTGCAGTTTTGCATTTTATCGTATCTCTGGCATATAAATGTTAGATTTATCTGAAGAGAAAGTTGGCTCGTTTTATAAAGTTACGGCCAAATTTCGAATTTCGAATATTTCATCAGTGCCCGTGTACAGCTGCCATTTACGCATTAGCGTGTATTTTGTTATCTTGCCCATTGCCCTTATCTCTGCTTGCTATTTAATGCTTTTAAACTTTTTAACATTGGCTGTAGTGTCTACCCGTTTGGGAAGATGGCCCCATTTAGCCCCAGGCCACTCCTGAATATAAATATGTAATGTCTCCCCATATGGGGAGACAAATGCAAGATAGAAAACTTGGTGAAAAACAGCTGGCAGTCAAAGTGTTCTTTGTTATTATTTGTAACATTAGTAGTAGTATTAGGTTGTTTGGTTGAATGGGGTTAATCTCCTTCGCAATATGTAAGATCATATGACGGAGGGGACCTACGGCTTTACGTGGGATTCAAACCACGGGTCGCTACGTAATCTGGAGGCGGAGGAGGGTCTCCCATTCAATTACTATCCGACCCAATGTCGCTTAACTTCGCTGACCGACGGGAAGCGGTGTAACGAAACTGGCCACGACGTAGTCCTAGTAGTATTAGTAGTAGTGGTTAAAATCATAAAAGTTTAGGGAACCTTATTTGAATGCTGATCTGTCTACCTTCTTTTAATTTATATTCAAACAGAAATATAACGATAACAATCCTAAATATTATTAGAGAAGTAGAAGGACCTCTTTCTTTTTCTCAGTTTTTCTTGAATTAATGAAGAGATATATAATTAGTTTTTCGTAATTGATGCACAATTATCAAAATATAAAATACAGATAAGATATTATTAGGAACCTTAGTTTTTCTCCCGCCCGAATTGTTCATTCTGACGAAGTCAGTCTTGTTGCCCTACCTTAGACCTACAACTTACAACGACCCATCGCGAGTGTTAAAAAATTATGAAGTCCTTGTCCAGACTCAATTTCACGACCTCCCGATGAGCAGCCGAACGTCTTAACTACAAGGCTACCCAGGGTACCCATTTAGTTATCGAGCAATTTTTTTGTACGAGAGGATAAACAGCTGGGTGAGCTGAGCACCGCCTGCCATCGCCGGGAATCGAGCGTGGGACTAGTGGATTCGTAGTCAGTGATGCCAACCACTACGCCACCGAGTTTGATTTTTTTTTTGATAAACCGAACTCGTGATATATGTAAATGTATAATCTCGTGATCATGTCAACAGTTTCGGAGAATATACAGTATGTATGAAGTGTAAACATAATATTATTGAGTTATATCGGAGACTAAAAACAAATTTCTCGCTGTTTTGGATAGTGGATACCCAAATATCACGTACTACAACACTTATTTCAGGACTTCAGCTTATTGCGAGTCGCACCCACAGATCGAAGCATGAAATTTGATGAATTTATTCCCTTGAAATTTTGACTCCCTTTAAGCTGTTCTTATCAATTTATTTCATGATATCATTTATTACCTACAGTTTGAATTTTCAAGGATTTTTTGAGGTAAGTTTACTGGAAATTCACTGAAAGTATATACTTGAGGAAAGAAATTCGTCGGAAAAAATAGTTTCCAAAAGCTTCAAAATTCTAATTAGTATTGATTTCAACAATTTATTTTTTAGCACCCTTCCCCTATCCCCAGAAAAAATACTAAAAAATTACTAGTAATTTAGGGGCTTCTTTTAAAAAAAATGTTGGCCATATTCTTTCTGCGAGTGTAAACTAAAAAATATTTTCTAATAAACTATCCATTAGTGTATAAATAGCTTAGAAGATTAATATCTACGTGAAACACTTTGTATACGACCCAAGTATAGTGCGATGCTGATAAGCATATCATTAGATTAGCTGATAACTTATCATCCCCATTTAGATATTAAGTCCAAGTATTACTTCAAACGAGACTTTCAAACCTTTCTTTAAACTTAAGGATGAAATACTCGCTTGGTTTTCTCATTCGTCTTTCATTTATTAGTATTATAATCAATGTGATCGCACGGCATTGGATATTCACATGAAAATACTCCACTTGCAGTTAATTTGCTAATGAACGCAGGGGGGTAGTTCAGCATTAATTTAAACAGATTCGTACGAAATCCATCTTATGCGTATTGGAGATCATTTCGACCGCGATGATCACTCGGTCAAATAGAGAATTTTAAATAGTTACGAAACTCAACCAATATGATTCATTACTATTGGAAGCTTGTCTCATTTTTTTTAAATAGGCCAAAACTTGAGCGATCACACACCACTTCATAATTTGACTATATATATAGTGATAGATAATTCAGATATAGTTAAGTAGATTTGAATTTATATCAAACAACAACCAGCTGTTCTACTATCCATAAATGAAATTGGTTGGTTGTTCCTGTTTACGTCCTTCACCAGAGGGCGCTGAAACGGCCGGTAGCGCCAACGACCGGGAAAAATAAGTCTCTTCCAAACGAAGAATTGGATTGAGCCAAATACTCGTACCTTCGGTGCAGCGGGCTCGTCCTCCTCATTTCACAGTTTCACAGTCCCTGGCCGAGTTATGGAATTCTTTATTCACGCTCTTGACCAAATTTTATTGTGTACGCATTGATTCCAGTAGGTTCGGGATACACTGTGCCCCATTTACTTTAGACCAGTGTATTCCAACCATTGGAACCTATGTTACAGTCTCGGAAAAAAGTTCGCCTAAAACAATTTGCAAAAAAGCATAAAAAGTTATTATTCAGAAATATTATGTTTTGTTTTAAAAAATTTTATTAGTTACAAAAAATAAAATATCCAAAGAAAAACAATATTAGCAATTTTTTTAATGGAGGGGGAATTTTCTTTCTAGGCGAACTTTTTTCCAAAAGTGTTTCTTAAATTGTTTTCCCCTTTTAGCCAAAACATTAAATGTTATTTCATTGTTTTATGGTTTTGGAACGTTCACTTTTATGTACAGTTTTTGGAACTGACTTTTCTTATCATTTCTTGAAGATTCAATTTTGGTTAGGTTACTCTCGTGATATTGTTCATTAATTATGTTATTTGTAGTTTTTTGTGTTAATTATATCCACAGTCAAATACAGGGTGTGTATAAAGTAACGCGAGTGAAGAGAGAAATCTGATTTGAACTGATTTAAACTAGTTTCATAACGCAAGTTAGAGAGACAAAAATCCGATTTGAACTGGTTTAAACTAGTTTCAACTTGGTTTTTAACTAGTAAACAACATTGAATATATAGTTGTTTTAAAGTAAATGTAATAAATATTACTCGTCCATGTTCACTCGCGTTAATATAATTCAAATCGGATTTGTCTCTTCACTCGCGTTACTTTATACACACCCTGTATATTGCAGTTTATTATAACTGATGATGCATGGTAAAAGTACATGCAAAAGGTTGACAAAAGTAAATAGACACCTTCGATTGTTCCCTAGTTTTTGATTTGAGAATAAAAGCCAATAAATAATAACAGATTTACTGAATCAATATATTTATAATCGTGTTTCTTTCCCCTTTCCATTATGTCCAACTGACACACATTTTGGCATTCTATTGATGAGCTTTGCCATTTGTTCTTGAGAACAATCATCGTGGTGTCAATTTACCTTTATCGACCCACTGTAGAGTAAACTGAAAACTGTACTGTATTGAAATAAATACCAGCACCCTAGCTCAAGTAGGTAGCACCATTTCCCTATTAACGAAGTAGATATACTGAGGTCGGGGGTTCGACTCCTGATGGTGCTGGTAATAGTAGTACAAGATTTAGAGCAATGGGCCACATTAGTTGGCCTGAGGGCTGTGCCAGTTTCTGGCCATCCTCACTTATTAAAGGAATCTCACACAAGAGATGATCAGATTAACTGTTAAGAGATCCCGTTCTTTTGCACGTCTCGTAAAACCAAAACTCCAAGTGAAAATGTGCGAAGAGGAAATCTAGTGTGTAATATAAGAGTGGAATCACAAATCATTGTTAATCAATGAAGGAAGATTGAATTTCTTTTTAAGAAACAAACTTCTTTTGAATCTTCTTCTCACCGATTTCCCAAATGACGTCAAAGTTCGTTATCTCTGACCTCAGTTTATCTTCCAACTTCATTCCATTCTTAAATTTAACTCATTATTTTATTTTTTTAAATATATATCGAAAGATGTAGCCCATATTAATGTACATTTTACAAGGTACAATTTTAATTTTAGAAAATGATAATGTAGGTTAATTTGCACTATATCTTTTCATACACATGGTGGCGCAAAAGTCGCGCATTATGGGAATTTTCAGTGTTGACTATAATATTTTTTTCTTTTAGGTAGGGGATGGCTGCGAAATTAACAATAGACGAGAGGGTGAGCTTGATTTTAATGTATGGAATACCAGGTACAACAAATCGATGAATCGGTACGGAATTTAAATTCTGTACCAATTCATCGATTTGTAGTATCTGGTATTCCATGTATTCCATGCATTAAAACTAAGCTAACCCTCTCGTCTATTGTTAATTTCGCAGCTATCCCCAACCTAAAAGAAAAAAATAATATATTATAGTCAACACTGAAAATTCCTATGATGCGCGACTTTTGCGCCACCCTGTATATTTAAATCAATTAATCATTTTATTTAAGGTTGTGTTGATGAGGAAAGATATTCATAAATGCTGCAGTAAATTATTAAAATAGGTTCACAGCTTTTGTTCTTCTATTTATCATCATTATATGATATATATTTAATAGTAGTGGTTAGCATCGCTGACTACGAATTCACCGACCCCGCGTTCGATTCCTGGCGAAAGCAAGAGGCGCGCAGTTTACCCAGCTGTTCATTCTTCCAGAAAAAATAGGTTGGTAGATAAATGGATACACTGGGTGCCTAGTGGTTAAGACGCTGGATTGCTGATTCGGAGGTTGTAAGATCGAGTCCTGGCAAGGACTTTATAATTTCTGACCACCTGTGGTGGGTCGTGGTTCGAATTCTACGTCAAGCTGTAGAATGTAGATCCAACGTAAAACTAACACACTTATTAAAGTGAACAATTTGGTCGGAAGCAAAGCCTAGGTTATATATATATATATATATATATGGTGTTCTAAAATTACCTTGTAAACTTTATATGTCTGTCGATCAGTAGTCGGATGTTGTGAACAGTGTGTTCAAGTTGAAGGAAGACATTTTGAATACCTAAAATAAACAATTATTGTTGCTGTATTTGAAATAAAATTGTTAAATATCGCATAATTTTTGTTAAGATATTGGGTTCATATAAAAGTTTACTAGGTAATTTTAGAATATATATATATATATATATATATATATATATATATATATATATATATGTGTGTGTGTGTGTGTGTGTGTGTGTGTGTGTGTGCGTGTGTGTGTTTTAATTATTATAATAATAATAAAAAACAAAATATTTTTTCCAAATTAATTGGTTCGCCTGTCAAGTGAAAAAACTTAATGAACCCTGTCAGTTTAAAATGTGAAAAATCACCACCTTCCAAAAGGTAACCGATGTCAATTTTAATGTTTTTTTTTAAATAGAATATTTTAAATCGTGTCAGTAACGACGGATTCCTGTTTAATTTAAGGCATAAACATTTCGTACGAAAGATGTCGCGCATTATTTTAGTCATTATCGCATTAAAGGATAACTGAAAGGTTGGTACGTATTTTAAATCAAGTTAATTATACGCTTTTTCAGGCATCCTTTCGCCGCGGGTTGCCAAAATACGGTTCCAAAATTTGAACCGCAGAGAAAGGTTTAATATTAATAGCAAATTCATTTAAAAAAAAAAAAAAAACTTTTTTATCGTCTCTTGACGTTTGTTGGTGAGAAAAATTTAGTAAATTCAATTTGAATTACAAATTAAGCAAAATTAAATTTAAACAACGGAGCCTTTTACCTTATGTAAAAGTTTTGTTATGAAACCACTGAACCTAATTATATATGGGTGTTTGGGCTACGTCGTGGCCAATGTCGTAACACCGCTTCCCGGAGATCAGCTAAGTTAAGCGACATTGGGTCTGGGTAGTAGTTGGATGGGAGACCGTCCTCCGCGCCCAGATTATGTAGCGACCCGTGGTTCCGATCCCACGTAAAGCTGTACGTCCCCTCCATCATATGACCTTAGATGTTGCGAAGGAGGTTAAACAACCCCAATAAAAAAAATATATATAATAATACAAAAACTTTATTCAGAAAAGAATACAAGTAACAGAATTTTACAATATTTTTCAATATTTTTTGTACAATTTAAATATTTCATATGGCATTAATACTTATATTCACAGTATTCTAATCTGAATATGCCGTTGGAAGCATGGGAGCTTTTTAGACAAAATTAATGGGATTTAGTTTATTTATTAATATTACTTGCCATTTGCACTTCTTTTATATAATACCATAATAATCAAAATAACAACAACAATAATAAACACAAGATAAAAGATTTACAAAATTTTGCATAATCTTTAAATTAAGTGATTTATTGTATATTTAGTAGAAAATAATGATTCTTAATAAAAAATAAAAAAAGGATGAGTTATGGAATTAAAAGTGCTTAATGAAATTAGCATATTTTAGATAGTTAGTTATAAAATGGGAGCTTAAGTACTATGGTAATAATGGCGGTAGTGAACTTATACATCAGTAGGAGCTAATGAAACACTTCTTTAGTAATGAAGCCTGCCTGATATGCGTTGGAATTGCGTTCCATACATCTGCTCCTTTGAAAGAGTGTATTTCTTGCAGTTTCCATTGTATACAGTAGTTTGGTTTGTAATATACAAACTTTGAATATAAAATCCCTGGACAGTCTGGTGTTCTAACGATGGTGTCTTTGGTCGGGGGTGATTGCTCTTTGAATGGGTGATGTATGTTGATTTTTTATTGATAACTTCCGACGTATTGACAGAAACATTGAATTTGTACGAGTATAAGTCATTCAATTTTAAAATATTTAGCGCTTTAAACATTGGGGAAGTGTGACTTTGTCTGTTGTTGTTATTATTCGAGAGAATTTGCAGACCTTTTTTATGACTGACTTCCAAAGGATGTTTCTTATATTTTTTTGAGCTACCTCATGTTGCAGTGCAATATAATGAATGTGGGTAGATGAAGAAATAATACAGGGTAAGGAGTGCGTTTTGAGGAAGTCTCTTTTTTTTCAGTTTAAATAATATGAATAGAAATCTTGATATTTTGGATTTGATATATTGTACATGACTTTTGAAATTTAATATTTCGTCTGAATTAATCCAAGCACTTTAACCTCATTCACCCTTGTAAGAGAAGTATTCCCTATTTTTATTTGATAGTCTGTATTTATATGTTTTGTGGTAATAATCATGTAAGATGACTTTCTCAATTACGTTCAATGAAAGTTCATTGGCACAAATTCATTTATACACCTGCTCCAATTGCCTGTTCGTTTCATTTATCAGAAAGTCTGCGTTATGATGGGAAGAAGTAAGTGTGGTATCATCTGCATACTGTACGTAATTTAATGTGGTTGAGAGATGAAATTCGTTGATGTGAATTAAGATCACTATAAGAATTTCCGTCTTTTGTGAGGGGAGGACAAGAGATTTTGTTTTCACCTTTTTTGTGTTTATTAAATCTTTCAGAGTGTTCCATAGCTTTTTGAGATTGGATTTTTGTTCATCAATTTTTGGACAATAATGATCAGCTTTTGCTTTTTTAATGACTGCATTAAGTCGGTTGCAGTAATTCGTGTATGTCTGTTCGGTAATAATATCAGTTTTTCATAATTTAAAGAGAGTATGCTCGCGCTTAATACTCACAATGTGTTGGGGTGATCCATTGGCTGTTGTATTTAGCTTTAGATATTACTTTTGATTTAAACGAAAGTTTGTGTTGAATAGATCCATTAGTGTGCTGGAAAATGCTTGAAATTTTGTTCCACTGTCACAGTTACTTTCGGTTATTCCAGTCCCGTTAAAAGCTGTTATTTTTCTCAGGAATTTTAGTTTGTCATTAATGCTGTAAGATCTATAGTCAACTTTTATATTTTCCCGTGTTGAGAAATGGGTGATTAGCATGTTTATGTAGGCGAGTGTTCTGTGATATTTAATATAATTATACCTGAAATGCAGTGAAGCGGAGACCGCATCCAGATCTGACCAAACAGATTCGATTTTCTAATGTCACTGTGAAGTGTAGTTGGCTTTGCAATATCTAATTTAAAACCACTTGCAGTCATGATGTACAAATGAAGCTCGCGTTATTATTTGAATGTTCTTTTGTGAGATCAATATTTAAATCTGCAGTGTTACCGATATTATTGGAGGTTAGAATTCTATCGATATTTGTAACGAAAGTGGTACGTTACCAGCTGGTGGTCGTTAGGTGTCTAAAATTGAATATTGAATGTTATGAATATACATTTCAACTGCGAGTGTTTCTGAGGTATTGCTTATGCTTGTCATTTCTTCGATACTTTTACTCTTGTAGTTTGAGTCTACAAATATACTCATACCTCCTCCCCTATTATTAACCCTACATACATGGTAGCTCGTGTACTCTGGAATGTTGAAAAAAATATGTTATTTTCATTTAATTTGGTTTCAGTAAATATAATGCACGTGAATTTATGTTGTAATAATTTTAGGTTAGTTGTCAATTCGTCAAAGTGGTTTGAGAGACTGCGAATGTTTAAGTGTAGGAAAGACAAGTTGCCATTGTTGTATTTCTTGTTTAAAAAGTTGTCTACTGGGATATACTGTAGTCTGAGTTGATTACGTTTTCAGATTCACTTAATTTCATTTAGTGTTGAAAGTATTTTGAAGTGTTGATCATGATGTAAAAATTGGGGTAATACGGTAATAGAAGTAATTAAAGGTAAATACCGTTTTATATATATATATAAAACGGTATACGCAAAAAAATAAAAAAGCAGTTGTGAAGAAAGAACGTAGGTAAGAATGTAATATTATATATGTGATCCACAATGAGAGTGTAGAGTTGAAAGTTAGAAAATTATACAATTATAAAAGTTTAAACTTAAAAATTATATCATTATAAAATTATGATTTTTTTAAAATTTAATTATTATTATTATATATAAGAGTAATTATATATAATAATAATGATACATAATGATAGGTTTACTTAACACACGGGTTATGCCGATGGCAATTCTATTTGTAGATGCTGCCGAAAGTTGTCGAAATCATGTTGAATATGAATCGACACTCTTTGTCCTTCTTTGGACTCGGGGGGCATATATTAATTGATCTCGTACATAACAAGAATAAATTATTTTTTCTTTTTTGAGTTTTAATAATAATTAATTTGTCAAAAGTTTCTTTTCTGTATTCACAGAGTGATTCATTAATAATATATTTGGGTTGATTTTTATCATCGAACTTCTTATTTCTGATTTTCAGAGTCGGTCACTCAATTTGAATTTTATAATTCTCTTCGTCAGCGTCATAATTATTTTTACCAACTCGATGCGTTTTTACGTAATGACATTTTACGGAATGTTTATACGGAGGTTTTCTCTTACGGCACCTCTGCCAATTTCGGTAAGGTTTTCACTCGGGAACCTTGTGGAACTCCGGTCCTCCAGAAGTATAGGTCTTTATGCGGTCCCGTTTAACTTTTCACTCCCCTTCGCTCGATTATGGAGTCCAAGTTCTAAAGTAGATTCTCTCATTAAACGCGTTTATGCGCTGTTTTAATTTACTGTTCTCTTCTTCTAATTCGTTTATTGTTCCATTCTTTTCTGCCACGCAGTTTAGGATAAAAGAGAGGTACTATTCCATAAATAAAGCTAGTTGTTTATTTTCACCGGTAAACGCCTGGCATTCCCGCCGTTTGGTTGTATTGCAATTCTCCAATTCGTTGAAGGAGAGAGACCTCTTCCGAGAAAGGGGAAGCAGCTCTTGATGCGGAGAGAAGGCATACCTCTCTCCATATCCCGTTCCCTCATGGAGACTCGTGGAGATAAGGGAATGGGGAACGCCATTTTGTTGTTGTTGTTGTTGGTGGTGCAATATAAAGCTTTTATCCTGTGCAGCCGTCCATTCTTTCTTATCTGTCGATAAAAAATACATTATTTATTGCTTATAGAAATTCGTTAAAAAGAAATTCTTATCGCTCATTGTTGCTTACTTCATTATTTTATTTTTTTTTATTATTTTCTCTTTTAGTGTACCGTCGTCTAATTTTTTTTTTATATTTTCCATTGTGGGCTATTTGAAGTCGGTTTGAAGTTTAAATTATGGTTTTTATATACACTGTAAAAACGTAAGTAAATTGCATGTAATAATAATTACCTCATCATTCATTTAATAATTCGATGAAAATTGTTTGTTTGCTTGAACGCTTAGAAAATTTTATGGAAGACGGGCATGCGACCCTCCATGATGAACGTTTATATAAAAAAAAAATTAGCTTGGAAGATGACTAAATACATAGTTTTGAACTCGATGACGTTTTCAAGGTCTTTTTCTTTGATAAAGTAGTAATTTGTTTCATATGTAGGGCTGGATCTCCGTATCTTGAATGGAAGAGGGAAAGCCTTATACTTTACTCCCGATAAGGTTATTTGTGCCTCTACAGTTCTCAGGTTAGGGTTTCACACCCCCATACCACCTTCCTGATCCATGCTCAAATGGAGACAGGGAAAATTCATATTTTGGTTTGTCCGTATGTATGTATGTATGTATGTATGTATGTATTTATGTATTTATTTATTTATTTATTTATTTATTTATGTATTTAATACACTGTACTGATATACTATCCCATGCACAAAAAAAAATACCTTGTCACAATGATGAAAGACATTTTAACGATTTGCCAACGAATGCAAGCTGTTAATCCAGTCACGTTACAATTCTAGTGCTGAAAGCTAGAAGGGCCAATGTAAAAATTTTGCATTTTGAGAAAAACGCGATTGAAAGTTTCTTTCTGTAATCAAAATTCAACTTTTATTAGCAAACATTCCTTTTTCAGTAAATTGCACACATATGCACTCATTTGATGCCTTTTTCAAAATCATGTTGCTTGTTTTGGCTTTAAAAAATTCATTCTTCATTATTCATCTTCATCCACATCATCTTCGCTCAGGACATTGGCTCATTGCGGTGCACCTAATAATTTGATGACATTGGCCCTTGTAGCACTGAAAGAGCAGCTGATTTCGAGTGTAGCCCTACCCTTATCTAAAAAAAAAGGATTTTTTTTACATTGGCTCTTCTAGCATTCAGCTCTAAAATTGTACGAGTGGTTTTAGTTTATGTGAAAAATGGGCGTGGTTATCGGAAGCATAGCACGGTTGAATTAGCCATTTGGGTTGGTTGATGGTTGGATTGGTTGACAACTTGTAAAAAGAAATATGCATTTGGTCGTAGTCGCAAAGTGTTTGCGCGCGGAACAATACAACAAATTCTGTTTATTCCAAATTTTTTTTAGTTTCGCAAATGCTCCTATTTGTTTTCCTGCTTGTAATGTTTGCTTTCATAACAGATTGTAGGCCAGCTCGTATTCCGCTCATAGAGTTTTCTTTCGAATAAAAACATGAAACCTTTCTTAACCATAATTCATACATTTCCTTTTTCCGCTGCATCTCATAATTGAGAAATGAACGAATCTCCAGGAAACAATCTTTTTAATTTAGTGCTTTAAATGCAGGAAAAAACATAATAATGAATTCATCAAAGAATTCTTGTAATGAATATGCACAACAACCCTAATATACTGTATATCTATATAGTTGACAAAGTAAATAGACTCAGCGATGATTGACGTCAAAAACAAATGGCAAAGGGCATCAACAGAATGCCAGAACGTGTTTCAGCTTTACATAATGGAAAGGAGGAAGCAACTCCATTTTAAATATAGTGACTCAATAAACCTGTTATTATTTATTAACTTTTATCATCAGATCAAAAACTATAAAAAAAAAAAAGGTGTCAGTTTACTTTTGTCAATCATCCGTATTTTTTTTTATGCAGCAAGAAAAAAAATGTGTGTGTGTGTGTGTATATATATACACTAGTGATGTAGCGGATGTCATTTTTTTCACATCCGCGGATGCGGATGCGGATGAGGATGTTTGATTTCAACATCCGCGGATGCGGATGCGGATGTCTACATTTTCGTTATTTTTTAGGATATATTCGAGATTTGTTGTGTTTAACGTATATAATATAATAAGTTATTATATAGAGAGAGCTGTAGCTATAATGTAGTATAATTGATTAATTGTACAATAATTGCTGTACTTTTCTCTGAACATATAAAATAATATCAAGCATCTAACTAATATAGAAATCAATTAGTGAATTCGTCTGCAAATAAATTCGTTATATTTTGTTGAGTTTCAGCCACAATTAGAAACCATAATTGTGTTACCAGGATGCGGGACGTGAACCCAACTCAAATGCACCCCACCGACCTCTTTCCCCAACCTCCACCCTTATAGAAAGATATCTTTAATTAGCTTGATAACTCTTTAATTAAGTTTAAAGTTTATTAGGCATATTTATAAATGAGTAATTAAAATAAAGTAAACTAAGATGTTCATCGTTTAATGTTCAAACTTAATTATAAGAAGGTTATGCTTAAGGAACATTAATTTTTCTGCCTTTTCTGCTGCCAGTCTGTTTCTCTTTTCATCATATATTAATCCAGCACTGCTAAATAATCTCTCGCTTGGTACGTTTGTTGGAGGACAGGCTAAATGTTTCCTCGCAAGTTTACTCAAGTATGGATAGATATTCTGCGTATTTTTCCACCAACTAATAGGATTGTCACATGCAGCCAGGCGTTTTTCTTGGTGATAGCTCTCGATCATTTTTACTACATCTTTTGACATCGCGTAGGTCTCGTCATTGCTGCTTGACTCAAGAAACTGAGAGACAGATTCTGTGATAGATTTGCTTGTTGAAGGTGTTGGTTCTGTCACTGAAACTTTTATTCTTTTGGTGGGTGGCGAAGCGACAGATTCAAGAGATTGAAGCTCTTCAACTGCTTTGCCAAGTGATGATTTAACTCGTTCTAATGTACTAGGTGAAAATAACTTAGCTTTGTAACGTGGATCTAAGTAGGTTGCAAGAGAGTAACTTCATACAAGAACAGCCTCTCGTCTTGTCGCTTGCATCACTTTTGCGCACAATGAACTAGTTCTATTAATATAGTAGAATTTTATAATTTCCGCTTATTAATGACATTTTATCTCAACGGTCCACATCCGCACGACATCCGCAGTCCAAAGTGCGGATGCGGATGCGAGAAAATGTGCGGATGTTCCGCGGATGCGGATGCGGATGTGACCTACATCACTAATATACACACACAGGTATATATATATACTGTATATAATATATATATATATATATATATATATATATATATATATATATATATATATATACACACCGGTATATATATATATATATATATATATATATATATAATATATTATATTAATGAATAAAACCACGAAGGAAAGGACACAGTGGTGCTCAAGCGCTTTCGTCTAATGACATCCTCAGGAACACGAAAGCGCTTGAGCACCACTGTGTTTTTTCCTTCGTGGTTTTATTCATCATAAATATTTTTCACGTGTTACTTTCGTGAAATAATTTTCATATATATAATATATATATATATATATATATATATATATATATATATATATATATAAAGACAAGAGGTACGACTCTCAACATTTATTGGCCAAACGTTTCGGTCCACTCAGGGGCCATCTTCAGTGACTAAATGAAAGCATAAAAAAGTCAATAATATAACTAAAGAAACAAAAGTAATAAAAAATGTAAGATAAATATACTGCGCATCAGGAGTGGCCAAAACGTCGATCGCGATCTACCAGTAGATCGCAGAGCAATTTTTAGTAGATCGCAGAATGACCAGTAGTTTAGCCTAGCAACAGAAACCTTACAGTTCACAATACTAACGAGCACACGACCCGACCGCTACTACCAAAAATTAGCGTTCTTTATGTTATCACCTCCATTATCGGTAGCAACATTTATTTGTTTTATCTTTGTGTTTACCAGTCATTTAACAAAAAATAACAAAGTTTAACTTTAGTAATTGTGAGATATTTAATTAATGTCAGAAAATGATACCGGTAACTTTAATTTCTGCCAAAATTTCATACCGCGGTAAGCTGAGCTGTTATGAGTATGTGTCACTTAAGTGACGGGTCAGTCACTTGGAATAATCGGTGGTGAAGGTCAGTCTCCAGTCCAATTGCATTAACACCGTTAAAATGAGTGCTGGACCAAGTGCCAAGAAACAAAAAAATTACAACTTTCACAATGAGTGGGAGACGGCATATTTTTTCACGATGAAAAATTCCAAATGTGTGTGTTTATTTTGCCATGCATGTGTCGCTTTCGTCAAAAAGGGGAATTTAGAGAGGCATTTTAAAACTATTCACAAGCGGTATGACAGTGATTTCCCAGCTGAAAGTGAACTACGTAAAATAAAAGTCAATGAACTTAAGTCTCAACTTACTGCGCAGCAGTCTATCTTTACAGGGTCTAGCACAAAATCGAAAGCAACAACGATTGCGTCATTTCGGGTGAGCCGTGTACTTGCGAAACACAAGAAACCTTTTCAGGATGGAGAAATATTCAAAGAAGCATTTACAGAGGCAGCAGAGTCGTTGTTTCAGAATTTCAGTAATAAATCGGAAATATTGTCTGCTATTAACCAGCTTCAGCTATCCAGAAACACTGTGATGCGGTGTTGTGAAGTAATGGATGAGAATTTGGTGGAACAACTGAAGAAAGACATACATGACTGCGTGTTCCTTTCACTCGACAGATGTGATCGACACATCACAGTTATGCATTTTTATTAGAATCATGTTTAAAGATATGACTGCCAAAGAAGAACTGCTTAAAATCTTACCTTTAAGAAGGAAAACTAGAGGTGAGGACATTTTTCATGCATTCAGTGAGTTTGTTAACGACACAATTCCCACTTCACAAGCTTGTGAGCATAACAACTGACGGATCACCTGCTATGACTGGCCGCTCCAATGGGTTCATCGCCCTGTGCAAAAGTGACAAAAGGTTTCCAAACTTCTTTAATTATCACTGCATAATTCACCAACAAGCATTGTGTGGTAAAATGTTGAATATTAAAGAAATTATGGATATTTCCCATAAGAGTGTGTTCTATTCGGGCGAGAAGTCTACAAAGGCGTCTCTTCCGGTCTCAGCTAGAAGAAAATACAAGATTTCTACTTACCATAGGTAATTAGTTTGTCCCGTAAAAGAAATAACTGCAGTTCTTCCAGATTCATAGTGGTTTCAGCAGGATGGAGCACCTCCACACATTGCTTGTGAAACTCGTAACTTTTTAAGGAAGCAATTTTCTGGGCGACTAATCTCCCTTCATGAACCACTGGAATGGTCCCCATACTCACCTGATCTCACACCCTCTGACTTCTTTTTGGGGGGTTTCATAAAAGACAGGATCTATTTTACCACTTGAAGACCTAAAGATCAAAGTGTATGAAGTAATCAAAACATCCCAGCTGAGCTATTTCCAAAAATTATGTCAAACATTTGTTTAAGGTTGAATATTGTGTTAGAAAAAATGGCGATTACACTGAACATATTATTTAATTAAAGTTAATAAACTGCTGTGTTTTACGTACCTATTGCGTTTGCCTTTGTGTCTAGATTCCTTTTTTTAGCTTAGAACATTTATTTAGAAATAGGAACATTTTGGGGGGGGGGGACACCATAATATATGGGATTGAACTCAGAATGGTCCCCTGAGGTTTTTTCATGATAAACACAGACCACGCATGGAACAAGGAACTCTTCTGGGAAAATTAAATCGACAATAGTCCGCACTATAGTGGATTTAATTTTCCCAGAAGAGTTCCTTGTTCCATGCACGGTCTGTGTGTATCGTATATATATATATATATATATATATATATATAGTTTACATGGATGAGTATAATTTCATTACTAAATACAGATGCTTCATATAGCTGTTAGCTGTAAACTGCCTTTAGCAGGCGTACACGCTTTACAGGCTGAAATCTACTAGTTAAATATGTAATTATCATTTTTTCTAAATTTTTATAAAAGACTTGCAAAAACTAAAGGGAACTTACAAACTAGGACATACTGTGCCGTATTTTAACATTTAAATGCATAAATTTTTATAAATCCTACACATTTTTATAAGATACTTAAAACTGAACATTTAAATACATAAGCTTTATAAATTTTATAAATTCTACAATTTTTTACGAGATACTTAAAAAGTGAAAGGAACTTATAGACTAGACACATACATAAGAACCTTAATACAAAGAATAATGAAACCAGTATGAATGTGACGTAAAAAGTGTTTGGAGAAATTATTAGAAGGATACTGAGAATTTTATTGACGACGAAAGCAATTAAGTAATAATAAATAGGAGTATAACAGTAACTTTAGAATTTAAATTGTAATCGCTTTATGAAAGATTAGGGAGCACTGACCTGATTTTCATCCTTTTTTTTATGCAGGAAGGGAGGGCAGGGCGAACGCCCGCAAAAGTACCCCCCCCCCCATCCTATTGAAAGAGAATAAGAGAACCAAAATCAAGGTCCACAGTTTTCGAGATATCTGAACACGCTGCGTTTAAAAGATTGGAGGTCATAGACAGGGGGAAAGATGGATTAAGGAAGATTGTTTCAGAATTGACCGATTGAGTAGATGAAAGATTAAGAATACCGGTTAACTCTTGCGTTAGAGAGTTGGACAGAAAAGGGATGAGAATGTGTCGAAAGTCTGGTACTGCAAGCTCTCCTTAAAGGAGGAGGCATGCAATTAAGAGTTCGGAAGAGCAGTGTCCTTTATAATAACGATAGTAAAGAGAGAGTGAGGCAACACTGCGGCGAGGAGAGAGGGATTGGAGATAGTCAGTAAGAGGCGGGGAATTGATGAGCTGAAAAGCCTTTGATTCTACCATTCAAGAGAGCTGTGTGCGTTGATCCACCTCACACGCGAGAAGCGTACTCCATACAGGGGCGGACAAGACCCCTGTACAGAGACAGCAACTGAGACGGTTAGAAAGAGGTGGAATGTTCCATAATTCCACAGCTAAAAGAGTATAGTTTGCCTTTGGGATATATTCACTCTCCGTAGACCTTGTTGATGTTCATGGTGTATTTGATTGTCTACTGTATCCTCGATTAATATCAGGGCAAATTGTTTTGTATAAATGAATATGAGAGAGCACATCTATACTTCAAATACGCCCTTAAATTTTAATATACGCACTTGCTTGTTCCTTAAAAATTTCTAATATATGAACATAATAATCATTCTTATTTACTTTTCTAATAATTCTTTTTTGATTTATGATTAAAGGGTTAATGATGTAATCGCATCCACTTCCAGATGCAGTAATGTTGTATGCGAGATGTGGATAGGGGATAGAGTAGAGAAAAGTATAGCGATTTAAGTGTATTTGTGTTGTTTGTGTGAAAGAAATGTAATTTTGATAAAATAAACGAGAATTTCGATATTTTATAACCTATGTTTTCAATATGTTGACGAAAGGATAGTTTATCATGAAGCCAAACTCCTAGTATTTTTCTTTCACTGACACGCGATATCATGTGCAAATCAATAATAATATTGGAGTGTGGTATTAATTTCTTTTTTGTGATTAGCAGGAAGTTTGTTTTATTTTTATTTAAGGATAATTTATTGGCTTTCAGCCTTTCCTGTTATGAGAGTTGTGAAAGTAATTTATATAGATCAGAAGCAGTAGGAGGTCCAAAATGGTTCCTTGTGGTACTCCATATGTATTTTTTGTTTGGCGGTGATATTATTATTTTGTTTGATGTACTGACCCAATTTAACGTAACGTTCCTTATGTCATAAGGTAGCCAAATAATTATTTAGATGATTGGCTGTATATAATGGTTGTTATAAATAGTATTATTTGCAGTTATATTTGCGGGAAAACAATTTTGTGTTTTCTTCCAATGTAAAGCTTCATTGATAAGTTCCTATTGTTTCTTAGAATCGTGTTTGTATTACTTGAATTTGTTGCTGTAGTACTCTGATTTTGCCTTAATTAGGTTATTTAATCTGTTTCTGTAATTGGTGTATATTTCTTCAGGCATTGCATAACTTTTTAACGTGTTTTTAGATTAAATGTTTTTGCCGGATGGCTTGTAGGAGAGGTTTATGAAGCCATGGTTTACTTTGCCTTTAATGAGTCGAGTTTATAATAGTCACAGAACAGAATTCGTTGGATACCTCATATCGTGCATAATGCTGCTCCAGAAATTACCAAAAACAAAATATTAGTTTCCCAAACAAAACACCGCTTTAACACAAGCTAATCAAACGCGTACATCAGAAAACCGAATTATATTTTAGATTGTGCGGCTAGATCCTTATCCTCCACAGGACCACCTCTGGAATTCACTTGATCAAGAGATAAAACAATCTAAAACATTAAAAATCTTCCAAAGGAAACTAAAAGATAAATTCATCAAATCATACAAGCCATAACTCTGTATCCCCTGTCTTATTTTCATAACAGAATTAAACTATATTCCTGTATACTCTCGTTGCTGTCATAATAAATTAATCTATATTTCTCTATAGCAATACAGAAAATAATAATAACCGGTAAAATAAAACCAAATATGAGCAAGGTTAAGGCATCGAAGGTTGTTAAGATACACAATTACCTCCTAGTAAGGTAATTAATATCAAATTTTGATATTTAATTATGTAATTATTTAATATTTAATTATTTTTTAGCGTCTAATATCCCAATAAATGTCCCATGTGTAATATCCCACATATCCCAATTTGTAGTTATGTGAATGTGTAATCTTAGCTGAATACTGTATGTATACTGTACACTATGTTTTTCTAAACACATGTTTCTAACTTACAACAGATACTCTCCATGTACTTTTCTATCTCTATCTCTATATCTTTAAAACTAGTGTATATAACTTCGCTACTCTGCATTATCTAGTAAAATTTACCATACAACTCTATTCTGCCAATAAAGCATAAAATTTGCTTGTTAATGGTGTAGTTCTATGCTGTATAAGTACTATATATGAAGGCATTACCATCCTATTTATCTGAACGTATAATGGGCATGTATGTATATATGTATGCGAGTGCGTATTTATGGGTACCTGCCTATGTACATGCGTCTGTATGTATGTAATGTATAGGCATATGTATGTCTATGTTTGTGTATCTATATATATACACACATGTATGTATGTGTATATACAGTAGATATGATATGTCACATATACATGTATGTATGCATGCTTGCTTCCTGCAGCACCTGGTCTGCATCATCAACACGCATAAATACAATAATAAATTTTACTATTGATAATTATTATTGTTGTCCATATTTATTATCCATAGCAACAATGGAGAAATAATGATATAATAGTAAATATGAAAGGATTCTCATTTTAAAACCTATAGTAATGAACACTAGATTATACTCGTATTATCATCAGTTATTAATATTGGGTGACATACTGGTGTGGACCCCCACTTTTTTCACACCAACAAAAATCTAAACATGTTTAAAGTCTTGGATGCTAACCAGAGAGGCGTGTTTACATCAAACGCTTTTCATTTGGGGTAGCGAAGAGTGGGAATAGAGGTAGGTTACGTAATGGGATAGGAAAAGTGATGGGAAATAAGGAATGTAGGTGGAGGTGAGAGTGTGATAGGAATTGGAGTGCGGGGTTGGGCAAGAATAGGGAGTGGATGAGGTTGGAGACTAAGATAAGGGTATGTAAGTAAAAAAAAAATATATATACTGTGTATATACAGGGTGGCCCAAACAAAATGGCACCAATTTTGGGAAGTGATATCTCAATAACCATTGCAGCTAGGGACTTAAAAAAACAACCAAATGAAAGATAATTATTTTCTCTTAAATACTTATTATATGGCTTGATGGTTATAAGCCCATATAATGCCCAAAATTGGCTTCCAAAAAAAATATACAAAAAAAAGTTGCGCATTTATATTTATTCCTTTTAAGTTAAACCTAATTTTCAGTAAATGGCTCAATCTGCCCTCCATTATGGTCAACCACAGCCTGTAATCTCGCCCTCCATTTTGAAATTGCCTTTGAGATCGTCACTTGTGAGAGATTTTCCCATGCAGCCTGAATTCGTTCACGAAGATGGTTCACATCACGGATTTTCTGACCATGGTAGACTTCTCTCTCTAAGGCAGACCACACAAAGTAGTCAATGGGGTTTAGATCTGGGCTGCATGGTGGCCAATTATTTGGTTCGATAAAACCAGGACAATTATTATTGAGAAATGTTATTGTTTCCTTGGCTGTATGAGATGGGGCTCCATCTTGCATGAACACAAAATCAGTGCTCGTCTCCTTGATCTCTGACAACATTGGAGACAAAATGTCATTACAGTAGTAAATTGAGTTAATTTTAACGCCTCGCTGAAAAAAAATGATGGATGTTTTTTCTCAGATCTGAAAAGTGTTTTTTTTCACGCAAAAGTCGTTTTGGGTCAACATGAGTTTTTGTCGCCACTGCTGCACGAACCCGATCATTTTGGGTATTTCGACCGTAAATCGTTTCTCATCAGAAAACCAAATTTCTTTCACAGACTCATTTGACCGAAATCTTCGCAATAGATTTTTACATCGATGGAAACGTCTTTCTTTCACAGGCTCCGATAAAGCAGTAACCTTCACCCTCTTAAATGTTTTCAACCCAAGATCTTTTCGAATTATTCGCTGTACTGATGAACGCGAAATCCCGGTTTCTTTCGCAACTTCGCGTTCACTTTTACTTGTTCCCGGTTGTTCCTCTTGACTTAAAACCATTTCATTTACTTTTTCAATGTTTTCTGGCGTTCTAATACTTTTTGGTCGACCACTTCCCGGACGCCGTTAACTGCTGCCGGTTTCTTTAAGTTTTTGTAAAAAATGTGCCACAGTTCTTTTTTTCCAATTTCTATTTGGCAATTCTTAAAGGATTCTGTTTAATGAATATCCTTTTTCTTCACGTAGTGCTTGTATAATGTTCTTATCAGATTCTCTCAATCCCATCTTGAGGGGGTCTGGAATAGAAAAATTTCATTTAAAATTAGGATCAAGGAATAAATATAAATGCGCAACTTTTTTTTGTATATTTTTTTGGGGAAGCCAATTTTTGGCATTATATGGGCTTATAACCATCAAGCCATAGCATAAGTATTTAAAGAGAAAAGAATTATCTTTCATTTGGTTGTTTTTTTAAGTCCCTAGCTGCAACGGTTATTGAGATATCACTTCTCAAAATTGGTGCCATTTCTTTTGGGCCACCCGGTATATATCACTTGAATTTTACAAGAAATTTTTTGTGTTAATTAAAAAGAAATAACAGTAAATACTCTGAACGTGTCCTCATTATTGTCCTTGAAATGAAAATACTACTTCATGAATTCAAATCCTTCATTGCTTATGATAAAAATGTTTTGACGCTGTCTTAAAATAGAAATCTTCTTCTGCAGCATTATTAGTCCCATTTATATGGGATCGCTGTTGCGGATAGTTCTCCTGCACTCCGCCCTATCCTGCGCCATCTCCTCCGTCAGGTTCTCGAACATGTCCATCCTAATGCGATCTCTCCACATCTTCGGTCTTCCTTTCTTCTTCCTCCCGGGCACTTCCATAGATAACACCCTCCTCCCAACGTAGTTCTCGTCCCTTCTCATTACATGCCCATACCATGCCAGTCTTCTCTCTTGATCCTTCTTTGGTCCGCGTGCCATCCTCTCTAGTTTTGCCAATAAATTTTACGGCCGATGGATGCTCTTCCTGACGCCAACCCTCCTCTTTTATCCGGGCTTGAGACCGGCTGGGGAATGGGCTGGCTTGCCCACCCCTAGGCAGAGTTGTCTTAGAATAGAAATATAACAAAAAAATATGACTATTTTTTGAATTGGAATAACTTTTCCTTTTTATTTTCATACTTTTACGGTTTTACTTTACCTAACTTCACCTAACTTTTAACTAAACTGGAAGATTTAATAAACAGCCAAAATTAATTTAAAAAAGAAAATACACCTCATAAAGTTGTTCGTCTATAAAGATTAAGTTTTGAATGTCGGTGTTTAGGAGAATGATGCCTCAAATTTAATAGGTTTAAAGTAATACACGTGTGTGTGTGTGTGTGTGTGTGTGTGTGTGTGTGTGTGTGTGTGTGTGTGTGTGTGTGTGTTGACTTTGCACTATTTAGATTGTTTTGACATATAAATCCTAAACGCGGGTTTTACAGTGTACGATTCTGAGGAGATTGACAAAGACTGGCATTAACGTCAGTAATGCTATACGGTACCGATTCCAAAATTTAGCCGATGCCGATTCCATGAAAAACTGCCTGGACCGATTCTTTGCCTATATTTGAAAAAATCAAATCCCTTCATAAATTTTAATAAACTAACGTGAAACTTTCAATTTTCATATTTTTACATTTCACATTTGTTTAAATGCTATTCCTTACTTCACAAAACAATATACAGTACCGGAATTTGTTACTCATCTGCCGTAGCTAAAATGATGTTAAATAGTTTTATTATCCAGTAAAATGATAAAATAATTTTATTTTAGTTTCATAAATTGAATACCAATATTTGAAGTAATTGGTTTTCCTGATGTTGAAAGTATTTTCCTTCAACAATGTAAACAACAGAAAATTCATTAAAATTTCAAGTCCCTGGTGACCAATTTGAATAAAAATGGATATACAATTTGCGTTTAAAAATTATTAAAATACTTAAAAGAATTGGATCACCTGAAGACTAAAGCCCCCAATGTCACCACCACCTGAAGATTAGAGCCCCAACTTTCTCCATCTGAAGAGTAGAGATCCCATTTTTATAGGTGAAAAAAAGTCTTATTTAATAATTTATTATTATATTTGTTACTGTAAAGCAAAAAACAATAATTATATTTGGTACTGTAAAGCAATATGAGAACAAAAGTGAATGTAAAAATTAACCAACTGGTTAGGTTAACTGAATGCCCAGTTAGCTTAATTAAATGCCCGGTTAGGTCAGCTGTACGCCCTTGACGATTGGTTAGGTTGTCTTGATATTTTCGTTAGTTTCAACGAAAATATTACGACTTAACCTAACCAATCATCAAGGGTGTACAGTTGACCTAACTGGGCGTTCAATTAACCTGGCATTCAATAATTTTCCCCGTAGGTTTCGATTAATTCTAAGCAACTTCTACCAAAAATGTGTGTTATAGCTGCCGCATATACACAGTACACATATATATATATATATAATATATATATATATATTTTTTTTTTTTTAACTGCAAACAACACACAGTATAATTAATGTAAAGAACGACGCTTGTGGAGAAGAGCGTTCCGCACAAGATGAGGAGGGAGAACGAACAAATGAAAAATGAGGTACCACCCGGGAATCGAACCCGGGATCATCCGATTGCCGGTCAGATATGCTATCCACTACACCATGGACCTCGATCAATCAGAAGTCGTAATTCTCCTACATACGAGCAGAAACCAATGCCCTGAGGGGGCACCTCCGCATGCCGTACATATATATATTTTAACTGCAAACAATACACAGTATAATTAATGTAAAGAACGACGCTTGTGTAGAAGAGCGTTCCGCGCAAGATGATTTTTCACTTGTTCGTTCTCCTCCTCATATATATATATATATATACATTTTAACTGCAAACACGCAGTATAATTAACGGAAAGAACGACGCTTGTATAGGAGAATATTCCGCGCAAGATGAGAGAGAGAGAACGAAACAAATGAAAACATGAGGTAACCACCCGGGAATCGAACCCGGGATCTTCCGATTGCCGGTCAGATATGATAACCATTACACCATGGGCCTCACTCGATCAAATGCCGTAATTCTTCTACATACGCGCAGAAACCAATGCCCCAAGGGGGCACCTCCCGCATGCCGTACATTATATACATTTTAACTGCAAACACGCAGTATAATTAACGTAAAGAACGACGCTTGTATAGGAGAATATACTGCGCAAGATGAGAGAGAGAGAACGAAACATGAAAAAATGAGGTAACCACCCGGGAATCGAACCCGGGATCTTCCGATTGCCGGTCAGATATGATAACCATTACACATGGGCCTCACTCGATCAAATGCCGTAATTCTTCTACGCACGCGCAGAAACCAATGTACGGCATGCGGGAGGTGCCCCCTTGGGGCATTGGTTTCTGCGCGTATGTAGAAGAATTACAGCATTTGATCGAGTGAGGCCCATGGTGTAATGGTTATCATATACTGACCGGCAATCGGAAGATCCCGGGTTCGATTCCCGGGTGGTTACCTCATTTTTTTTCAGTTGTTTCGTTCTCTCTCTCTCATCTTGCGCGGAATATCTCCTATACAAGCGTCGTTCTTTACGTTAATTATACTGCGTGTTTGCAGTTAAAATGTATATAATGTACGGCATGCGGGAGGTGCCCCCTTGGGCCTTGGGGCATTGGTTTCTGCGCGTATGTACTGTAGAAGAATTACGGCATTTGATCGAGTGAGGCCCATGGTGTAATGGTTATCATATCTGACCGGCAATCGGAAGATCCCGGGTTCCATTCCCGGGTGGTTACCTCATTTTTTTCATGTTTCGTTCTCTCTCATCTTGCGCGGAATATTCTCCTATACAAGCGTCGTTCTTTACGTTAATTATACTGCGTGTTTGCAGTTAAAATGTATATAATGTACGGCATGCGGGAGGTGCCCCCTTGGGGCATTGGTTTCTGCGCGTATGTAGAAGAATTACGGCATTTGATCGAGTGAGGCCCATGGTGTAATGGTTATCATATCTGACCGGCAATCGGAAGATCCCGGGTTCGATTCCCGGGTGGTTACCTCATTTTTTCATTTGTTTCGTTCTCTCTTTCATCTTGCTCGGAATATTCTCCTATACAAGCGTCGTTCTTTACGTTAATTATACTGCGTGTTTGCAGTTAAAATGCATATAATGTACGGCATGCGGGAGGTGCACCCTTGGGGCATTGGTTTCTGCGCGTATGTAGAAGAATTACGGCATTTGATCGAGTGAGGCCCATGGTGTAATGGTTATCATATCTGACCGGCAATCGGAAGATCCCGGGTTCGATTCCTGGGTGGTTATCTCATTGTTTCATTTTCGTTCTCTCTCATCTTGCGCGGAATATACCACTTGAAATTGTTTCTATTCACCTGAAGTTCAAGACCCCCCATGTACGCCACGTGAAGACTGGAGATCCCAGTCGCGTGAAGGGTTCTAGTCTTCAGGTGATCCATAGAATTATTGGGTAATATTCGTTTTAGTACACATCGGTGTTTTTCGATTAAAACATATTTTTCTTGTCAATTTTTAGTAGTTTTACACGAATCTGATATCCATTTTCTGTGCAAACGCGTAGTTTTTGCGATATCTTCAAGTGGAGATATCTCAAAAACTACATATTTGTGCAGGAAACGGATGTCAGATTCGTGCAAAACGACTACAAATTGACCAGAAAAATGTTTTCGTCGAAAAACACCGATGTGAGCTAAAACGAATGTTTACCAAATTATTATTAATAGAGGAGGAGATTACAATAGTTTATAATATTTAGAGATTAGTTAGTTAGAGAGAAAATGTGAATTTATGGGCAACTTAACTTATTATGCTTTCCCTTTTGCGTGAATGTAAACTATTTTTATATAATTCCACTCTGAAATAAGTATAAATGATCATAAATAGTGTTTTTTTGTATGTTCAACTTCTAGAAATATAGATCTTGTTTTGTAATGAAAATTTCTGACAATTATTAGAGAATGAGATCTTATCGATCATGATCATTATGATGATGATGATCGCGTGTTTTTTTAGCATGTCCCTAGTATTAGTCCCCCCATTTTTGACCGAATCCCCATTTCATTAATTTTGTCGGTGTGTATCTATCCCTCATGCTTATACCGTAAGCATGCTAAATTCACACGAGTGAAGAAAACAAAGCACCCTTTTCCTAGACCAGACAGCTTTCATTGAAAGGGTGAATCAACACAAGCATTTCAAGTTAATGCATCGCATATTCAAACACCAACATTATTAACATTTCCAAACAAAAAATAAAACCAGAAGTACCGAGAAAAAAAACAAAAGAAAGATTTTTTCAGCATCCTTTCAGCATTATTCTGTGTTCAGGAGGCTCCTTTCATGCACAATTTCCTCCGTGTCTGAGTGTCTTCAAGAAATTGTTTTGCGAAGGAAAACTGTTCAACATCAATCTCAAACATCGTAAAACAACATCGACTTTAAAACTATAAAAATGAAAACAAAAGCCAAAACTGTACCATATGTATAATGATAATGCTCTAAATACTTTAAGAGTCTGCTCTCATAACCTTATGCGTTCTGTGTAATAATTATCCTGGTGTTTCTTTCCCCATACAGTGTGTGTGTGTGTATATATATGTTGTATATATATATATATATGTATATATATATATATACAATATATATATATAAAATATTTTTAAATTTTTCTTTTGCATTTAATAACTCCTCTGACTTGAGAGTATTTAAATTGGTTATATATATATATATATATATTATATATATATAGATATATATATATATATATATATATATATATATATATATCAGGGGAGCTCATAAGTATACATACAAAGGAAATGTTTCAGTTAGATTCGTCCTTATATTTTGTACCATGCACAAGATGGTTATGAAAAGTTTACCGTTCGTTTCGAAAATTTAACAAACCAAAAAAAAATTAGTTTAATTCCAACATATAATGTAAAACATCAAAGTATTTGAGGAAAATAATAAAAAAGTTAAAATGCAAAAGTTTTTTGGATCACTTTAACATATTGCTTCCCAAAGCATTCGGGAAGCAATATGCTAAAGTGATCCCTCCTGGGAAGCAATATGTTAAAGTGATTAACACTGGGAAACAATATCTTAAAAAGAGAAAGGTTGGTTGGTTAGAAAGAGGTTGGTAATCTAGGAGATAACCTACCGACCGTAAACAAAGCTATAAATGCTAACAAAATTTATGCAAAAATCTAAATAAATTTACCAATTAAATTTCAAGTCCTATATCAAATTTAACCATTTTTTTTGGATCACCTGAAGATCGGGGCCCCAATTTAGCCCTGTTCAAATATCAACTTTTTCTTATTTTCATAGGTTTCTGTACTTTTTCCCATGCTTTTGACCTGAAAAGGCCGAAAATCACAACTATTTTGACCTAGGTTGTTGGGAAGCATTGCCGCATGGAGCTTTAAGTTTTCTGCCTTGAAATCGGCCAAAAGCACCAGTTCCGGGGTCCCTTGAATCATGTTTGCACTATAACTTTTTATCTAAACAAAATAGGCACCAAATTAAGTGTTTTTAATCCTCTTTCTAACTTATACAATTATGATAGTCTTGGAACAAGAAGACACATTGGTACATACAAAGATTTCAGAAATATCACAAAATTCGTTTCTCACACTCAAGGCAGACAAGGCGCCTTATTCATGACACAAATTTGAGATTTGAAGGAGATAGTCCCTTTGCTTGGCATCTGTTGTTATGGCATTTGCAAAGTCGCTCATCATCTTGACACCACGTTCAGCAATGTCATTCACCGCTTTCAGATTCTTAACATAGTCCAACGCTTTTCTGTAGTCCTCATTCTGTGGCCAAGACGTGACAGGTTCCAGAAGCCACTCGGATCCAATGTTCAGTGTGTCCAGCAGGAAATGTGATTCTGGGCCAATGAGATCAACCAGGGTGGTCTTAGCTGTGACTCTCTGGAATAGAGGCTTTCCTGTTCTGAAGCTGTCTGGCTTCTCAGTGGCATGTAACTGGGCAGCAATGTCGTGCTTCAATGTGTCACTCAATCTACTGCTGAACAGGGCAAATGGCACGACTTCCTGCGTCAGGTACCATTTGTGGTTTTCCATCTTATTAAGTACTGCATCAGCAAGCTCTGGGTCAGTTTTCTTGTACTTCAACATATCCTGGATTAGACTTAGATCATTCACGGGAGCATCTGCAGCAGACATTGACATCATCCATACAGGAGTGTAGAACAGCGCAAGGAAGGTGTTGAGTCTTTCCAGCTTTGATACAGTGTCTTCGTCGTACTCAAGTTGATCTGCAAACATCAGCATTTTCACGGAGTACAGGTTTCTGGCCATCCATCTGGCCTGATGAATGGCGCCTGGTCGACTCCAGTGAATACCTCGAGGAGGCGTTCCTCCAAGAACAATGACTGTCAGTTCAGCCATTTCCCTGTAGTCGGCTCTTGGAAGCCTTTCTGCTGTTAGAATGTCTTGGAGTATTTCTTCACTGTTCTTCTTTTCCTTCAGCCATTTGCTGTTGATAGCCAGCATCTTTGGGTTTTCCTTGGACAAGTCCGTCCAAACATCCTTCAGATGCTCAAACCAGGGATTATCTGGCCCCTTCACCTTCCCAAACAGCTTCTCCCAAACTGCTCCTACTAGGATTTCCAGGATGTGATGTCGACAGGCCAGATAAAACACCTTTTTGTTCAGCATTTTCTCTAGCAGTTTGGCAGCTCCTCTGTGAACACTGTTACTGGATGTAGTGTCAAAAACAAGGGCAGTAACATTATCCGTAAGTTCCCATGTCTCCAGTAAATGCATTGAAGCCTCAGCCTGAGCTGTGCCAGAAGAATTGTCGATGACAGGTACTCCCAATAACTTTCCTTCAGTGTATGAAGGTGGACCAGACACTAGCACAGCTAAAGTCTCTGAGTACTTCCAGGTTCACTGCCCAAGACATCTTTGAGCAACTTTCCATCCCAGTGTAAGGCAGCGTACTGTGGGGGTTTTTCACAAAACTTGGACATGTGACTCTGGCTGATATTATACCTGGACAGCATTCTGTTGCGACGTGTTGTTGAGGTTGAGATGACGAAGTTATCCAGATCAGCCCCTCCAGCTTTCAAGGTGGCAGAAACCATGGCAGTAACTTGATTATTATTATTATTATTATTAATTATTATTTATTTATTATTATTATTATTATTATTATTATTATTATTATTTATTAATTTTATGCTCTTTCATTTGATACCTAATTTGTTGCTCTATCTTGTTTAGATCAAAAGTTAAAGTGCAAAACATAATTCAAGGGACCCCGGAATTGGCGCTTTGGCCGATTTCAAGGCAGAAAATTTAAAGCTCCATGCGGCAATGCTTCCCAACATCCTAGGTCAAAATAGTTATGATTTTCGGCTTTTTCAGGTCAAAAAGCATGGGAAAATGTACAGAAACCTATGAAAATACGAAAAAGTTGATTTTTGAACAGGCCTAGGCCGCCCCCATGTATTCTTGTTTTTTGCTTTACAGTACCAAATATAATAATAAATTAAATTGAATGCCCGGTTAGGTCAACTGTACGCCTTTGACGATTGATTGGTTAAGTCGTGATATTTTCGTTAGTTTTAACGAAGATATCATTTGGTAATTGAGGCTGAGGACCCTGATCCTCGGGTAATCCCATTTTTTTTTTTTTTCTGTCAGTTTCTGTTTGCTAAAATATATATAGGAAAGAATAACTGATTAAGAGACAATTATTCTGATTATAAATTAATGCCTTTACTTTATTAAAGCGAACATTTTTTTATCGTACTCCTTATCCTAAATATTGAGAAGCAATATGTTAAAGTGATTAACACTGGGAAGCAACATGTTAAAGTGATATACACTGGGAAGCAATATGTTGAAGAGAGGTTCCTGGGAAGCAATATGTTAAAGTGATCCGTTTTTTTGTATTATTTACAAAATATTGAATATTTGTGTGTCCAGCATAGGCTTGAAGAATTTAAAATATTTATCAGTAGTTGGCTGTTTATTGATTAGAGACTGTTAGGAATTCTGAATTCTAGAATTTTCTCTTGAATCTTCATGAAAGACGGGTGACTGTACAAGACATCAATAAGCAATGGGTCGTCGTGGTAAAGAGCTGTCCTGTCTACAGATCTTAGATCTGTTATTGCCGCACACGAGTCTGGAAAGAGTTATAGGAAGATAGGAGAAGAACTTCGAATTCCATTTACGACGGTTGCTGCAGTTATAAAGAAATGGAAAGGCTTTGGAACAGCCAAAACTCTTCCAAGGGGTGGATGACTTTGCAAGATTTCAGAACGTACAGCTAGCTAGACGGATTGAAAGAATGGCTGCTGTGAATTCACGAGTGAGTGCGAGTGATATTTGTCTAAGATCGATATCCATCCCTCTGTTGTACGTCGTACATTGAGAAAGAATGGTTTGCGTGGAAGAACTGCACGAGAAAAACCTTAACTACGAAAAGCGCACAAAGAAGCTCGTTTAAAGTACGCCAAGGATCAATCAAAATGATGGATTTCCATTCTGGAAGAACGTTCTCTGGGCAGCCGAGACCAAAATTGAATTATTCGGAAACAACGGGATTTTTTTGTCTTAAATTTTTCCAAACGAACGGTAAACTTTTCACAACCATCTTATGCATAGTACAAACGATAAGGACGAATATAACTGAAATATTTCTCTGTACGAATACTTATGAGCGTCACTATATATAATATAGAAAGGGTGGATAAAAAGTAAATTGTTACCTTCGGTTTTTTCAGTGTTTTTTTTTGATAATAAAAGTCAATAAGTAATAACAGATTTATTGAATGAATATATTAAGAATCGTGTTACTCTTTTCTGCATTATGTAAAGCTGACACACTTTCTGGTATTCTTTTCATGATCTTTGCCATTTGTTCTTCAAACCGTCATCGTAGTGTCTACTTTATTCAAGTTTGTCAATTCTCTCTCTCTCTCTCTCTCTCTCTCTCTCTCTCTCTCTCTCTCTGTATATATATATATATATATATATGTGTGTGTGTATATATATATATGCCTCTCGGGGGTGTAGTGGTTAACGTCGCTGACTACGAATCCATCGGCCTCGGGATCGAGACCCGGTGACGGCAGCCGGCGCGCAGCAAAACCCAGCTGTTCATCCTTCCACACAATAAAGAAAGTGGTTGGTAGATAAATGGGTACCCCGGGTGGCCTTGTGGTTAAGACGCTGGGCTGCTGGTAGGTCGTGGTTCGGATTCCACGTTAAACTGTAGGTCTAAGGTGGAGTGAAAAGCTTGACCTTCGTCAGAATGAACAATTCGGGCGGAAGCTAACCAAAGGTTACCAAAGGTATATACGAGGGTGGGCTGAAAAGTAATGCCTCCACTTGAATAATTCTGGATTGTATAGAGGTAGCCAGATAAAACCGGTTTTGTGTTGTAACTTCATATCCCCACCCCATTCCAGATTGTGTAGAGGTAACCAGATAAAACCGGTTTTGTGTTATAGCCTAATATAGCCTACACTCATTCCACACCTTGGTTCAGTATCGATTACAATGGAAAGGTGTAAATACGTTCGCTTCAAGCAATGTGCCGTAATTGAATTTTTGACTGCGGAAAGTGTTGTTCCCATAGACATTCATCGGCGAATGCAAGCTGTGTACGGCAAACAGTGTGTTGATGTGAGTACAGTTCGACGTTGGACGAGGCAGTGTAAAGAAGCAGGGTAAGAAAATTTGCGAGACAAACCGCGAAGTGGAAGGCCTGTAACGGCAACCGACGAGTCTCATCGGAACTACGTTGACGAACTGATTCGTGGAAATCGTCGCATTAAACAAAATGAAATTGCTGCAATGCTTGATATCTCGAAAGAGCGAGTGGGACACATTATCAGTATTTTCGGTTACCGAAAGGTCTGCGCCAGATAGATGCCTCGCATACTCACTGCCGAGATGAAAACTGAGAGACTAAGCATTCGCTAAGAAAATCTGCAGCGCTTCGAAAATGAAGGAAATGAATTTCTGCACAGCATTGTGACAGGAAACGAGACGTGGGTCCACCATTATAACCCTAAAAATAAACGGCAATCCATGGAATATCGGCAAAAAACTTCACCGCAACCCAAAAAATTCGAAGTTCAAAAATCGGCTGGAAAAATGATGACTGTTTTTGAGATATCAATGGTGTTGTTCTCGAAGACTGTATGGAAAGAGGGACAGCAATCAACTCCGTACGTTATATTGAAATTGAAGAAGTTGAAAAATCGGATCAGGAGGGTTCGTACCCACAAAAAAAACGCAGTCATTGTTCACCATGACAACGTACGGCCTCACACCATTGTTCAAACGCGAGAAGCAATTGAGGATCTGCAATTTACCGTCTTCCCGCATCCACCTTATAGCCCCAATTTAGCACCATGCGATTTGCACCTCTCCTAAACTTAAAGAACATCGTGGCAATCGCTACGAGTCTGACGAAGAAAAGTTAAGGCCGCTGTGGAATTTTGATTTGGTAGTCAAAGCTCCGAGTTTTACCGGGATGGATTTCAAAAACTCCTTTATCGTTGGCATAAATGTATCGAGGTGGAGGGTGATTTTATAGAAAAGTAAATGTATTGTTTTGAAGAATAAACTCTCAGGTACATATCTGCTTTTGTCTCGATAAAATCCTTCAACCCGTTTAAGATTGATTTGAGTGGAAGCATTACTTTTCAGCCCACCCTGGTGTGTGTATATATATATATATATATATATATATAATTTTACAGGGAATCTGTGTAACTAGGAATTTCATGAAATCCCTAAAATGTTCAGGGATTTTATGTAAGGTTAAGTCGTGATAAGGAAATTATTGAATGCCCGGTTAGGTCAACTGTACGCCCTTAACGACTTAACGATTGGTTAGGTTAAGTCGCAATATTTTTGTTAAACCTAACGAAAATATTACGTCTTAACCTTACATGAAATTCCTGAACATTTTAGGGATTTCATGAAATCCCTAGTTACACCGATTCCGTGTAATATATATATATATATATATATTATATATATATATATATATATATATATATAATTTATTTATTTTTTTTCTGCTATGGAAAGCAGGTGCACCTAATTTCTGATTTTTTCTACTATCTCTGATTGGGGCAGAGAAAACCTTGTGGCTTTCAATGCCTCCTAAACTCCGTTCCTTCATCTATCTACTCGTCACAGTCTTCTACACGACTATCCCCTCACCTTCAACAGTACACAACTCAATCCTTCCTCTTTTCTTAACATTCTTGGTATTTCTTTTTTTCGTGATCTTTCCTGGAAAGATCACATATATTCTTTTCCAAAACACCTTCTAAGAGGTTAGGTGTGTTGTACTGGCTCCGCAGGTTCTTCACCCCCACTCAGTTGCTGTCTATGTACACTGTACAGGGGTCTTGTCCGCTTCTGTACGGAGTATACTTCTCATGGGTTAGGTGGTTCAACCCACCCAGCTCTACTTGGCCGTGTGGAATCAAAGGCGCTTCGCCTCATCAATTTCCCGCCTCTTACTGACTGTCTTCAATCCCTCACTCTCTCTTTACTATCGCTATTATAACGGACATTGCTCTTCTGAACTCTCTAACCGCATGCCTCCTCCTTTAAAGAGAGCACGTAGTATCAGACTTTCGACACATTCTTATTCCTTTTCTGTCCAACTCGAACGCAAGGGTTAATCGGTATTTTCAATCTTTCATCTACTCAACCGGTCAACTCTGGAACAGTTTTCCTCAATCTATCTTTCTCTTTGTCTATGACCTCCAATCTTTCAAACGCAGTGTCCAGACATCTCGGAAATCCTGGACCTTGATTTTGGTTCTCTTTTTTCCCGTATGGGGTGGGGGCCGTTTTTGCAGGCATTCGCCCTTGGCCCCTTCTTCCTACATAAAAAAGCTGTAAAAAAAATTACATAGAATCGTAATGAGTGAAATAATAATGCATATAGAATATGAAGCTCTGGGCTACCTTCGCCCAAGTACATAATGTAATTTAGCTTTGGCCTAGACCTATTGCCTCGCAGACACTCAAACTTGATCGGTTACCTTAGGTTTACTTTTGGAGTAAGGTTAATCGTGATATTTTCCTTCAACCTACGGGAAAGTTATTGAATGCCCGGTTAGGTCAACTGTACGCCCTTGACAATTGGTTAGAATATTGGAATGGTTGGAATATTTCTTACGCAACTGAATCTGTAAATAACTAACAAAACGGAATTATATACATTCAGTTTTCCTAGTGCAATTAGACGATTGTAAGTGAAAGTGATTCAAATGCATTTTTATTTTTTTGCGAGAAAGTGACTCGAGTACTTGAATCCGCACTCTGCACGCCAAGTGACTCAAAGTGACTCAAATATCTCTGTGAGAAGAAGAAAACCATGATCAGAGGTGACTCAAGTACTTCACTCAAATCACTTTTTGAAGTTTGGCGTTCTGAATGCACTTTAATCACTTTTTACTTCCAAGCGTCCAATTAATGCATACATTAATTGGATGATGTATCGCAATTGCCCTTGCGATACATCGTGGAAAACTGGCAAAAGTTTCGAGTACTGAATTTATCGATATTTATCCTTTACAGCAAAAATAAAGAAAATTTAGAAACAATATTATTATATATCATTATAAAATTTTTAATCAATGTTACGTTAGTTTCAGAATTTGTGGAAATTTTTGAGGAAGTTGTAAGGAATTATTTTATCGGTAAATGAAATGAAACAGTAATTCCAACAAAATTCATAATTTTTGGTCTTTGTCGCAAAAGCAATTTCCTGAAACATTACGAAATAAGGGGAAAGTCTACCGAAAGATGTCTTTAGAACTCATTACACACCTACAAAACAGTCTTATTGCGTGCTTATAGCAGCGAGTGAGAAAATGTGCAAAAACAAAACAAAACAGGAAAACATATAAATCAAACAATAATATGGAAACACAAATATGAGGTTCTGAAAATTCCTAAACGAAGATATTTACAAACTAAACATTGTATTATAAGTACCAAATATGGCTCTATATAAGAATAATGCCCACAAGTCTTAAAAATCTCGTCTTTTCAAACCCAGTATCACTTTGAGCAAGTCAATCCAACACACACAATAGAATGCCAAATTATATGAATTGGATTGCGGGACCAGTTCTTTGTGCTGCAAAGGCCTTGACCTTTGGAACAACCTTGACCGAGAAATAAAAGAGTAAAACTCATTAAAAATGTTGTAGAAAAATATAAAAGATAAGTTCTTTCTATCTCATTAGCCGTAATTCTCTCATCTCTCCTTCCAAATCTCAGCCTTCTCGGAATGTCTTTGTTCCGTCCGCTTTGTAGAGGAATAATAATTTGCATAACTCATTTTCAAATTTTAAATGCGCTGTAGAATTAAATCTAGTTATTAATTAGGTTTCGTATCTAATCTAAATTATGATAAGTTTGTATTGTGTCAGCTTTTATAACTCCCATTTCTTATAAACCGTTTTTGTACAATTAAAGACGTTTATAGTAAATATTCTTATTTTTACAGTAAAACAATAAGATGCTTAATAATTGCGCTTATTTTCTTACATGTGTGTATAAAATTAAGGTACAAATTTGTAATGAATAATTTTGTTACATTTATGAAAAGAACAAGATGAATTACAAATCGGTGACAAAAGCAAATAGACACCTTTGTTTTTTTTTTTCAAAGTTTTTTTGATTTGATAATAAAAGTCAATAGATAATAGCATATTTATTGAACAAATATATTTAGAGCCGTGTTGCTTTCCCCTTTCCATTATGTAAAGCTGACAGACGTGTCTTGGCATTCCATTCATGAACTTTGCTATTTGGTCTTGAGGTATTGCAACCCATTCTTTTATGATTTTTACAAAGCTTTCCCAGGATGTTGGATTTGGCTGCCGCTTCCTTAATGACCTCTCTACTGTGTATCATGTAGGTTCTAGTGGATTCATATCCGGGGATTGACCTGGCTATGAAGGACACTCAGTTCCATAGTTGTCTGCATAGCACGAGAAGTATGAGCTCAGGGCACCATCTTCCACGAATACATTTTGGTGCGGAGATACATTTTTGTTGGAATAAATGGGCAGCAGCCCGTCTTCCAAGATCTTTACACATTTGGCTGAATTAGCAGTTCCTGTGCAGACTACCAACTCCTCTTCGTACATTGGTCCAAATTGCACCCTACACCATTACACACAATCTCCCGTGTTTTACCGTAGCTTGCAGATGCCTCAGAAAAAAATTCTTGGGATGGACGTCTCCACTGTTTGAAAATGGATCAAACCGAGACCCATCCGAGAAGATTGTGGGGTTTCCAAAGTACAGAATTATGTTTGACCATCGATGGTGCCTACTGCTCTCGACGTGCAGTGTTGAGAGGGGTGAGCATGGTCTTCTTTCTAGCTACTCTGAAATAGTAGCCCATATCGTGAAGGTATCGTCCGACGGTCCTAAAGCCACCCTTAACTTGAACAGCCAATTCAAGAGCGATTTGGCGAGAGTTCGCTTCTGCACTACTACTGAAGGCACGAAGCAGTCTTTCGGATGGACCTGGACGTTCAGAACGATCAGCAGCTGTTGTTTTCTGGGTATTGCTCAACTGCACAATGACTGTTAAATGTTGTTGAAGGCATGCAAAACTTTATCGAAATTTGCCTTTGATTTTGGTTTGCTGCCCAAAGTCCAATAATTCCGCTGGTTTCAGCAGATTGTATTCTTTTTTAGCAAATTTAAGGACAATTACCGTCGTGACAAAATCGTGGTCAATAAATTCGCAGAATTTTCTTTAATAAAAAACAATAACGGTGATTCCGTGAATTTACTGACTGCACTTCGTATTTACTTTTGTCAACCTTTATTATTATTATTATTATTATTAGTAGTAGTAGTAGTAGTAGTAGTAGTAGTAGTAAAATTGCTGTGTTTTGGTACGTGGGTTACAGAGGTATTCTGAATGTACAATTGCGGGAAAAAAAATTCGTCGGAAAAATAAAATTTCTAGAACGCCCCCAAAATTACTAATTAGCAAGTGTGAGGGGCTATTTTGAAATTTTTATACACATTTAAATTTTTGTCTAATAGGTTACATAGGTTTGTTTTCTGTAGCTACCTCTTCTTCCATTTTCCAACATAATAAGTTGGTTTAATTTTTTTCTACAAAAAATTTTTGTGACATTAATTTTTTAGCCATTTTTTCCGTTTTGGTATTTTCGTGAACCTTGATGTCGATGCGGAGGGCAAACTTAACCGTTAAAAACGGGCGTAGTAGTAAGGTTGAAAGGGCAATATATTCCTCGAAATCAATCTCACTGTAATTTATTCACAATAAATTTTGGTTTGATGTATAGGCACCATTGAATTTTTTTCGCCGCTGGCTGACATAAAGAATCTTTCCCGATGCCATCAAGTTTTGCATATAAAAGGACTTTCATTATACTGATACGCCAACCAATACATTATGATGCAAAGGCTCTATGTGCTTGATGGAGTTTTTGCCTGATGGATTCTTTGAGTGATCTCTTGATTCCGTAACGATGGAACTTGACTCTTCGATTCGTCGATCCAAAAAAGATTTAGAATAAGATTCTTCATTGAAAAGAAAGAAAATTTGATAACTGGCTATTCAAATTATTTCACGGTGGGTCGTCGTCGTCGTCATCGTCATCATTATCAGTGTCATCGTCACTACGACAACCATCAACGTTATGGTCAGTCATCATTATAGTTATCATCATTGTCGTCATCCTCATCATCGTCGTCGTCGTTTCGATGCTTTCTTTGTTTTAAGTTCAATTAATTTGCCGAGTTTGCGAAATTTCGATAGCCCTTATTAAGAGCGTTTTTAAGTCTTAATTAAATTGCATACTTTCATGTTAATTTATTCAAAATTTAATTTTTCAATGAATGAAAAAGTCAACGATTTTGAGTGTGCTTTCGATTAAAAAGAAACTTCAAACGATAAATTATTATAGGGTTTATATAAATAGTCTCTCTCTCTCTCTCTCTCTCTCTCTCTCTCTCTCAGAAAATGGGTGTAAAAGTATGTGTATGAATCATTTGATCGGAAGTTATTTATTTTTAATATCTTTGTAATGTAAGTATAAAGCTTTCTATTATAAATGTTAAATAAGCTCGTAAACACTTAAGTTACGGAAGAAGTCATTTTCACAATGGAGCAAGGAGTGTATTTTCCGTTTATATAGTGTATATATATATATATATATGTGTGTGTGTGTGTTTTATACAGGCCACGCATGCAATTTGAGTGATTCTAACTTTAAGCTATTCATTACATTCTTCATTTTTACAACTTATTACCTTTTTATTCATCTCCCTTTCTCTGTCAAAATGGGAAGATCAGATATAGAGTAGAGTGATTGTATGGTTTCCTTTTTCATGTTCCCTCTTCACCACTATTCGCCTTTGTCTTCGTGTGTGTTGAAATGGATCTAACTTTATTATATTTATGATTATTACTGTTATCATAAAATGTTTCATTTCAAACTACCATTTTTTAATTTTTTTACATTTATTTTCAGATTACTTCAAAAATATCCCAAATCGCGATTTTCAAATCCTGAAAATGACGTATTTTTATAAAGGTGTTTTTTTTTTATTATTATTATTATTATTATTATTATTATTTGTGGAATTTGAGCACTTTTGGCTCGTGGAAAATTTACATTTACTTTCCATTAACCTTCGCTCGTTGCTATTTTTCTTATTCTTTTTCCCGGAATGAGAAGATGTACAGGGACGTCAATAACACATACCCACATTTGCATTATCGAAATAAGTTTTTGGTTCCGCGGACACGATTCGTGCGGACGATCCCAGTAAAATATTGTTATGCGATATCCTCTTATAGAAATATAGAAAGTATAGATTTTTTTTTTAAAAAGACGAGTGTTTTTTTTTTTGTAGTTTTGTGCCAGTTTTGATATTCATTTTTAAAAGTACTTTTTACCATCTGATTATAGTTTCCAATTTTAAAAGTACCTTTTAGCATGCATGGAGAACCAAAGTATACGAGGGTCTTTTTTTTTTCCAAGTGTATTCATTTAAGAATGTTTTAGGTAGATTTTAGTAAGTTAATTACCTCTAAATTAAAATATTAATCCCGAATAATGTAAATTAAACTATAGTTTAAGGCAGTTGCCATTTTGTTGGTTATAAATGCACTAAATATACTAAACATGCCCTTCGGTATAGTGCACATACTGTATGTAACAGTGCATAAGACTCTCTATCTTCTATATATATATATATATATATATATATATATATATATATATATATATATATATATATATATATATATATATATTATAATGTGTACGTGCATGCATGTTGTTTTTGAGGAGCATAAAATTATGAGTTTAAAAAAATAACTGCTAAACTTACTCTCTCTTTTTATGCAAACATGTCCATTCACTCAGCGTGTGGCCAAGCCCCTGAAATCTGTTGCTCGGCGAGAATATCTGCCAACAGTACTTTTTCACGCGAAATGCGCAGAAGCCAGTTTTCATTCCCAAATTTATTTTTTACAAGAATTTAATTCAATATTCGCTGAAAATATTTCTCGAATTTTTGCTGTGGGATGTCGCAGATTTTCACTCAGCCGCGCAGTAATGTCTGCGGGATTTGAAAATACTTAGATGTTTCAAGGGTATAAAATACTGGACGTGACACATTGGTTGCTTTTTTTATCACGTAAACGGCACAAAGTTTGTTGGAAGGACTACCAACTATTTAATGGAGAATCGTAGTTATTAAATACTATTTAAAGTTAAAATGGAGTGGGATACTTTTGCTTGAATGAAGGTGGGTAACCTTCAATTTTTTTAGATTTCAATAATTCTACGGTTACTATTTTCATGCGGCCGCAATACGTTTATTTTCCTCCTTTTATACTCATCTATTAGGGTATTTTCTCTTCTTTTATACACCGCCATGGTTTGAAGAAACTGAGTACTAATAATGAACACCTACCGAGTGTTCGTTCCTTTTGAATTCTCGGGGTTTACTTCTTGGCCACGTCGAAACATCGCTTCCCGTTAGATCAGTGAAATTCAGCGACGTTGGCTCTGTTCATTGGTTAGATGATAGTTCGAATTCCAGGCAAGGTTTCGAGTCGTCTTCGTCACACGACCATTGCCGTGACGAAGAAAGCTAGACAACCCCAAATGCAAATATAATTGCCATTATTGGATTCTCAGAACATCGAAATAGCTCATGCATATTCATTTCAAGGGAAGTTACTTGAAGATGCAGTGAATGTCGGTTGTTAGTTAAAAGTATGACCAACTATATTCGTTAAAAAAATTTACACATTTTGTGACTCGTGAAAGGGTCAAATATTAAAAAAATATTTCTGCTATTTTGTTCTCCAGTACGGCATCAATGACCTCTTATGTTGCGACGCCAGAAGTATTATCTCAATCAATTAAATCAGTTCTCCAGTGCATCTTGGAAGGAAGCTTGTACAGATAGATCACTACACACACACACACACACACACACACACACACAAGCAAGCAAGCGAGGTACCAACTTTTTTAAGTCCTTAGTGCCATCGAACCGAGAAGAACGTGATAAGTGTTTCGAGCGCAATTGAAGGCTAGAAGGATGTTTTCTGTTCATTAAATAGTGAGGTACTCGCTAATCCAACCTAACCAAACCTTAACTAACCCAACCTAGTGTAACCTAACCTAATCAAGACCAACATTTTTTTTTCAACTAAAAATATTCCTAGATTTTTTCATATAAATTTTTCAATGTTCCGAGGTATCAAACATGTGACCTCATAAAAAATTACCCCACTAATCGATGTTCCCTCTAATTTTTTTAGTCCGTGTGAGCAAGAAATTTTTGTTGTGCATCCAATTTAGATTCATGGTGAAAAATTGTGCAAACTTTTCTGAGCGCTATTATCTTCAAAATTAAATATATATAAATATTAAATACTTAATAAATATTATTTCCATAAGGTGATAGCTTGATCATTAGGGTATTATTAAATGGATATTAAAAAACTGTTTACAATATTATAAATTCTTAAAAAAGAAAACATTTTATCCATTCTAAAAATATGAATAAAATAAAAAATAGTAAAATAAAATTCAACAAAATAAAGAAATAAAATTAAAATAACATTAATTGAAAATGACTGTTTTAGTTATCATTTCTCAAAACAATTTTTAGCATTTAGCAATTTAAAAAGACTATCAAGATTAATACATGATTTTATCCATTCACAAAATAGGAATTATGAGATAATTACGATTCGTTTTTATGCAAAAATAAGAAAGAGAAGGTTTATATTCAATGCGTTAATGTATAAAAGAAAAAAAATGCAAATACATAAAGTAAAAAAAATCCGTATTGCGTAATTGCGCGGACGTCGGCGAAGTCGGGCGGAAGGGGTTAATACTTAAAAGAGCGACTATAGAGTATGTTGATGCAAATGGTCAGACCTTGTGTGTCGGTATATTTTTGAAATTACTTCATTACTGTCGTGACTCATGATACGCTTAAGCCTGTGCGCATTTTATTTTGCTGTGTGCGCGGGTTTCACAACGCGTGTGGGCGCGCACACACGCACACCTTAAGAGGGAACATTGCCGGGGCCACTATATATGTGAATTATGCCACACTCGACTTCACTTATTCCCAGCTGCCTTTGCGAGCTCGTGCGCGCGCGCGCGCACACACACACACACACACACACAAAAATTAGCCGAGATGAAACTACAGAAGATCTGTATTATACATTTTGCAGAAAAAGAACTTAAATGAGTATTTGTGACCTACATTAAAGAATTGCCTCGATGACAGATCAAATGCGAATTTTTACGTGTACAAGATTTTACACTTTTTTTTATTTGCATAAAGAGAACACAGATTTTTATCCAAATGCATACTTATAACTTGGAAAGTATTTATTTTAATACTAAACTACGCTTCACTTTGATATTATACAAGGAAATTCTCTTTAAAATAATGAAACGTTAAGAGTAAGGTTGTCAAAAATTCTAAATTCTGATTTAGTTTCTTTAAAATGTTTCCCCTTAAAAGCATGCGAAGAATTTTTTTTTTTTGGGTTGAATCATTTTTAATGGATATTTCTTGGTATGATCTTTTATTTAGAAATAAAAATACCGAAGATGGCAACATTCTTCATTTTCATGCAACGTATTGAGCTTCCTCGTCTACTGCACAAAATCAATGAAACATTACAATCGCGCTTGACATTAAAAGAACTAAAAATCGACTATGTAAAGGGAAAAATATCGATAAAAAATGAATGAAGTTGTATAAGATAATAATAATAATAATAATAATATTCTACAAACTGATTTAATCAAAACAGAATCAAATTTCCTTTTGATATTAAAAGTTTATTTCTGTCACGTAACTCATAACTAATGAACGCAGATTTGAACCTTAAGGATGAGCTGATACACACACTCCTTTCTCGTAGTGAGGATAAGTAAAAAGGTAAACTTACACCACGCTCGCTGGAGGAGCGGCTCTTATGTTTTAAATGAAAAAAAAAAGTCCGTCATGAGGAAATTCTTAAAAGTTTGAAATTTGTAAAAAGCTGAAAAGAATTGACGAAAGAAGTTTCGATACTTTTTTTCCTCAACAATTTATTGTGGTGTCCTGAATGAGTGAAAGTTCAATAGATACTTGATGATAGAAAAGCGAAAGAGGGTAGTTCTTAATAATAAAGGATTTCTTTAAAATATTCTTTTTCGCTATGGAAATTGATACATGATCAAGACATGAAAAAACACCATGAACCAATGTACAATTTCCGAACAAATATCGCTAAGAAACATAATATTTGTAAAAAAGCATAAAACATTAATGACTGGTAATGACTGTGTTTCGCTTTTGAAATTTTATTATCAACGCAAAAAAGGAATAAAGTTTCCAAAGAGAAAAGAATATATTCCCAATTTTTTATTTTTCATGCGGTTCAGGAATTTTGTTTCTAGTTTTAGGCGAATTTTTTTTCGAAGCTAAACGAATGGTGTATATATATATATATATATATATATATATATATATATATATATATATATGCAAGCATCATGAAAAAGAAAAACTATAGTATTTATCATTTACCATTACTTATTATTTTGGACTATAGTGGATTTAATTTTCCTAGAAGAGTTCCTTGTTCCATGCACGGTCTGTGTGTATCATATATATATATATATGTGGTGATAAAAAAAAAAATCGTTTCCAGAAATAACTTGGTACATAAATATATTTTACGGGGAACCGTTTTTTCGGGGGGAGATCACCCTGTGTATTATCTTCCGTTAAAAAAAATGTAAAAGAGTATAAATTAAAATGAAAGAATAAAAATGTAAATGAGTATAAAATAAAGTGTGAATCTTAAAAAAAGAATTAAAGAGTTAAATCGAGTATTTATGTTACGGTTTTGGATGTTTTAATCGATTCATTTTATAAGTTTAACCTCAACATTGAAATAAATATATTTTATTAACGTTAATTGAAGTTCAATTTTATTCGTGAAATTTTTCCATTTTAGTTGTCTCGTTCGGACGTTCACTGTATTTTACTTTTTACTTTTTAAATGTTCGTTATTTTAAATTTTATATATTTTTTCATTGTTTTATAATTGTAATTTATTTTGTTGACAGTTCGAAGTGTCAAACCGGTTTTGCGATGTGAATAAATATTTGCAGCTGCGTCCATTTGCTTAATTGATTTATATATATATACGCACGTGTGTGTATATATATATATATATATATATATTTCAACTGCAAACAACACACAGTATAATTAACGTAAAGAACGACGCTTGTATAGAAGAACATTCCGCGCAAGATGAGGAGGGAGAACGAACAAATGAAAAAAATGAGGTAACCACCCGGGAATCGAACCCGGGATCTTCCGATTGCCGGTCAGATATGATAACCACTACACCATGGGCCTCACTCGATCAGAAGTCGTAATTCTCCTACATACGCGCAGAAACCAATGCCCCGAGGGGGCACCTCCTGCATGCCGCACATATATACATTTCAACTGCAAACAACACACAGTATAATTAACGTAAAGAACGACGCTTGTATAGAAGAACATGCCGCGCAAGATGAGGAAGGAGAACGAACAAATGAAAAAATAGAGAGAGAGAGAGAGTCTGTTTCTTTAATGTATGACAAATGACTTCCGATCTCCGTCCGTGTTCTGCCGCTAGAAATTAATATTAAAATTAATGCAGTTCATGGTAATGGATCATTATACTTTTCTCAGAAGTCGCTGGGCGCTCCCTTATTGATTCATAATATATATAATAATAATTACAAAAGAAGTTAAGATTTATAAACATACTGTAATAGTTCTTTATCTTGTTCATTAAGTAAATCTATTCAGTATAATTGAACTTACGATAACTTTTACGAACCATAAATGAAGCGAACCGTAAATGAAGTAAAATTGCGAAAAAAAAAATTACCACTTATAAAAAATGAGTTTCATGAAATAAATTTAAAGAAACGACTGTCGTCATGGAAACGGAACTTGGATTTTGCTTTTGGAATAAGCATTAAGTTGTTTTCAAAGTTTAAAAAGGAATAGATTTATATTCTGTCGAAAGGAAAGGAGATTTATTGGTATTTCTTTCCTTAAATTATTAAATATCGGGTGGTTGAGATGGCCCCGTAAAACCGCGTTTTTATTAAGGTTTATTTTCATCGCTTTCCGAATTTTAAAAGTTTACAGATTAGTAAATATTAAACATTTAATACTTTTTTTTTTTTTTTAAGAAATTTTCTGTTTGTTTACTGCTCCTGTCGATGATAAAATGTTGAACAGAAATTTCAATTTATAGGATTTGAAACCAAAAAATACCCCCCCTCCGCCAGACTATCAGTTTAATGCGTGTATTTTAAACACGAATACGTATGGACTTTATACAAAAATATGTTCACATTATATTCTGAACCCTATTAGACGTTTGAGTTTGAGTATGTATTCTCTGTCAAACTTAGAAACATTCAAATGTACAAGTACATTATAAATGTACTTATACATTTATAATGTTCCACATAGAACACCGGTTTTTTAAATTTAATTATTCCATTTAATGAACCGATTATAGAACGATTTGTTGGTAAAATGAGTGGTTCATTAAAGAAACCGACTTTGGACCAATTATATGTTCATGTTAATATGATTGGTTCAAAGTGGGTTCAAAAAGGAAATATGTTCCAATGACTTCTATGATGGACAATGTTTTACCAATAAATCGTTCCATAGTTGGTCCAAATGGAACAAATAATTTTTTAGGGGGGAGTGTTCTGTATGGAACAAGTTAACTTTACGAGTACACTGTACCGTTATCCAGAATAATTTTATTAAAATACTCTATTATTTTACTAAAGTACTTTATGATTTCCTCCTGTTTTTCCTTCATTATGACGCAACTGATTAATCCTATGAAGAAATTGATAAACTGAAAACTGTTGAAATCCTAGCTTTCACAGACTATAACTACACATGTTGCAGTGGTCATGATTTGTGACAATGTTTGAGAAATGAAATGTGGTCATTAAGTTGAAAATACGTCATGAAAGATAAATTTTATGATTGCATTTTTCGAATTTCTTAATTAGTAAACGGGTTTTGGTAAAAAAAAAAAATTATATCACAAATTAACAGTAGAAATAAGTATGAGGAATGTCAATGTACGTAAATAGTTTTACTTAACATGTTAACCACAGTTTAACGCTTTGTTGCATAGAGGCCTTCCCTAAGACTGAAATAGAATCGTTTGGTGTTAACTGAAAGAGTTATTAAAGCGGACGCTATGCAACAAAGGATTGATTAACAGTATTCCAGTGTTAAAGGGAGAGAAGGTGCAGTAATAAAGAATCTCGGCCAGTTAGATCTGTTGGATTGCTGGTCCGTACGCACATACTCGTACGACTTTTAAAATGAAATAAAGGCGTTTAAAAATAAAAATATTTCATTAATTTATGTTTATGCAGAGAAATTGCGTTAGATTCATATCACTTATGGTAAATTAAACAATTATGCGGACATGAAGTTTAAGAGTTATCTATATTTTAGTATATAATTGTATCATATCTAAATGTAATTGAGACTAAATATTCACCCAAGTTTTTTTTATGTAGTAAGGAGGGGTCTAAGGGTGAGCGCCCGCAAAAGTAACCCATCCACAGAAGACAGAGAGAGTCAAAAACAAGGTCTCCAAGGCCAATGACGCCATTTTCAAACAAAGTAATTACAAACATTTGCATGAGCGATGCATCGATTTTTGGCCTTAACTTCATTAAAGCAACGTTTGTACTCCGTTCCTTAATCCTTAAATGGAAAGGTCCATTAATCTATGAAAACGAAGAGGAAACTATTTACTGCAAAGAAAGCTAAAACAGTGATTATGGTCTCGCTTGCCATTGATGTTAATTGTGAAACTTTCCTTTAGCCACTCCTTCTAGTAGAGCTGTTCTTTTTGGGGTTGTTTAACCTCATTCGTAACAGCAAAGTTCACGTGACGGAAGGGACTTACAGTTTTACCTCTGATCCGAGTCATCTAACGGTCGTTAAATCATCTGTACACGGAGGTGTTGGTTCCCCATTCAACTATCATCCAGGCTCAACGTCACTTAACTTCGCTGTTCTATGGAAAATAGTATTGGGACATGGCCACGGCGTAACCCTCTAACAGAATAGTTATAGTGTAAGAACTTTTAATAAGAGCCCAGTAAAGCCTAAAGCTTAAGGGCCAAATTAAATAAAATAAATAGTCCAGCTTCACAATTATTTATGTCATTGTGAATTGTGAGACCACTGTATATATTTTATTATGAATAAAGATTATTCATTTCAATTCAATAGACTGCTTTCTTGGTTTGTGTCGGTAATCCCTTTCAATAAATCTTTTCCACTCGTGTCATTATAAACTATTTACAGTTCTCTGTTTCGTTGCTTTCAGACCGTAGTTTTATGGTGGCAAATGCGACGGATGATTGCAGCACAATCTTCGTGAATGAGGGCTTTTGCCGCTTGACCGGTTTCTCTAGAGCCGACGTCATGCAAAAGCCCTGTACCTGCGAGTTCCTCCATGGCCCTCTGACGTCACAGTTGGCCCTTCAGCAACTCCGGGAGGCATTTACCACGTGCGAAGAACGAACCGTTGAGATTCTCTATTACAAAAAAGATGGTAAGTACTGAGAACATTTTCAGTTCACTTTTTCCCTCGAATCATCACTTGTTTATTTTAACGACCAAAGTATTCCGAGTTTATTTCCGTGAAATAAGGGTTTTTATGGGTCGTTTAAGCGTGACGTCTTCGTTATAGGAGTAAACACTGGTAATTCTTCTGCAGTACTCGCAGGGTTATATTCATACGTAAACCCGATACAAAATCACATGTACAGTAAGTTCTCTTTATACGTGAACTCGATTTAGGCAGATTCGCTTATACACGACCGACAAAATAGGGAACGTTATTTGTTATACGTGACCGTGATCCGCGTTTACGCGATTTAACAAACGACCAATTGGCTGGCGGAACTATTTGCGCTCGCGTATATGTAAATATGTACAGGCGTTCTTCGGCGCAGCAAGCGGTACAGCTACAGCAAGAGCGAGCAAGGAGGAGGAAGTTGAAGAAGTAACATCGCCACCCTGTAAGCAGCTATCCACCAAACAACTGTCAGATTTATTCTCACACCTCACTGCAGCAAAGAAAATTGTAGTAGAGAATGACCCCAACCAACATGGGGTGAAGCTGTGCATTTAGCAGGGGTTTGGAAAATCTCATTCGCTGCTACAGGAGTTGTACCAAGAAAAAAAGAAGAGGAGTATGCGGACATCACTGTTTACCTACTTCAAGAAGGTTGAAAGAACTCTTGCAACACTCCAGAGCCCACCGTCAACCTCACCATCAACCTTAGCTTCACCCAGGAGGAGCCCCAAGAAGGCTGAGGTTCCACTTTAAGCAGTCTTTGGAGCCATCTCTGATAAGTACAGTATGTACAAAATTACATAATGTAAGTTATTTTATATTCTATTATTAACCCTCTGTGGACAAAATTTTCTGTAGGGTTAAGTTATAAATGAATGCGTGTATATGAAAGGTTAGAAATTTGTAACAGTTGTCCATATAGGGTTAATGTAGTGTATAATAAGCATTACGTTCTATATAATTCTTGTATACAGACATATATTTTAATTTTTGTTGTCAAAAATTCTTGAGCTGAACACGCTTAACCCCTAGAGTACATTATCTCTATGGGAAAATGTGATTTGATTTACACGATTTCGATATAAACGATGGTTTCCATGAACGAGCAAGGAGGAAGAAGTCGAAGAAGTAAATAGAGGACTTAACTGCATATATAATTATTTCGGCCGATTTGTTTTCCTCGCCTGCAATTAATTCTCTACAAAAGAAAATGATTATCTCAATGCGTCTATTTGATCTATAAATAGTTATCATTATGCAAACTCTATAAAAATAGCACTTAACTCTATATAACGGAACACTGGTTTTTTTTTTATGCAGGAAAGAGGGGGCAAGGGAGAACGCCCTCAAAAATGCCCCACATAGGAGGAAAAGGAGAGAGCCGAAATCAAAGTATCTGAGGCTGTTAAAAATTATGCCATATATATTTTCTTTTAATTTTGAAAAGGATGTGTAATGTGTAAGATGCGTGCATGTTTAGTGAGGAATAGAGGGAGAAGTGTTGTTTGAGAGCATGCTGGACTCCTCACAAGGTAGATGAGACACGGAAAAAGATCAGCTAAGGAGGATAGTAACGGGAGAAATGGGAGTTCCAGTACTTCCAGTCTCCTGCCTAACGTTCCCCCTGGAGTACTTCCTTGGTCGATTGGTGTCTACAATCTCCTCCAATGCAAATGTAGAAGTTAATATATTTCAACAAAAACTAACCGAAAACAATCTTCAGAAACTAACTCGAAACCGAAACTCTGCGTAAAAATCTTCTCAAATACTCGAAATCCCACGAAGAAATAAATTCAACCCTTCAATTCCTTTTCCAACCCAACAACTACTTATTTCCATCGCCTTTTACGTGTCCTCAGCCACCCTATATAAGACCCTCATTTACATAATATAACACTGGACGATCTGGCTCGAAAAATGTATCCATCGATCTTTCTACGATAAAACTACTAGAATTTGATTCGATCAGTTAAATTAAAGCGTAATCCGACTTTTAAATTTCATCCCATTAACATAGATAAAGATTCTTTTGTACTTTTAAAATAGGCCTTCGATTGTCCTCATCCTTAAGTAATTCATGGATTTTTTTGTTTTTTTGCAAATTATTTGTTATTTTGGTGTTTTATTTAATGGCATCTCTCTATCTATTTATTTATAGACGGATAATTAAGCTCTGTGCAAACGAGAATATTTATTTATAAAACAGGACTCTCCGTTGGTCAATACTTGAATAGAAATGCTTTGTTTTTATAAACTTATAAACAAACTTGTTTTTATAGCCTTTATTTTCCATTGGGAAGTGTAATATACACGATATATATACATATACACATAGTGTTTCACAACTGGTCTGCCATACTTTGTGGGATGATTTGGGGGGTAATATCGAGTAAAAAAGTTAATACAACATCGGTGCTATTTCCAACCGTTGCAGAGCTAGGGACGTTTTAAGGTGCAGTGATAAAAATAAACGAGAGTATTAATCTGATGTATTTATTGCTACATTTTATGAGATACACCTTATAAATGTTCAAAATGTCCGCCTCAGTTTTTAATGCACAGCCTTGCTCGTTCCAAACAAAAGTCCACTGCCCACTGAATCATTTCGGGGTGTTCTCGTATATAAGCAGCGGCATCCATAATTCGACACGAGAGTTCCTCTCTCGTTTGTACTTTGGTCTTGTAGACCATCTCTTTCATACGTCCCCATAAAAAGAAATCTAACGGGGTTAGGTCCGAAGATCTCGGGGGGCCACGATATTGGACCAGCACGACCAATCCAACGATTCCCGTACCGCTGATTCAAGTAATCCGTAACATGACGACCAAAATGTGGTGGCGCCCTGTCGTGCTGAAAGAACATCCTGCGCCTTGTCTCCGAGGGCACGTCCTCCATCAAAAGCAACAATTCGTTCGTCACGAAATTCAGATAAACATCAGCAGTTAATCGTTGTTTCAAAACGAACGGTCCAATCAGCTGATCTCCAATTACACCGCACCAAACATTCACCGAGAATCGATGTTGAAAGATTCCTTCAACGATACCATGGAGATTATCGGCGGACCACAAGTGGGAATTTCGTTTATTGTTAATTCCATCCGGAATGAATTGTGCTTCACCACTAAACAGTTTGCGATTAAGAATTTGGCGATGCATAACCATCTACTGGCAAAATTGAACACGTTTATCGTAATCATCCGTTGAAGAGCTTGCACATGTTGCAAATGATAGGGATAGAAACCCTCATCATGTATGGTTCCCCATACACGCGATGCGGATTCACCAATTCGTCTAGAAATCCTTCGAACACTGGTAGTTGGGTTACGTTGTATTAGGTCCAGTATGCGCTCCTCCGCAGCAACGGGCTGTCATGCTACATGTTCTTGGTTACGTGAAACAATTGTCCCTGTTTCCCTTGATCTCTGGTGTGTGACTAAACACTTGCCTGTTCGGTGTCGGCGGTTCGGAAAACGTCTTCGATATTCCTCAGCTGCCGCTCTGCTGTTACCATCACAGAATCCATAAATGAAATGGATATCAGCGTATTCAGCGGGTATCAACTGTTGATTCATTTTGATTGTTCACCTTAGCGCAACAGTGTCTCGTACCACAGATCAGATCCAACTGAAAGAAAAAACTGAGGATTAGTAGTGGTAACTTCGTTAACCGAAACTACCACCAGTACTGCCATCTACCAAATTACTGTACACACAAGTAGGGATTTGTTGTTTGCACATCTTAAAACGTCCGTAGCTCCGCAACGGTTGGAAATAACACCTATGTTGTATTAACTTTTTTACTCGATATCACCCTCCAAAGTATGGCAGACCGGTTGTGAAGCACCCTGTATATATATATATATATATATTATATATATATATATATATATAGTATATATAGCGAGGAATAGGAGGACGAAAAGATGGTACATGTTTATTGACAGACGTTTCGGAAAAATTCAATTTCCATCATCAGTGCTGAAAATTTTTAAAACAAGTAAAAATAAATAAGTATAATAAATAGAAACGAACAACAAATTAAAATGGCGCAACAATTAGCGAGAATCAAAAGCAAGTTACAATGTGTATTAAATTAAAAGATTAAAAGTTAAATGATATAAAGTGTAAAAGTATGAATAATAAGTAAAATATAAAATGGTTTAGGTGGAAACAGAATTGTAGTTTCTTACAATTAGCGAAAATTAAAAGCAAGCTACAATGTGTATTAAATTAAAAGATTAAAAGTTAAATGATATAAAGTATAAAAGTATGGATGATAAGTAAAATATAAAATGGTTAAGGTGGAACAGAATTGTAAAGTTTCTTACCAGATTATAATGAGACTAATTATACAGAAGATTGGGAATGGTTGCCTGTTGAAAGAATTCCATTGGGACGATGGAGCCGGGCGGAGTGATGGTGGATTTCTTTTGAAAGTTTATTTGGCAATGTTTAAATTGAAAGCGGAACTGTAATCGTTGAGGGTTGGCTGGATACTGAGGATGTGAAGGGACTCAAGTATGCGGAGGTCGATTGGTTGGTGGCTGAGTTAATGATTTTGAAATTGGAGGAGAGTAACGGGTGGTTGTGGAGGTGGCAGTGATCCCTTATTGCAGATTTGGAGGGTTTATTCAGGGGCTGTGAAGTTCTTGTAGAAATCCCACGATGCTCGTCCACTCTTGTTTGATATTGGCGGATGGTACTGCCAATATAGTTCGCTTTGCAGCGAACACAATTAAGAGCGTAGACAGTGGACGAAGCAAGTGGCTGGGGTGTTTTTTCTTTATGGTTGAGGTAAGATTTGATACTATTGTTGTTGGTGAAAGCGAAATGAAATTTAATTTGGGGGTAAAGCGGCGTGAGTAAGAGACGGAGTTCTGAAAGTATTTTGTGGCTAATATGGTCATAATAAGGGAATGAAAAATATTGTACGTCTTTTTTAACAGTGGGAATTTTAAGGGGGGGTTGATAAATATTATTAAGAAAATTTCTGGTTAAAGACTGTAACAGATGTTTTGGGAAAGAGTTATTAATGCTGAAGTTAAGAATTAACTCTATTTCATGGTGAAAAGATAAGTACGAGGAGCAAAGATGGTAGGCACGGTGGATTAAAATTTTAATACTGTTTATTTTATATAGCAAAGGGATGTGGCTTAGGAAATTAGTACCCAGGCCTGTGTACGTAGGTTTTCGATATATGGAGGTGCTAAATTTGTTGTTTTGTTTAGTTATTGTAATATCTAGGAAGGGAAGGGTGTTATTGGATTCGTCTTCTTTGGTAAACTTAATATTTTTATGTTGGGAATTAAGGTAGTTAAGAAAAAGGGGGGCGTGGTTGGCATTGTGAAAAAGGAGAAAGGTGTCATCAACGTATCTTTTATATAGGCATGGTTTATAATGAGTGGGGCAATGAAGTAGCCAGTTATTTTCGTGATGGCTGAGGAAAATATTCGCTAAAGTGGCACTTAAGGGGGATCCCATAGCTAATGAGTCGGTTTGTTGATAAAGTTGTTGGTTAAAGAAAAAATAGGTGTCTGAGGCGGCGAGCGTAAGCAGTTTGGTAAATTCATGTTTTGTCAGATTCAAAACTGTATTCGGATTGTCGGCGAAAAGGCTATTAATACAGATATCGATGGCTACCAACGTTGTGGAGACAGGAGAGTACACCCGAAGACCAGGATCTGGAAGATCACGTCGAACCGTTGTTCTTGGAATTCCTAGCGCATCGGCGACGTAACGCTGGTTCTAACCATCTTCAATTTGGGCGACGACTCTTGCGACGTTCACGGCACTCAAATCCATTGTAAATGTCCGATTCTGAAACTCAAAAGAATTAGAAGTCTATTTGTTACCAAACGCAAATGCCTACTCCCACTAGTGGAAGAAAAAAGTGGCACTAGCAGTCTAAGAGCAGTTGAATGTCAGACTGTCGAATTCTTAAAAGAAGTCGAAAATTCGCTACAGCTAGTGTGTTCGCAGCTGGCGTTGTTTTGTCTCGTTATATGATTGCTTCATAGACTATACTTTCGAATTTTAAAACTTTTATAAACAGAAGCTTGCCCACCTTTTTCCTTTTCGCGATATTTCAAGTGGGCCGATTTTTCTGCCGCTCAGTGTACATACACACGACGTCCAATTCTCTGTATATTTACATTAGAGATTTAAAATGAGGAAAAATCTCCGAAAATCTTGAGCGAGTCTTTTTACAGTATGCGGAGATCTCCATCATTACTTTGATACGAAAAGAATTATTGCTTTTTTGCTGTCGGCACTGATGCAGTCCTAAATTTATCATGAGGTATAAATGGGCTCGTAAGTGGAATGCGTCAAAATGTTCCTCCATTCGAGCTCGTGTATAATATTTTAGGGGGTTTTATTATTTTTTGTACGACGAATATTTGTATATTTATTTTTATTAATAATATTAATTAATTCTGATAGATCCCATGGATGCGTGAAGTTTTACCTTGTTTGATAACAAAATACACACTCTAAAGCCTATATTAAATGTTTGATTACTATGTCCCCGACCAAATAAATTTGGAAGGGACATACTGGATTGCACTTGTCCGTCCATTCGTCCGTCTGTTCGTCACTTTCGTGCCCGTGCTGTGCTATAACTTTTGAATCGCTCATGAAACTTCACATGCACACGGATCATCACAAGACGATGTGTCATGAGCAAGACTCAGGTCCCTGCATCAAACATCAAGGTCACAAATAGAAATCAAAGGTCAATAATTTTTGAACCACTCATCATAAACTGATGAAACCTCATATACGTATGTATCATCACAAGACGATGTGTCGCGAACGAGAATAAGGTTGTTGCACTAAAGGTCAAGGTCACAGATATACGCGGGGACATTAATGTCGTTCCGACATAGTTCTACTATTTTCTGTGTCCCAGTCTAGTAGCATTTCAAATGCACATTAATTTTGAGTTTAGTCATACAGGGTGTCAATAAATTATCTTTACATATTTAAATTCGAATTCAATTTATAAAAGTAATTTATGAGCACCCTGTATTTCCAAGTGAAAAGTCTAACCAAACTACTTAATGAAGGTGCGTGAATTATTGTGTGTTTCAGCTGAAACGTATAACCAAACTACAAATATTGTGCTTTGAATTATACGTAGAGGGTGTACACAAATTATCTTTACAACTTCTCTCTCAAATAAAAATATTTAGGAAACGAGATACACATACCGGTTTTATGTCATCTGTGAGAGAAAGTAATAAAGTTTCACATTCAACATAGGCACCATTTGTTACACGTAAGACGTCCAAACGGTATTCTATCTCCATCCATGTACACTGCAACATTTCAACGTCAACTCTTGCAAAAGCAGCAGCAATTCTGGTCTTTAAATCGTCGATGTTGGCCACTGGAGTTGTGTACACGCAGTCTTTTAGAAAAAAGTCACAGGATGTTATGTCTGGTGATCTGGCCGGCCAAGAGATGGGCCCTCCACGGCCAATCCACCGATTTGGGAAATGCATGTTAAGGGAATTTCATACCAATTTCGTAATTTGTGTAAACCCTGTACAATAATCCGACATCTGACAACTACCACATAAAACTTTATTACTTTCTCTCACAGATGGCGCAAAAACGGTATGTGTATCTCGTTTTCTAATATTTTTATTTGAGAGAGAAGTTGTAAAGATAATTTGTGTATACCCTGTACATTTGAAATTGTACTAAATTGAGGCAGAATGTATAATCAAACGTCTAGGTTTAGTGTGTCATGTTAATGGTTGGAGAAACCATTTTGGATTGGTTGCCATGAATTGGTCATGAATTGGTTCCTGTAACCCACTTATAATATCTTTTTCCCGCTTAGAATTCATTTGTTCTTTGATCGCGAGAAGATCCGTCCTTTATATGTTAATTAATTAAGTTAAAATGAACGTTCCCTCGAGGAAACGGTGCGAGAAATAGCCCTCATGAGAAAGAAATATTTAGAAGTAGTTTTAGTGTTTCGGGAGAAAAATGACTGTCCTTATCAATGGCCACCAGAAGACTAAAGAGGAGAAATGAGGAGGAAAAAAGGTTTATTTATTTATTTATTAATTATTATTATTATTATTATTATTATTATTATTATTATTATTATTATTATACTGTAATATTAGCCTGAGGTTTATATAATAGAGATTTTATTAGCCTTTTCTAACTTCCTTAATGCATGGCTGTAATTTTCTCTAGTTGAAAGAAGTGCATTTAGGAAGTTAGAAAAGACTTATTATTATTATTATTATTACCTAAAAAAATGCACTAGGAAAAAAATTGCATGACATAAGTTCTTCCCGAGGTCGTAAAATTAATCGAGTCCAACCAACAATTTATTGAGTTTATTGCGAGAGAATTTTCTTCTTCTTTTCGCGAAGATGAGGAGCCGTTCAGGGAAATTATTTCCATACAAAGGCCAAAAAAAAAAAAGTTCCCCCAAAAGAAAGAAACTTTTGTACGCAACTTGGTAAATAATGATCAACACTTTTTTTTAATGGCTGTGCAAACAGAGGTTGTCGTGAAGGTTCTCAAATATTTGTTATAGTCTTTAACACTTTCCTAAAATATATTATGAGTGAAGGAAAGGCTTTATTTTTTTTTTGGGGAGGGGGAGTCTGGAACTCTGGAACTCGTTTCTTCTCTTAAATTTTGTAGACATAGCGGAAAAACGGATATTTCATTGTGTCAGTAACGACAAGCAAGCAAGCAAGTACACTTTCTTCTATAATAATAATAGGACGGTAACGTGTATGTATATATATATATATATATATATATATATATATATATATGAATGACATGGGGCTAAGGCCTGGCCTCGGGCATATTTTGCAGGCCTCGGCCTCGAGGCCAGCTGAAAAGTGGAAAGGCCTCGTGACTTTCGTGATGTCTTAGGGAATCTTGATTTGTTTTGTTCTCTTCTGTAATTTTCAACCCCCGGTAGCGTTGGGGTGGAGATTCTTCAGGTGGGCTCGCTCGGGGTGGATATTCTTCAGGTGAGGACTATGACCTGACAGGTTACTATTCAAATACTATTCATTTAGGTGACCAACGGATTAGTAACAGGTCACTGTGACGTTAGGTACATAAATATCATATATGTCGCGGTCTATAAATATTATTCAGTCAGTCGGCAGTAGACCACTTGACTTAATGTAGCAAAACTAGTGTGGAAAAGCAATCTATCAGTTGGTCATCAGTTGAACTGAGCTCATAACTTATAATGTGTTTGTGTTATTTATGGGTATAAACTATTGTACTGTATCTATTTCTATAACAAAAAATAGGCCAAACTAGAAAAGAATACCACCTGGTATACTGATAACTAGAGACTAGCGTCGATAATTTTGTTTTTCGCCCGTCGTAATTTGTAACATAAAAACTTCTAAATAATATGATTTTAAATAAATATATAATATCGGATGCAATAATTTTGCTCATTTCGGCATTATAACCGAGATATAAATTGTTATATTGTTTGCAAATAATTTTTTCGGGTTTTTTCATTTATTTTAATAATATAAAATATTATACATATAACTTTAAAAATGTCTGATAATGGATAATATCAGGTGCAAATATACTCTTGAATCAAATTACATACATAACATGTTGAAATATCAGGTGCAAATATATTCTTAATATTATCGTGTATATAATTATATAGTAATGGCATAATATAAACTTCATACCTATAGGCTTACCGTACATCAGAAACATCTTTTACATATGGTACAAGTTACAATTACATTAATAATCTTCGGTGGACATTAAAACCACAATTTCTTATTGTCAAGATACATAAAAATGCAAAACTTAAAAAAAAATAAGGCATCTCCAAATGTAGCTCTGTTTGCAATGCTCGCTAGAGTCGCTAATAATTAATTGTAACCATTCAGAAATTATTCGATCAACACTCAGTGAGTTGTACAATCTTGAAATACAGGGTGTTTCAGGTCGACCCTAGAAATATGGAAAAGGAACAGTTCATATTAGTTAAGGAATTACTATGACAAACTTCAAATACAAATTACAAATTCCGCCAATTTGTAGTTGTATTGGTATTTGAAGTTTCTCGACGGATGAAAATGTCCAACAGATTCGATTTCTGGTACGAGCAAATGTTTCTCATTTTTAAACTTTTTGTGCCATTTGTAAACGTTAGCTACACTGAGAGCATCATTTCCAAAAGCTGTTTTAATCATTTAGTTCGTCTCCGAACGCGCGTTGTTCCATTTCAGAGATTTATATGTACTGCAAAAACACACCCTCCTTTTAAGCGCTCCAACCAACTACTTACTCATGGTAGCAGATTTTGCTTCAGACTGCAGACGCCAGAGGGCAGGAAGACTCACATATGTAAACGGTTATTTCTTATTTGCATTCATTTGTCCGTAGCAATAAAATTATCGATACTTTTTGATCACTCCTCGTGTGTGTGTGTGTGTATATATATATATATATATATATATATATATATATATACAGGGTGGTCCAAAAGTTCCTATCTCTTTTGCTGAAATAATGATATTTGTTTGATTTTCTGCAGGCCATAGATGATGATGGATTTACAAGAACGTGTGATGGTAGTAACATTTGGTAAGAGATGGCTTTGAAACAAATCCTAGAATGTCAACTCGCACAGCATCACGTAGACTGAGCATACCAAAAACGACTGTTCATAGGATTTCAAAATCAACATTAAAAAAGAAAAGTTACCATATTCAAATGCTACGAAGAGGATTATCCAAGACGAGCCGCCATGTCACAGAATTGATTGAAAAAATTTATACCGAAAACTTATTAAATCACATTTTCTTCAGCGATGAGGCGACATTCCACACATGCGGAAAGGTTAATCGACATAATTGCCGTATCTGGGCTAGTGAAAAACGAACCTAGTTCTACTAATGGGAGAGAGATTCTCCTAAAGTTAATGTCTGGTTGGGTATGACAAGATCGAAGATTTATGGACTTTTCCTTTGCAGAAGCTACGGTAACAGGGCCAATTTATCTTGACATGCTTCAGCAGTTTCTTGAACCCCAGCTTAGTTCAGATGGCATTCTCGACACTCTTGTTTTTCAGCAAGATGGAGCTCCATGTCATTATGCAAACATCGTTCGGGCGTACCTTGATGAGCTCTTACCAAATCGCTGGATTGAACGTGGTGGAAACAGGCCCTGGGCAGCACGATCTCCTGATTTAACACCATTAAATTCCTTTGCGTGGGGCTTTATAAAGTCTGAGGTTTACAAAACAAGAGTTACAGACTTGCAGGGTCTGCGAACCCGCATTGTCGCGGCAGTCGCTGAAATAACCCCAGAGATGTTTGAGAATGTGTTCCGCAATGCAGTGGACAGATTTTAAGATTTGCAGAAACACTGATGGTGCTCATGTCGAATCTTAGACCTAAGCTTGATGAATAAATATACATCTAATTATGTTACTACATTTTTATCGTAAAATACTATTATTTCAGCAAAATAGGGACTTTTGGACCACCCTGTATATGCTTCGAAGCTGCAAGTAGCCGCAATCCAACAGTGATCCTACCTGGCACACGGAAAAGTACAACCATTCTCGTTCTCATCTCTCTACTTGGGGTGGTGCTTGCTTCTGCAGGAGTCGCTTCTGACGAGGCAACGGTCTTGGAAAGCATCACGCTCTGCCAGAAGACACATGCCCCCAAGTAGTTCGCCCTTAGAAAGCGGAACAGGGGTCTACAAGAAACAGGCAATCTCCCAATCACGCATACTTCTTTTCATATACGTAGTATACATACACTGAGCTGGGAGGAAACTATTAGAATGCTAAAGTTACCTTTTTGTGTTGTACAGTGTTAAGAAAAACCCGCAATAAACGCGGGGACTTTGACAAATTGACAATGTTTGGAAGCTGCAAGTAACTACAATCCAACAGTGTTCCTTCCTAGCACACGGGAAAGTAAAGCAACCTTTGTCCTCACCTCTCTACGCCTCTATTTTCCCCTTTTATTGTAGTTTTCTCTTACATTGTACGCTGCAAAAGGGTAACTTTGACATTCTAATAGTTTTTTCAGTCCATGTTCATTTAGCCTTCTAATAGTATGATCAGACACAATATTTCCATTTGCTCTCTCTAACTCAGAACGAAAGTCTAATGATGATAATTTTTGATCTCTGAGCGACCTGAATTTTAAAAGTTTGCCTTATCGGTTGGTTGTTGCCCTTTTACGTCCACTTCGAGGTTATTTTTATAAGATTTGGCAATCTCGAATCTCTGTAATGTGGCTTGAACAGGAAAGCGTGAATTCTTTAGCTGTTGTGCAATTGCATCTTGGGGAAAATCCTTGATTCGAGAGCAGCACTGTTTCAGGTCTTTCTGATTCCATTAATTCTCTCGTCTTTGTCATTTTCATAATTACTACTGATATTGATGCGACGTGTATTTTTTAGGTTCTCTTTTGAAGAAAAAAAAGTAAAAAAATAAAAAAACATTGACCCCAATTTTTTTTTTACGTTATTTTTAATGCTGCTCAAAAGTAATTTTATTTAAAATATAAACCTAAAAGTGATGGATAACATGATGTAAATTTTTTTTTTTACTTTACAATCCTATTAACCCTTACTGATGAATATACCGTACTTTAATTATGTCATACTACTAAAATAAGTAGGTATTTTGCTAGTAGTAAAAAGCTAATTGAGGCGTTGCCTTCCGGAGGCGTCTTATCACCCGACAATGCATCTTTCTTTTATAATTAAAACTGTAGCCAAAAGAGTCCTGAATGTGATGGTATATTGCTTAAGACCGCGAAGGAACTGTAATATCTTCAATTCCTTACGGGGAAAAAAGCGGACAAATCTCTTAATTTATTTTTATTATCTTCACATCGCGTTTTTTCTGAACTTAGTCGATGGCGATAAGACGCCTCAATTACAGTAATTGTTCTTGCATTGTGTGCATGTACAATTAATTTCCCCACAGACATTTTTCAATTGCATATCAGTAAGTACGTTAATATAGCGTATCATGGTATGTTTGGTATTTGGAATATGGCATACTTTCCTCTCCCTGATTGTTACTAACTATTAAAAAGAGAAGTTGAACATACGGTAAGTTCCCGGTTAACGTCAAGGGTCAAGGTTGCGTTCCTGAAAACCACAACGTTATAGGAAATAACGTTAAGCGGACGTCGTTTTACCATACAAACCTATGTTATAACTGAGGATGCGTTCATGGACAAGGAAACCCACAGGATATAAAACTTATTACAAAAAATGCAAAAGAAACAAAATAAAGACAAAATATATATTACTGTATATATTAAATATAATAGACATAATATATTTACAAAAATATACAGAAGACTCAAAATTAAATTATCTACAAACCCATCACAGAACGAGACTAAGTCTTCGAAGTAGAGAAGAACCATCCAGAGTTCTCTGCTCGCTTCTCTCTTTTTGTTATTGTAGATTTCCTTATAACATTTGATAGCGGCGTCTACCATTCTTTTGACTTTCAAGCTTCGTTCCATCATGGGATCCGCATCGGTATGCAGCTGCATTCCCTCGATGAGTCCAAAGGCTTTACCGAGAGTTTTGGTGGTCAGAGTTCTAGCAGATTCTGCCTCCTCTTCACCTAATTCTTCGTCATCTTCTTGTTCCAGTTCTTCCAAGTCCTTGAGATCTTGGTTGGAAAGTTCTTCTTGATGGGAATCGAGAACTTCGACAACATCTTTGTCTTCAAGCTCGTCGAAACCTGCTTCATGCGCCAAATCTAAGATCTCCTTTCTCGTTGCTGGTTCTGCCTCAGTGAATCCGGTGAAGCTGTGGGCCGCTTCTGGTTAAATCCGACCCCAAACTGAGTTCATGGAGTCTTTGGAGACTTCGTCTCAAGTACGCTTGATGTTCTGCAAGGCTTTATGGCTGTTATAACTTTTCCAAAAAGTCGGAACCGTTTCCTTTTCGTCCGCATTCAACCAGTTGTTGTAACGTTCTTCGCATGTAGTAGGCCTTAGATGCCTTAATGACGCCCTGGTCCATGGGTTGAATTAGCGAAGTCGTGTTCAGCGGCAAGAAAACGAGACGAACATTTTTGTCGAAATAGCCCAAGTTCGGTGGATGTCCAGGTGCGTTGTCGATGAGGAACCAAATCTTGAAGTCCAAATCCTGATCGGAGCAATATTTTTTCAATTCGGGAATCGCGTGCCGGTAAGTCGCCGGTAAACCCAGAGCAGCAGCGATGTCCACGGCACGTTCTCCTTTATCGAAACGATCAAGAACATCAAGTTCTGTGCTCAATGGAATTTACTTTCTGTTCTTCTTAGGAGTTTCCATGCTTCAGAGTGACGACGAAGCAGTTCTTTTTTCAGTCATAATGCAGGTAAAGATGCTTTACCTGGCCTTTACCGGGCAAAACCTGATGAGAATTCTCTCCTGCACGCTGTTTAAATACTGCTTGGCGCGCGGGGAAAGTGACCTCAGGCGGAGTACAGCCTCGGTGAGTCCAGAATTCTCTGGAAAATTCTCGAAACCACGTGGTGGCAAAAAAAAGATTGGAACGCAACAACGTTAAAGCGGATAATGAGACAACGTTGTGAGGAAATATCCACAAATAATTGACAACGTTAAATCGACATAACGTTAAGCGGGAACTCGCTGTACTGTATTACAGGGGCGGATCCAGACCGATGCAACCGCGGTCAGAAAAATATGTGCTCCGTTTGCATCGGTAAAATAAGTGTTTTATACAGTCTCAATGTGTTTTGTCCGTGGAAACATTTAATGTTTTCACGAACAAAACACACTGGTTGCATCGGTCTGGATCCGCCCCTGTATTAGATATCCTCACAGACAGTTTCTCAATTGAAGTTTATGTAATGTAAATGTAATATGTAAATCAGACAGACTATTTTTTTTAATGAAAAACTGGTGCAATGTTATAGTTTTCCAGTTGAAATTATTTTCTGATAGTCGTAATCATCATAACTGTTAATCTATGTCTTTCAGTGATATAACTGTGTCTCTTCTACATTTGTTAATCTTATATTCGGCTGAATATAGACTAAACAAAGTAACACAAAACAGTCAGTTTCATTGCTTTGTTTTAACTGCTACCATTGATAAGCCCAGTTTGCATAGGTGTGAGGTTGTAGATGGAATTGAAACTTTCAGTGCTTCAGTCACCAGTTCTAGATACTTGCTTTTCCGTGCTATCCAATATGTACGCAATTATTCCGACGGGAATGACAACTGTAAGGCCTTGTCAGACGAACGTTCAATCAATTTACCATGTATGTTTCCTCTTTTCTGCGAGTTCGGCAAACACTACCACCCTTTCTGAACGGACTAAGTATACACTTCTTACCAAGCCTTCCATCGTGGAAAATAGTTTTGGAGCCGTTTTTGTTGTCGAACTATGTATGCATCATTATAGTGGGAAGGGGTATCGCGAAGTTTTTTGTCAAAATGGGGTCGCCAACACCGTTCTATGGTCTAGGGCCTAGGCTTAACATTAACTTGTATAAAATCTTGCACGAACTGTAGATGTTTTTCTTCGTTTTTACAACATTTCACAAATATTTTATTGTCTATGTAATTAATTATCTATATTTTTGGTTTGAAATATAAAAGGAGGTGAAAAATGTATTAAATATAGCCTTTAGGTCTAGATTTAATTAAAAGAAAGTCTGTTTTATATATTTAAAATGTTTATATATTTTTAAATATGTATAAAAAAGTAATTTAATGAACTATATATTTATTTTCTATGAAAACGGATTTTCTAACGAGTAAGGTAAAAAACAATAGAAAATGCAAAAAATATTTTTTTTTTACAAGAAAAAAGCGACAAAAACTGGGCGTGGGGGGAGTATTTTTTTGGCACAACTAAATACTGATACACGTGCAATTTACAAACGTCAGTTTGAAATACTTTTCACAGTTGATGGAGTAAAAAGATCCAACAGGTCACTTCCACATGTTACTCGTGAGTCGTTCTGAGTCTGACATCAAATACTGATGTGAACTATCATTTATCGTAAATCTAACTACGAGTATATCAGTGCTGACTTCAGTTGCAATACCATGAAGAATAGACAGCTGTGGTGGTTTTGTTTTTTGCAATATAGATTCGTAAATATTAGATGCGGTGTCTGATTCTACTGATCATATATATATATATATATTGTTGTAGAATTCTCGGGAATAATCTTTAGGAGAATATTCTCGAGAATTTTCTTGAGAATATTCTTCGAACCGAGAATTTTCGAGAATTTTCTTTTTTAGAACATCTGAGGGGTTTTTCAACTATTCCAATACAACTTAACTTCAGTTCCTGTCAAAATGGAGTCTAAGTCAGAAGTGAATGATAGGATGAGTGAAGAAATAAATAAGTTAACTAATGCAAAAAATTTATTGAATCATTGTATAAAGACTGTATTTCAATTCAAAGTACAGTATTTACCAGGGATGGCAGTGATTAAATCAAAATTCTCGAATATTCTCGGCAAATAATATTTTGGAGAATATTCTCAGAATATTCTCGGAGAACGAGAATATTCTCGCCTCATATCACTATATATATATATATATATATATATATATATATATATATACTGCGCCCTCGATATATGCGAGGGATAGGTTCTGCTAAAACCTCGCATAATGCAAATTCGCATATATCGAACTTATAGTTAAATGAAAAAAAATAGGGATGCGTTCCACAACCAGTTTTTTTTTTTACCCTTCCGGCACCCCCAACAATAAATATGCCACTTTTTTATACCAGAAACATTCAACAAGATAACAGTAATGCTATATTACATCAATACTGTACAGTATAAATATTAAAGAACATAGTAAGCCTAATAAGACATGCGATACCAACGATGGCAGGTGTGTAGGCTCCAGGAGACGAGTGTTGATTGCTGTGGTGGGTGAGTTACATGGTAGGGGTGGATGGTTGTGGATCATCAGGGTCTTCAGTGACATCAGGTAAGGCAACAGGCGAAGGTAGACTGACATAACTCTCAGGCGGGTGTGTGGTTTATGCGAGATTGTTGTTGTTTGGTGGGAACACGTCGGTGCGCTCAGCGGCTCAGCAATATTTCACACTAGGTGGCGCATAAATGCGAATTTTTTCCGCATATACTGAATGTTTGGTAGAAATAGGGTCTTCGCATATGCTGAAGACGCATATATCGAGGGCGGGCGCAGTATATATATATATATATATATATATATATATATATATATATATATATATATATATACTGTGTGTGTGTGTGTGTGTGTGCATATATATATATATATATATATATATATTATACTATATATATATATATACATAGATTGTGCATGGCACAAGGAACTCTTCTGGGAAAATTAAATCCACTGTAGTCCGAATAATTAGCCCGCGTTGGACTATAGTGAATTTAATTTTCCCAGAAGAGTTCCTTGTTCCGTGCACGGTCTGTATGTAACAAAAGTTTCTCAGGGAACCATTCTGATTTGTGTATATATATATATATATATATATATATATATATATATATATACACACACACGAGGGGTAATTCAATGAGTATCCGCACTTTTTATTTTCACAATTTTATTTTCACATCTGATAGATTATATTAACACATCACTTCTCAACATAGTCTCCCTGTTTCTCAATACACTTAGTCCAGCGATCTACAAGCTTCCTAATGCCATCACAAAAGAATGTTTTTGGCTGTGTGCGTAGCCAGTCATGCACCGCCTCCTTTAGGTTATCATCGCCTTGGAATCGCTGATCTCTCAAAGCGTCTTTTAGTAGTCCAAACAGGTAAAAATCCGAAGGTGCCAGGTCTGGACTGTAGGCTGGATGGTCGAGAACTTCAAATTTAAGTACTTGAAGGCATTTTCTAGTCTGTGCAGCGGTATGAGGGCGCGCATTGTCGTGTAAGAGAATAATAACTTCCTGTTGCAAGGAAGTTCAAAGCGCAGCCATCAGCAGGTAAAGTTATGCTAACACTGTTTTGGGATACACGAGGCCCTATCCTTGAACATTATCTAGAGCCTGGAACTACAGTAATAAGTGCATCGTATTCTGACATGCTTCGGAATGAGTTAAAGCAAGCAATTCGCACAAAACGGAGAGGGGGATTGTCGGAAGATGTTATTCTGTTACACGACAATGCGCGCCCTCATACCGCTGCACAGACTAGAAAATGCCTTCATGAACTTAAATTTGAAGTTCTCGACCATCCAGCCTACAGTCCAGACCTGGCACCTTCGGATTTTTACCTGTTTGGACTACCAAAAGACGCTTTGAGAGGTCAGCGATTCCAAGGCGATGATGACCCGAATGAGGCGGTGCATGACTGGCTACGCACACAGCCAAAAACATTCTTTTGTGATGGCATTAGGAAGTTTGTAGATCGCTGGACTAAGTGTATTGAGAAACAGGGAGACTATGTTGAAAAGTGATGTGTTATAATCTATCAGATGTGAAAATAAAAAGTGCGGATACTTATTGAATTACCCTCGCATATATATATATATATATATATATAATATATATATTATATATATATATATATACACTTTAATAAATTATTGATATAAACGTAATTCGTATGTAAAGACCAGTATTAAAACTTTTATATTAAATAGTGAAAAAACTAAAGAATCTTCGCTTGACTTTTTATCGTTATATAACTGTTTCTTCCTCCATTTTGCTCACAGGAGGGAGGAAGACAAAGTATTATATAAATAAAATAAAATAAGAGGACGAAGTAATTTTATTTTAGTGAGAACGACGGTCGAAAGATTTTTGGAAATTTGATACAATTCTATTTGTTTTTATTACCTAACCTACGCTTATCGCTATCTGGTTTCAAAACGCGACAGGTGAAGATCGAAAAGCAATACGTGTTCTCCCACTCAGAACGGGAAAAATAGATAGATTAATTTTTAGTTAAAGGACTAAATATTATTAAATGCGCGTTCTAATTCATTAGTTATATAATACTAGGGTTGCCCGATTTCCCGGCTCTCTCCAATCCCGGGAAAGCGGGAGCGTAATCGACGAATCCCGGGATCCCGGGAAATTCCCGGGAAAGCATTGAAAATTGTCTCAGTCCAATATTAAATTTGACTGTTAATTGTATTCTTTTACCTTGCTAAGAATTAATATTTGAGCCAGAGTTAAGGATAAAAAAAATTATGTAGATAGCTCCTTTTACTAGAAAACAAAAAACTAAAATTAACTCTTTTACTTATAAAAAATCTTTTTAAACATAAAAAAACAATTTTAATCTCTTTTATTTAACAAAAATTACTTTTTTACTTAATTCACAAAGAAAATAGAGAACTACTTATAATATTGCCTCAAGAAACAAATGTTGTCGATGGTTTCGTCATTTAATCTCTATCTCAGTTTGGTAACAAAGAGTCCTAGAGCAGAAAAGGCTCTTTCTGCTTGTACTGAAGTAGGGGGAATAGTTTTTAAAGCAAAGAAAAGTTTATTTAGATTTTCTGTTCGATCCCCAGTAATTTCAAAAATGTTGAGTTCTTTTGTAATGTTTTTCACATTGTAATAGTGAGTAATTTGTGAGTTACTTCCTGCAGCCTTGTTTATAGCTGCATTCATTCTTTCCAAAAGAGAATGTGATTCTGTTGGTTCATTGCATGTAGATGATGGTGTTTTCGTTTGATTTAGATCTAATTCGAAATGGGATAGCTCCTCAGGAGATTCATCTGAAGAAGGAATGAACATTCTTTCAAATAATTTCTTTGCAGTATTCTGGAGATAACTTTTTGATGGCAAAGTTAGATAAGGATCAGCAACTTCCCAATTTAAAGGGCTATTCAGATATTTCAGTAAACCAATTAGATTTTTATTTCTTCGCTGTTCAATTCTTTTTACGACAGAATCTTTGAGGGTAAGAGAAAATGAGTTGTCTTGAGAAGATAATTCTTCTACAATGAAAGCAAATATGCCTTCTGCAGATAGCAATGTAGCATCTCTTCGGCCTAATTTTTCAACTGCAATTTGAAGTGGTTTCAATGATGATACGACATCATTTATAGCACTAAATTCTTTTCTGAAAAATCAAGTTGTTCCTTTATATCTATCATCGCTTTTGCAATACATCTCTTGAGAGACGTAAATCTCTCTAGCATTTCAACCAAACTATTCCATCTTGTCTCAATATCAAGTATTAACTGTAATTCATGGCCATGTTCTTCTCGAATATATTTTTGCAATATTTCATTTTTTGTTGGCGATTTCCTAAAAATGTTGACAGTTTTTCTTACCTTTTTAATGACATTGGCAATAAAAAAAATAGTAGGGGAATTCCCGGGAAATGTTATGAAATCCCGGGAATAACCGCTCGCGATTTTGTCGGGATTTCCCGGGATTTCCCGACCCGGGATTCCCGGGAGGGCAACCCTATATAATACAGAGTAAGAATTGTTTCGGAAGAAAGCGGAATGAATCTAATTTTGCTTTATTCTTAGCTTTATATACAGGGTGTCCCAGAATTAACTATCTATTTCAATGAAATCGGACAAATTTTTTAAAAACACACTTTTATTTATGTTTATCATGTTTAATATGTGTTAAAAATGTATAAATTTCTAAATTTTTTTCATAATTTTATTTTCATAATTTTTTTCATTTTCTGGTCCAATGAAAGACCGTCTGAAGTCATAGAATGGCAAAGAGACTCTCCAAAAGTTAACGTGTGGCTTGGAATGACCAAATCCAAAATTTATGGCCCATTCTTCTTTGCGGAGGCAACTGTAACAGGTACCGTCTACCTTGATATGCTTCAGCAGTTTCTCGAACCACAGCTTCTTGATCTACAGATCTACAGAAGCTAAGGCTAACAAAGACCCTAAGATCCACTCTAAGGCTAGCCCGAGAGAAAGGAGAGAGTAGGGGGTTAAGAGAAGAGAGGAGAATAAGGGGTTAAGTAAGGAGCAACACCTATCATTCGTGGGTTAACATTCATTCAGAAAAAGAGGGAAAAAGTCTCACCATCATCATCCGCCGGCCACTGCCGACAAGTCAGAAAAATAGTCGGAGAATATAGGAGAGGGGTGAAAGATGAAAAGAAGTAAAATAAGAACGCTTACAAACCATGCAAACACAGTCTTAACTCACTGTCATACCATGCAAACTACAAACATGCAAGAAAAGAGTTAGAGACATGCAAAGTAAGGAGGATAAGAAAAAAAAAAAAGTAGGTAAAGTTAAACAAAAAGTGGGTTAGTTTACGCTATGAGCTACATCTACATTCGTGTTAGTCTAATTTTTTTTTTTTTTTTTTTTTTTTTTTTTTTTATTGCTGGCATCACGCTGGCATGTCACAAGCTGGCATTCATCGTCAACAGACTCATCCTCGAGCACCACCACCAGAGCTCCTGTTGTTAACTTTCTTTTTTAATTTTAAACAACGTTAATATTTTTAAAATGTCTGTCAAGACGGTTCTTAAACACATTAACGCTGGTAGAATGAACGACTGACGCGGGAAGATTATTCCATTTATCAATTACTTTAAACGTAAAGAAGTTTTTAGCGATATTAGTAATGAAACGTCTGCCACGCAACTTGAATCCGTTATTGCGAGTATTACTATTATCGAAAGTGAACAATTTGTCAAAATTTACGTTATCGATGTTATTAACGATTTTGAAAACTTCAATAAGCTCCCCCCTTAATCTCCTAGTTTCGAGTGAATACAAGTCTAACACTTTAATCCTATCTTCATAAGGCTTATTGCGCAATGCCGGAATAAGTTTCGTGGCACGACGCTGAACCCTTTCTAACCTATCAATATCCTCACGCAAGTACGGGCACCAAAACTGAACGGCATATTCCAAATGAGGCCTGACTAGGGACTTGTAAAGGGGCAATATAATATCCTTCGATTTAAATTCGAAATTACGCGCTATGAAGCCTAACATCCTATTAGCTTTTGCGCAAGACTCCAGGCACTGGTTCCTAACCTTTAAATCTTTAGTTACGCGTACGCCTAAATCTACTTCCTCGTCAACGCTCGCTAAATCCCTATCATCCATCGTGTACACGTAATTATTGTTGCGAGAACCTATATGCAAAACTTTACATTTATCTACGTTAAATTGCATCTGCCACTTATCCGTCCACTCCATAATCCTATCTACATCGTCTTGGATCCTATTTCTATCGTCCTCGTTAACAACCTTACCGCCTATTTTAGTATCGTCCGCGAATTTTGACACGTTACTAATCAATCCTACATCTATGTCGTTAATGTAAATTACGAATAACAATGGGCCTAACACTGAACCCTGTGGGACACCACTACCTACCTCTAACCACCCCGATTCACTACCATTAACTACGACCCTCTGCCTCCTAGCACGAAGCCATTCTTCTAACCAGTTAGCTACCTGACCGCGGATACCGTGCGCTTTAACCTTCGCAATTAGTCTCCTATGCGGAACTGTATCGAACGCCTTTTTAAAATCTAAATAAATAACGTCAGCTGCCCTATGCCTATCGTATTCGCGCACTATTTCGTTATAAAATTCTAACAAATTTGTTAAACAAGACCTATGGCGTCGAAACCCGTGCTGACTACTATTAATCAAACCCCTACTTTCTAAGTAACTGTAACAGGTACCGTCTACCTTGATATGCTTCAGCAGTTTCTCGAACCACAGCTTCTTGATGATGGCATTCTTGATAATGTTGTGTTTCAACAAGAAGCATTGATCTTTTGGCGATAAACCTTTGTTTTTATGAAACCCCATGCAAAGAAATCCAGGGGTGTCAAATCCGGAGAACGCGGAGGCCAAGGTCGAGGTCCTCCACGTCCAATCCACCGATTCGGAAGGCGTCTGTTGAGGTATTCTCGAACAATTAGAGCATAATGACATGGTGCTCCATCTTGTTGAAACACAACATTATCAAGAATGCCATCATCAAGAAGCTGTGGTTCGAGAAACTGCTGAAGCATATCAAGGTAGACGGTACCTGTTACAGTTACTTCCGCAAAGAAGAATGGGCCATAAATTTTGGATTTGGTCATTCCAAGCCACACGTTAACTTTTGGAGAGTCTCTTTGCCATTCTATGACTTCAAACGGTCTTTCATTGGACCAGATAATGAAAAAATTATGAAAATAAAATTCTGAAAAAATTTAGAAATTTATACATTTTTAACACATATTAAACATGATAAACATAAATAAAAGTGTGTTTTTAAAAAATTTGTCCGATTTCATTGAAATAGATAGTTAATTCTGGGACACCCTGTATATAAGCTTATATCATTTCTGAAATCTCTTTGGAAACAACATTTACGTTGGCTTGCTTCCAGGGAAAGGTCTGGAAATTCAACGCGAAGTCGATGTATAAAATTAAGGTTAAAAAAAAAAACGAAGTAGATTAGAAAACCCGTAAATAAGAAATGAAAATGAAAATACAATAGGAAGAAAAGTACGTGAAAGGATTTTAAAACAGTTAAAACTAGAAGTAGGAAAAAGACAAAAGATAAAATTAGGGAAAAAAATAAAAAAAGGGTATTAAAAGGAAAAAAGAATGAGGATCTTAATGGAAAAAGATGGTACAGAGGTTTTAAAGGACGGAAAATAGGGTTAATAATGTGTTAAAAGGATTGAGTGTATCTCTGATAAAACTTTTTTTTAGACGCCAATTCCATCTTCGTTTTTCTTTAGCAAAAATGGGTGTCGGGATACTGCTATTTACAGTACTTTCTTTATACCACTTTTTTATTTGTACTTTCATGAGATCATTTTTATGTTAGTCCTTTCTTTCATAGTTTCCTTTGGGATTTTTTTACTTACTCTTTTTTTTTCTTTCGTTTCATTTTGCTATTTGGCTTCTTTTTTTTTTTCTTGTCTTCCTTTTTGTATTTTTTCTTTCTGTGATAAATTTTCCTTCCACGTTTAATTCATCTCACTCCGAAAATGAAATCTGACATCGAAGGAGACTGTGGTCGATGGACGGTCTCAGATTCATTTCGTGTCCTCTCGGGGACCAATTTAACTATTCACAACTCGGGAAAAAGGGAGGGAGGGAGAGAGAGAAGGAGAGAGAGGGGGAAGCTAACAAAAACCCTAAGATCCACTGCAGGCTAGCCCAAGTAAGGGAAAAACTGGAAAAAGGAAATAAAAATAAAAATATTGAAAACTTATACGATACTTACGCTTACAGATGTGTGAAATTTTCACACAGGTATAGGAGTAATAGCAACCTATAGAACAGAAAAGGCTCTTCCCCCTCCATTGCTGACAGAAAATGTTGTGAAAGATTTCTAGGAAAGTAGGAAAAGTATAATGGAAAGAATAGCTTCAGAGTTCATTCGCACCATGCGTTCACTTACCTTGTGTACCCAGTTGCGCATTATAGGCAGAGCTGGGCACTTGCGGTTTTTTTTGCGTTTTTTTTGCGGTACTGCGGTACTGCGGTACTACTACCGCACTACCAAACCGGTACCGCATAACGCAGTACCGCAAAGGATCGCTGAAAGTACAGCAGTGCCGCTACCGCATTCAAATTTCCCGCGGTACTTTCCGCGGTACCGACCAACACGGTAGTACCGCAGTACCGCAGTACCGCAAAAAAAACCGCAAGTGCCCAGCTCTGAATTTATAGGATAGTGAAAACTAGGTGAAATAGAGGTGAAAAAGACGCTCGTTTTAAAACCAGTGTTTCTCGTAATATCCCTATCGTCCTATCATAATTTACGTCGTCAAATCGATTTAAAATTTTAAACACCCAAATTAATTCGTTTAACACAGTATTTACCATAGTACAGGGTGTTCCATTTGTCTTGCATTTTTTCCGTTTAAGATAACATTTACGTGTTCTCAAGATAAGTGGAACACCCTGTATAATTATATAATTTACTATTGTAATAACCTATACGCATGACTACATTTGTCTACGTTAAATTTCACTTGCCACTTATTACACCACTCTATAAATTAATAAGGTTGCACTGCAAACTCTCTCTCTCTCTCTCTCTCTCTCTCTCTCTCCAGCAAACTAATTGCTTTACCCGCAATTTTAGTGTCGCTGCAAATTTAGAAATTTTATTCACTAAATTGACATCAAATTGACATTGTTAATGTACCTTATGAAAAATACTGGTCCCAAAACTGACCGTGCAGACCACCGGTAGTTATCAACTTATCATATATTAGCCTACTCTGACTCTTCCCCGTTTATTACTAACCTTGTTTTCTAGCAGTTAACCAATTACCAGTTCATTAAGAACTTGACCCCTTATTCCGTGAGCTTTAAGTTTTTCTAACCATCGTTTATGCGGAACTTTGTCAAACGCCTTTTGAAAATATAAATATATTATACGTACCGCTCTATTACATTCATAAATACCGATGACGTCATGAAAAAACTAACAAATTTGTTAAACAAGATTTATATCTACGTAACCCATGGTGACTGTTTAATGAGATTATTACTTTCAAGATGTTCGACTATACGATCTCGAATAACTGATTCTAAAAATTTTCCAATAACAGAAGTTAGACTAATGGGACTGTAATTTTCCCCTTGTTGCGTACATCTCCCTTTTTGAGAGAGAGAGAGAGAGAGAGAGAGAGAGAGAGAGAGAGAGAGAGAGAGAAGAGAGAGAGAGAGAGAGAGAAGTGTCGTGTATCATGATAGACAACTTAGACCCTCAATCCAAATACTACTTATAAATTAAAGATGATCATCTTCATCACAACCGACGTTTGTCGTTGATCGAAGAACCATTTAGGATTAATTAGATTTACAATTTTAATCAATTTAACTTCATATCTTGTAAGGCGAGATTAGACTAAGATTTTAGGAGTTTTAACAGTTTATTTTGTTTAACTTTGACTTTTCTTTGTAAATAATAAAACAAGCAAAGTTCGTATAATCAGTTCAGTTCAAAGAAGTCGAGTAAAATAATTCAAAATAAACTTCTGTAGATATAAAACAAAAATGGACGTTCGAGAGCGGTTGTGTCTGCAAAGGTGGTCTTCGTAATCGGGACTGAAAGGACGACCAATTACGTTATTTATTTATGCTGTAAAGGAAATTAGGGAGTAAAGATTTATCTCACTTCGGTTTAGAATTCTCTCAATCACTCGAAACAGTTTTGGTCACCGGGTTAAACTGGTCGGGATGAGATGCCACGAACCTATGTATGGTCATTATTTTTAGTATTTTCTTAAAGTAAGAAATAGTATGCATATTTTTAATTTATTGGGGTTCTTTAACCTCCTTCGCAACATCTAAGGTCATATGACAGAGGGGACCTACAGCTTTACGTGGGATCCGAACCACGGGTCGCTACATAATCTGCGCGCGGAGAACGGTCTCCCATCCAACTACTACCTAGACCCAATGTCGCTTAACTTCGCTGATCTCCGGGAAGCGGTGTTACGACATTAGCCACGTCCATTGGCCACGACGTGGCCCAGTATGCATATTACTTTATTAGAATTTCAATAGAAGGAAATATGCATGGCGTACATCGTCCAACTGAAAACGGACAGGTACGGGAGTGATAAGACCTTCAAGACAAACAGCTGCTGAATTGAATTAAATCCGTTTAAGAGAATCCTCTTGCAAATGATATTGCATGAACAGAAAATCTGCATACTGATGCCACCGCCGTGTTTACAGATAAGACAACCTCCTTCTCCTTCTCCTCAACTAACCTTAGATGACCATTATTGGAGAAGAAATAACGCTCGGTATTCACGAAAAGTCATCTACGGAGAGGCGAGAAGTAGCCAAGGTTATTTTCCAGCTTATTTTTGTAGAAGGGACTTATAGGAAGAATAACATGCTATTTATTCAATACTCATCAAAATTTAAAGACCTACTTTCGGTCTTTTTTCCAACCAATTATATATTTTGTGTTTTTTTTTCTATTATTATTATTATTATTATTATTATTATTATTATTATTATCACATTTTCCATAGACTCTTTTTCGCCGCAAACTTTTACCGCAACCTCGCACCGCCAAGTTATTTGCGTCATATAATTTTGTAAAGTTAATTTTGTTCTTTTAATATTTTTTTTTAAAGTTAATATTTACCATGAATTATTTTAGTTTAATCTTACAATAATTCATTCAATAGTTACGTTAATATTTCTGATTGCAATATTTAATTAAGTAATTAATTAACTTGCATCGGAATAATTAATTAAAGCAGCGTTTCCGAAACTCTTTTATCCGAATTTCCCTTCAAATTGAAGTCAATTCTTCGCGAACCCCTTATTTCAATTGCAAATGACATTCATTGAGAGGGTTCGAAATTAGTGTGATAGTTCGTGAAGGGTTCGAGTAGTATCCATGTCGGGATAGTATCCGGAATCCATTTCAAGTATCCGAATATTAGACATAAAATTTGGTGTCCCAGTAACCATATCCATCAACGACTGAATCAACAAACAGACCACGCATCTAATGAAATAAAATCTTTCAGCTTTCTATTAAAAAAAAAATTAATAATAATTCAAGGCCAAAATGGGAGTTTTGCCGATCGTCCCTGACTCTCCGAACAGCCCATTTTTAAAGAACCGCGTCGGGGTACAAACATTTCGCAGCCAGATAACCCGACGGAAAGTTTAGTACCGATCTGGATACCAGGATATTGGCAGTTTCCAGCCCTGATGGAGTGTAATTTATTGGTATCATAATCAGTGTGGGATAGCGTTAAAAAGTAAGGTTTTATTTATTAATGTACAGGGTGTTTCAAAAGTCCGGAATCACAGGAAATATTTTTAATTTCTCATATATATATATATATCGAGAATCGAAAACAAATGACCGAATCGAATCGAAATAAAATATCCGAATCGCACACCCTTAATATATATAATATATATATATATATATATATACAGGGCGTCCCAAAAAAATGTATACACACTGTAAATAATTATAAAGGCAGTGTTTATTAAAATACATTTCATTTTCAAAATGTAATAGAATCTACAGACATTATTTAATTGTTTTGTCAACGCCTGTTTTCAAACTGACGTCCGTTCTGGTCCAGGCACTGCTGATAACTCGAAGCAATGGAATCGCAAACATCACGAAACATTTCGTTGGTATTTGTGTGCATTCTCGTTCAATGGCTGCTCTCAATTCAGCGACTGTTGCAGGTTTTATAGCGTAGACTTTGTCTTTTAAGTATCCCCATAAAAAAGTCTAGTGGTGTGAGGTCTGGTGAACGCGGAGGGTATTCTACGAAACCCCTTCGTCCAATCCACATCCACATCGTGCCAAGTACCACTCGCAATACTCCACTCTTCGGTCCGGATCATCTTCATTAATAGCATGGACTAATCTTGGAATGTAACTTTTCCATTGACAGCGCTTCAAAATGCGTTGGACAGACGATTCTGAAATTCCTACCTCACGACTCGCTTGCCGCACAGATTTTCTTGGACTTTGGTGATACGTTTCCAGTACTCTTTCTTGCTTTGTGGGGCTTCGATGTCCGTGGTCTTCCGGAACGCTTCTTGTGGACATTCTGAACAGTTCCATCGGCTTCAAACTTATCTCTAATTCGAGTGATGGTAATCGCGTTGGTGGATCTGTTTGAAACTCCCTCCTAAACTGTCTTTGCACTTCAACTGCGTTTTCACACTTCCAGTAGCATTTTAGAATGAATTTCCTTTGTTCAAAGCTTAGTCTGACTGCCATTATTAATTCTAATGGGTTTAACTTGGAAAGAAAGAAACATCAATTGAGCTATCAGCTGTTAAAGTGTGTATACATTTTTTTGGGATGCCCTGTATATATATGAAAATAAAAATGAAAATGAAAAGGTTTATTGGCAGACTATAGTCCATATGACAAATATTATTAATACAATGACAGTTCATACACTAAGGATAAAAATATATACAATTGATTAGAAATAATACTGCACTGTCGAAGTTAAGTGGAGCTACAGACAGACGTTTTCGTACCAAAAAGTCCATAGCTTAGAGGATAAATGGCAGGACTCATGGATAGCTTGGATGATCGGGTTGGTTGATTTTTTAATTCTTTGTATTAGACTGTGTTGAGCACGTCTTGTTACCTCCGGGAAGCTCGGAACATTGCGGGTTGCAAACATTTGCGAAGCTGAGCATCTCGGGGGTAATTTATGTAAGAGTCTAAACGACCTGTTGTACAGCAAATTTAGGGTTCTGCCAGAACCTTTTTTATAATTCACCCAGAGTTGCTGACTGTATATATTACTGCAGAAAGAACGAAAGAGTGTCTTTAGCTTCACTTGTACAGAAACGAAAGTTCCTTATGGTCATATTCGCTTTAGCACACAGGCTTCGAGATTGTTTTCTTATATCCGAGTCATCACTTAAGGAGCTGGTAATAGTTTGACCCAAATACTTAAACTCTTGTACTTCCTCAATTACTTCACCATTCATTTTAAACCTTATATCAGCTGGCTGATTACAGCTTTTAGGATGAAATTGCATAACCTTAGTTTTTGTCACATTAAAAAGAATATCATGTTTCTGCGAATACACTTCGCAGACTTTTAGTAGCCGATCCAGACCTTTAACAGGGACTTATTAACACCATATCATCGGCATAAACTAAGTTATTTATCCTTGTGTTATCTATACAACATCCTACTGTTGCCTCATTAACTGAAGCAATTAATCCGTCAATATACACATTAAACAGCATAGGGAAGAGCAAGGAGCCTTGTCTCACCCCACAAGAGGAGCCAAAACACTCGGATAGTACACTGCCCCACCTAACAGTGAAAGATTGGTGGGAATACCAAAATTTCAATAAATTTAATATGTACATGGGAACCTTCCTGTCTTCTAGTTTTGCAAATAAAATATTGTGGTTCACCCTATCATATGCCTTACTTATATCAAGGAAACAGCTATAAATGGTTGAATTACTGTCAATGTATTTAGATATTGTTTCTTTAAGTACATAGATACACAGGTCAGTTGAGTGGGACCTTTTAAAGCCAAACTGATTAGGAGATGTCCATAGGAAATCATTTAATCGGAGTAACAAGAGTTTTTTCTAGTAGTTTCGAGAAGCAGAAGCGACAGCAATAGGCCTGTAATTATTGCTTGGACAGATGTCTCATATATATATATATCTATATATATATATATATATATATAAAACTGAAAAATAAGTAGTCCTATACTTCCGGACTTTTTACGTCCCCTGTAATACTATAAATTATAGAAGTACAAAGCATGTTTTCTATAAACAATTTTTACATGGTGATACTGAGTATAATCATTGAAAATATCCAAATTTTTACTTTTTTATTTTCCCTTTACATATTTCCTCTTGCCCCAGTCGGAATTAAAGTACAGGGTGTCCATAAATGTTTACCCTGAAAACAGTATACTCTCATGTTTTAATGACGAATCTTACATCCGTTTTCTTTTTACAGGTGATCTCGTACACGCATAGAGTTTCTGTGCTGGTGTGTTTCGTCTATCGCATTCGCCGCTAGGAGCGCTGTAGTAGCTGTTCAGTTCAGTTCAGTTCAGCATTGACGAGGATAATGACTTCTTGTTACGTGTCTGCTTTTCAGACGAGGCTACGTTTCATCTTAGTGGTAGAGTCAACAGACACAATGTGCGTATTTGGGGATCGGAAAACCCACGTGCCGTAAGGGAGCATATTCGGGGCAGTCCGAAGATCAATGTCTGGTGTAGACTAATGCATGACCAGATAATTGGTCCTTTCTTCTTCGCTGAGAACGCTGTTTCAGCAACTGTGTACCTGGATATGCTCACCAATTACGCCATCCCCCAGCTGCAGGACAGGCAGCCAACTGTCATCTTCCAACAAGATGGGGCACCCCCTCATTGGGCGCATGTTGTTCGTGAAACTCTCGACGCAACATTTCCAAATCGATGGATTGGCAGGGACGGGCCAATCCCATGGCCCCCAAGATCACCAGACATTACCCCGCTGGATTTCTTTCTCTGGGGTCATGTTTAGTGATGTGAGTCGTTTTTTATTGTGTCGTTTTTTTTTTTTTTTTTGTCGTTTTTTTTTGTTAAAACGAAGGTAGTCTGTTTTTTTTTTTTTTTTTTTTTTTTTTATTGTTTTAAACTTATTCCATATTTTTTTCCTTTAATCTAATAAGTATATTAGTATTACCTATATTTACTATACTACCATGCTTATACGGTTATACCTAGTATATATACTATATAGTCATCTTTTAGAAAATTGAATCACGCAAAAAGTATATATAGAAAGGAAAACAAACCCTCATTTTTATATGTATATATATTTTTTAACTAGAACATAAAACATTCTTCCTCGTTTCAAACAATATACATAATTGTGATTGGCAAGAGTACCAGTATATATATTCCAGATAGAAAGGAAAATATTCACCTTTTTTTGAACCTTTTTGTTAACCTACATTTCCATGGAAGAATCATCACTAGATTGGGTAGAGCATATATGCTAGTTTCAATATCACAG